>VWZI01016222.1:0-83790 GCA_013396835.1 Psilopogon haemacephalus
ATGGCTTAAGCTTTGATGTTTGTTTTTTGTTAGTTTGGTTGGGTGGGGTTTTTTTGTGGGGTTTTTGTTTTTTATTCGCTCAGCATGCACTGCTCACAGGGCTCAAGTGAGCAGGCTGTGGCTGCCGCTTCAAAATGGCTGCGCTGCTGCCTGCCTCGCGGTTGTATTTCGCGCGGAACCAGGGGAACGCCCCCAGCTACGTCACTGCCTTCTGCGCAGGCAGGCGCATGACGGAGCCGCCCCTGCCGCCCCTCCTCCCCGTTTAGCTCTTTGCTGGCCGCAGCTGGCCGCGCTGCTGGAGCTGCTGGTGGTGCTGAAGCTGTTCGCGATGCCGCTGCCGCTTCAAATCACCAATCAAAGTAGGTAATGATGCTCAATTCTCTTACCTATTCCTATTTCCCAGAATTCCCATCTGTGTGCCCAACCAGAGTCCTATACTTGCCCTGCACGGGCCAGGATATGTACAGAGGATTGCAAGGCCTGGGGAGGGGGAAAAAAAAAAAAAAAAAGCCAACAAAAAAAACCTTCCATCATTCAAGTCTTTTGAAGGAAGGAATCTAATGTCTGCTTTATATGCTTTCTACACTTAGAGAGCCAAACCAGGAAGCTCTCCTTACATTTGTAAGCCTTCAAGCTGAAATGAGGCCAGATACAGCTGTGGCAGATTGACATCACTGGAAAGGAAGCAAGCAGAATCTAACCCCCAGGCTGCAGCAGGCTCACTATACTGCTAGAATTTGTGAGATGTGTGCATTCGTAACTGGAGACTCACTCTACTGTTCGAAACCATGAAGTCAAATGCCTTCATACTGCTTCTACAATAAACACACCTAAGAAATACAGAACACAGCACTGCTTCCACTTCTTCCCTCTAATCTGAGAGGTCAAGCATGTGATTACAAGTAACAACATACCCAGCCAAATATTTTAGTGCAGTTGTTCTGTGCTGTCACGAGATATCGTGTAATTAGGTTCAATATCCCGTGGAGAGGGGGTCCTAGTGCCCCCCCGAGGTTCTTTTGGGTTCCGGTCGGCAGAAACAAACGCACGAGTTGCTCAAAATGCCAGGTGCAAGGATTTAACAGTCAGAACTTAGGAAACAGAGAGGCTACATATAAAATAGATCCCGACCGTGCCTATAAAGTACCCACAGGGCACGAGGGGAAAACACGCTCCTTCCCGAACCCGAGGGGAAGAAGGGAAAAGACCGACTTTGCCCGGATAGGGAGAGAGAGAGAGAAGGGGATCAGCCTTGCCGCTTCTATGGAGAGCTGCTGTGCTTCGCTGCCTGCTGCCTGCTGCTGTGCACGTGGCTGGGCTCTTCACAGCCACGGCGGGAGATGACGGTGAAGGAGGAGAAGAGCGAGGAGAACAAGGAAGAGCACCTAACGGCTGCTGATCCCTGCCTACATACCCTACGGGGGCGCGTGAAACTGTCCAATAGGTATTCAGCATTCTCCAGCTGACCAATTGATTCAAAAAGCTCCACGCATAGGTGCCGCCCGAGGTCTCCCTGGCTCCCGGGGCCAGGTGGGGTGCCCCCACCCCTCAACCCCTACTGGACCTTGGACGGTATGGGGAGGAGAGAGCCCAGGGATTGGACCAATCCTAGGGTGTTTGTCACATCCATACCGGGACATGTGCTACAGGAGGTCCCTTATAAGCTGCCTTGGGAGTTTCCATGGTAAATGCAGCACACAGAGCACCTTGTTAAAGTCTGTCCTTTTCAGTGAGGAAAGGAGAAAAGGAAAGGTGTTTTCAAGGCTGTATGCAAAATACATTTTTTAATAATGACAACTTCTTATTCTCCTATGGTTTAATGATTTCCAGGGGGAGGTTTTACAGGTTTTCAAAGGTATCTGTACCCAAAATGTTACATCAAACACATTCAGTTGCTCCTGCTGTAATAGGTATTTGTCAAACAAAGTCTTCTAACAACTTCTTTTCTTCATTTTTTTCAAGCATGTTTTCCAGTCAAGCCCTTGTAGGCTGCATCAAGGGTTTTAGTAACAATGCTTTTCAGGACTTAGTCTCTAAAATACTGTGTGTGCTTTCTCAGTCAAAGGGAAACTTCACATTGGTGCAGAGTCGTCAAGACTCACATCAACATTCTCTTTCTCAACTGCAATACTTCTTGAAGTCTTAAAGCATTAAAAGTCTTCCAAGCAAAAAAGAAAAGTTACAGAAAGCTAAGAAGTCTCAGTGAAAATCACAAGGGAAAAAAAATCATCAGAGCTTTAGGGTGGAGGAAAAAGGAAGAAAACATGTGGCTCCCAGTTATAAATAATTTAAGACAACCCAAAAATATCTGTACAAACACACATATAAAGAGAAAAATCTCATATTCCACAGATGTTAAGAGATTCAGCGACCTCTTGGGGGCACAGGTGGAGGATAAAAGCCTTCACAACTTACAGGCCTATAAAAAGACAAAGAACACAAATGCATTTAAAAAACATAATAAAGAACAGGGTTCTGAAATAACATGTTGCATGCAGTAACATCATATCTAAGAATACTGTAAAGGCAGTAGTCATAAAATAAGAAAAACAGGCTATCAGTGATACAGCAATAGAGCAGATGCTGAGGCACAAGAACCCTGTTCCTTTCCAAGTTATTTCTTTCACTCTTCAGATGCAGTAATCCTGCTGTTACAGGAAAGAGACACTATAATATGTGATTGGAGTAAAACTTTGATAGTATAGTGTCTTTCTCCTGAAAATTAAATGAAAAGCAACAGGAAGAAATAAAAATATTCAAAGTGTTGTTTTGGGGTTTGTTTGGGGTTTTTTCCCATAGTAATTACAAAGAAGTTCCTACCAGAGCCAAGCCAACACACAGAACTTACTGCTTCCGCACATTAGTAATTACTATTTTAGCAGCTGGAGAATTTTATTACCATCTGTACTTACATAAGCCTCTGGGACCTGGACTTCATAGGCTGGCACTGGTTGGACTAGAGGAATGTTTACAAGTTACTGATGTTTGTGGTAGTCTGATCAAATCAAGGCAAAACCCTTCAATACCTTTTAGAAAACCAGTGCAGTTCGTTCTTTGAAGGCAATCAAACATCTGTGCTTTGGAGACATCTCAAGTTTGTAAAAAGTCCAAGGGAATGTCAAAAGTGAATTCCCTCTGCATTACATTTTATATGTTCCAAGAGGTATTAAACCTCTTCCAGGGGCAGGATGCAACCTCACCTCGTCAGTCTCATTGCGGCAAGCATTGTGTGCTTCAGTAGTGCTGCCCACAGCAGTGTGTGAACTGCAGTATCAGTGTTGTTATAGACACGTTACCAATTAGAAAACCAATTCCACCAAGTATTACAGATGAAAAATAGGATCTTATAATTTCTAATAGTGTGTATTTATGCAGTCTAACAGACTTTGTTGTAAGACACATTCAGTTTCTGACGTGCTCTCTGCCCAAGGCTTCCATATTGATTCACTGAAAGCTTACGTTTGAGCTGCATTTTAGCTTTACCTGCTTGCACCTCGAGGAGGTACTCTGGGAGGCCTTTCTGGTAAAGGCAGCCTCTCTGCTTGGTGGGCTACTGGGCTGCGGCTTCTAGTTGTTTCTGAGATTTCATTGTCCTACAGAATGAAGAAAAAAGTTGAGAGAGCAGCTGAATTTGGGTCTTAAGATTCACAACAGAAGTGGCTACATTTTGCCATTTCCACAATGTAGTGCCATCCCTGAGTAACTTTTCTTTTTGCATGAAAACAAAGCCATGTACCTAAGAACAGTGGACCAGTATATATGAGCCGTGAGAGCTTACCTCACTGTCCCCTTCCATCCCACTGCTGACACTCAAGATGCTCCGAGTGCTGGAGCGGTTACTTGCACTACCTGGAGTGAGCAAGCGAGCAAAAACAAACTGATTATTAAATCCTGGTGATTTAACCACAAATCACTAACTCAGGATTCCTTGTGCTCACCTCTTACACGTGTCATTTAATGCTTTTTTAGAGTAATTTATTTCCCTTGTTATTTTTCACATGTTCAGGATTCAAACAATGGCATTTCATACAACACAGACCACAGGGCCAAATCACTCAGCTTTGCTTTCTTTCTAGCAAATTTCTGCCCTATCTAGGAGCAGGCTTTTGGTTAAGTAATCTAACTGTAAGGATCCAGTGCTGGTATCAGCTGGCAAGTCAGGTAAATATTTTTACAAGTGTTACACACCCAACAGTTATATACATTTAAATTATCAGTCCCCACGTCCTTAACAACTGTGTGTAGGTAAATAGCTTTGAGCACTGTCACACATTTATTCTTCAAGTAAGTGACTGCTTCTGAGATTGTAAAAGCTATTGGGACAACCATTCCCTCTCACAACAATCCTTATTCATCACAGGAATGTTTCATACTCTATTTCAGAGCTAAAAATGAAGAAGTCCATTCCAGCAACCTTCAGCAACTGTTTATGCAAACTCATTCCACCTATGTGGACTCACTGTGGGGTAAGTTTTTGCAATATCATGCCATTCTGAAGGGATCAGCAACTCAGAAACATATTGCACACTGCCATGGATGGTTTCAGACACAGATACACCATGTTCTATAGGGCTGTGCAATACTGGGACACTGAAGTTCAGAAACCTATACACTGAAATGGAGGCTATAGAGGTTTTCTCATAAGATTGAGTCTATCCCTAGTCTGGGAGAGGTAACTTACCAGCTGGTACAAACTGCAACACTTGAGAGTACTACATAATGTTAGGGTCCATTCTCCAATTATGCCACAGGAACAAAAGCCAAGTCCCACACACTCTGGTGGCTCATTACACCTCCTTATATGCATGTTACTGGCTCAGTCAGCTACCTCTGGTACCTAATTCTGGACACTCTTGTGAAGAGACACAAAGGTAGTAACTTCACTGGGACTCAGTTTTCCTCTTAGAGGACTAAAATTATGGTAACAATTTCTGTAAGAATTGCTCATTCTGCAATAACATCAAGAATGCAGGCATTTAATTTGCACAGATTAAGGTTAATAAATAAAACCCAAATAGAATAGAAACATGCAGACAGTCCAAATTATTCAAGAGGTCCCACAATTACCAATGAGAAATGCTTTTACCTGCAACGACCAAGGAAATAACATGCAGTGGCTGGTTCCCAGCCTGCCCTGTAACCATGCTCTTCAGACCAGAATAGCACCCTGCCTATTGAGTCACTGCAAGGGACCATTCTTTTTCCTGAGAGAGCAGCTGCTGTCTACTTGTAAGAATTGAAAACAGGTGATACACTTTCCCTCAAGAAAAAAATCAGGGGAATCTTTCACTCAGCTTTCAAGTTCTTCTGCAGAGATGCAGGCTCAAGACGCCAAAGCCATTTGACGTACATTGAATTGCTTTTACAGGTTTGAGAATGGCCAGCCTAAGGTATACAGGATTCAGGGTGGCAGTGTCAGTTCTGGGATTCAGGAACATTAAGTCCTGTCCCCTGAGCTGACTCCAGAGTCAGACTGGAGAAGTGTTTTCCCCTAGCTTTGCTGTAGAGGGGATGATGCTCAGGATTTCCTTACTTGTTGTGCTGGATGTGCTTTCTGTTTTCCAGTCTCCTCGCTTTAACTCCTTTTTTGGTGGGAAAATGTTTTTCCTGGGGGTGTATTCATATATTCCACATTCTGGTCTCCCCAAAGTATTATGAGAATGTCGAATGGGTACTGTAATTTCCAAATCTGGAAAGGAAAATAAACCACTCAGAAGGGTCTGTGCAAGTACAGTCTCTAAGAGACAGCTTTCCATCTGGGAACAAAGTTAAACACAATCACTTAAGTGCAATCATAACTATACATGAATGAATTAAGATTCACTCCACAGATGTGGGCATCCTTTCGTCAGTCTGGGAAACTGAGGACTAAAGCAACCTCCCTGTTATTTAGCCAACAGGTACATGGATGTGAATATTAAAGCATCATATAACTACAATACACACAGACACATTTGCTGCCTGAAAAGCCTATTAATATTGTTAGCTGCTTCATTAGCAGAGAATATCAGAATCGGACACCATTACCTGCACTTTTGTCCTTTTTTTGCTTCTCCATTTGCCTCCTGGTTATGCTGTCTCGTAGCCGCTTCAGATTTTCCTAGAAACAACACAAGATATTCTTTTCAGGGCTTCAGATAAAGGAGAACTAACAGCTGACAATATCAATGGTATATTTCAGCTAACTCTGCAATCAAGCTGTTACAAAGCCTGCTATGCCTTGCTGAAGTCCAAACCATGTCAACAGATTTTAATATATTTCCTTCAAAAATTCATGTGTGCCTTTTAGAAACCTTTTTTTTTTTTTTTTTTTTTTTTTTTTTTTTATCTAGATGTTCGTTGTGTATGTTAAGGTCAGGTTCACAGACTCACTGGTAATTGCAGAGAAGCAGCACATTTGGTTTAGAACTCCCCCTATTTTCTGTTTCCATTGTGGCACTGGCACATAAACAAGACCCACGATCAAGTAACTGCACAATCCTTTCTGTATCAGTAAGCACAGAATTCTAATTGAAGGGACAGAGGAAGCTGCCCCACATTCCAGAATTTGAGGGACAGTTCAGAAAGAATTCAGGTTGTCCCCACTGAAGCAAGAAGAGACACCTAAAAATGTAACTGGGACAAAGTCTCTTCACCATTGTGTGGCAGCATACTGCACCTTACTAGTAAGAAAAGGTGAAGAAAGAAAAAAAAAAAAAGCCACAACTTTTTCAGCAGGGAAATATGTGAATATGTAAGAGGAATAAACCCCTGAATAGATGGAAAAGCAGACAGAGCAATTTCTGTACCATGAGGCAAGATCTAGAGCAGAAATTCTGAAAGCTGCTCATGGAATGGGGCGCAGAGCATGCCACTTCACCTCTGTTTCAGAGATCTACTGAAGTAACACTCCATTCTTTATCAACAGAAGAAGGGAATCTTCTGTTTCTGGGACTGTTGCTAGACCTTGTCCAGCTGCAAAGAACAGGTAGCTCTGTAGCCATCAAAAATCCAGGGAGAAATCTGACCATCTACATGATATGACTTTAAAGCCATTCCACCACCTGGGACACCGAGTCTTCACTGATTTGAAGAGAGGAGGACTGACATGCTAAATGCTCATCACACAAGTCCACTCCCAGCAGGCAGGAGCTAGGTGACCTCTAGAAAGGTAATTTAGACAACTGGATTTGGCACAATTCCTAGCATACAGAAAAAGCTAACAATACTGCTGCAAGACAAACACATCTGCAGAACAGCTACCTGCTTCCTGCTGCATGGGAATAGTCCCTTTGTGTCAAGAGAGAATTCTGCTAGCTGGGGCACTGTGTTAGCAGTCTTCCTGCTACAACCAGGAAACAAACATACCTACAGTGAATAGCTTGTGACATATACCTAAAGAGACAACTCTTGTTTGTTAAAGCAGTGGAATAAGCCTGTACCTGCTGGAACCGGAATGATTCTGATCTCTTTTTCTGGTTCAGCTGCCACTCCTTAAAATGAAGCACAGCTTCATCAACGGTGAGTATGCCCATTTTCACCTGCTCCTGTAATGTAATCAGCTGCCGTTGACCCGGGGTTTTCATTCCAGCAAATGGATCATATATGCTTGATTGAGATAGGTCCCTTACAGGCCTGACTATTGTCTCTGAAAAGAAAACACAAAAAATATTATTGAACTTGTGGCACCTGCTCTCTTCACTGAATACAAAGAAACTCAAGCACCCCAGAGGTCAATAAATCAGTGTTACAGACTGAATGTTTCCCTAACCAGAAGGGGATTTTGTCCTTATGCCATACTGCTATTTGTCAGAGCTAAGTGCCCAACTGAGAGGTAGCCTTGTACACAAATATGTCCCAGGAATAATCTTTGTTCTTGAAACCATAATTTAAGTGAGCAGCCAAACTGTACTCTTTAAAGTGTTCTGTTTCCTCACTGCAAATATTTCTTTCTCTTCATCAGTCTACAAAACAGCTCTGACTTTGGCAGTGACAAAGCTAGACTCTTTGCATGTAACCTCTGCTGTGTAACTCCAGAAACAGCAAGACAAAAACCCATCCTACTGATGCTGGCTCTTATAACTCATTTGCATCATAAAGAGGCATTGGTAACACATGAGATAAAAGTTAATATGTGGTTCCTGGCATTCTCATAATGCGTAAGAGTGAAAGAATAAGGGCACAGTTTCAAAGTGCAGAGATCACTGGCAAGCAGTTCACTAAAGGTAAAATAACAATCAACAGGCAGTGGCTCTATCTAGAAGATCAAAGGTGGGAAATTGATTCCATGAAGTAATATGGGTCATAAAATAAAAAAATACTTCAGCGATCATGATGATCCTGACTGAGGATAAACTCCAAGACAGGGGATACCTACAGTATGTGATAAAATGGTAGCCCTTCACACTTTGCAGTTATAGAAAGTTTCTAGTGTCATGTAAGGTCAGAAAGATTGAGTCGTTCATATAGGACTATCATCCCCAGAGCCTTGTAAAACAAACTATTCTATCACGTTCCATGCAAATGAAGCTATCTCAGCAGATTTGCTTTTAGATTACCAGAAAGTTTTCAGAGTGAACTTCTGACTCACCTTTCTTAACTCTTGCTCTAGGGATGTAGAGATTCTCAGGTCTTTGGGCTTTCTGTGCAAAAACTAAAACAAACATGCTTTATATACCAAAATGCATCTCATGAAGACAAAAATAGCAACGAGTATGGGAAGCATACACAATTCTGCACTGCATTACAGCTTCTGTTACCCTACTAAATCCATAGAAGCAAGCAAGGTACGGAGTTGTCCAGTAGAACTCTCCTATTGACCTCTAAGGCACCTCTAAGAGAAATCTGCCTATGCTTTCCCCACAGTTCTGATGTGGGGGGAAGGAAGAGTCACTGAAATTACTCTTCACATGTTATTGGAGTTCCTGTTAGAAATTAGTGAAACAGGACTAAAATTTCCAGAACTGCCCACCAAACTGAGAAGGCATTACTTTCTTAAATTAGATGTTGTGCTGAACGGTTTGGTTTAGTTAAGGACTTGTCATTGTGAAACTAAAGATTGGACTTGATGATCTTGAAGGTCTTTTCCAATCTAAGAAATTCTGTGATTCTGTAAATTTCATTTAAACTCCATCTCAGAGGGAGGTAGTGAGGCATAGAATCACATCCTGTACAAATGCTACTAAAGCAATGATGCTATTACAGAGCAGCAATGTTTCAATTTATTAACTTGATTGTGCCCTTACAAACTCAGGGTTTTTCCTATCTAGTTGGACACATTTAAACCACTTGGGGGTAATCTTGTTGTCCTGCTGCCTTCACTAAAAACAAGCTCAGGGCAAGACTCTAAGATACACGTCCCAGCATTTTGAAAGCAGGCAGATGAAAATAGAATTTAAATTGGATCCCAAAGATAATCCATCTCTAAAGTCAAATAAACCAGAGAGGTAAAAAATACGTAGATTTTCTTGGTGTTTATTCAGCAATTGAAGTCTATGTCAAGGCCATTCTACCACTAACTACTCCACAGTTAGCTCGTGGTACCCAACTCACTTTTGGAGATGTACAGCTCATTGTCTGGCTGTGGAGAGCTGGATTCTGGTCTTGGAACAGGAACTGGAGGTCTGCTAGCCACTTGCTGTGGTGAAGTATCTTGTTCCACTGAGTAGTATACATCTTCACTGGACTGCTGGTAAACTCCTTCCTCTGAATTTGGCACATCCATACTACTGCCTACAACAGAGTAGAGTACGTAAAAAAAACAATCTGGCAACTTCACTGAACAACAGATCCCTCCAGATGCAGTAGGTACCACATTCTTGCCAAGCTGGCCATTTCAAAGGCAAAACCATTCAGTTTTGCGGTGAGTTGAAGTGCCAAAGCCATTCAAGACAGAACTTCACCAAGTCATCAACATCTAGTAGCCTGCAAGTGTTTGCCACTAAGCCTGTACCATCTGATTTGTTGAAGAAACCATAGTGGAAAATCTGTCTTTAAGAACTTGAACATTTAATTCCAGCTAATTAGTATATTGTAACAGTTAATGAGTCAAACAGAGCACTGGTTTCCAAAAGCTACTTGTGCTTGCCTATGAAGTACTACAGAGAACTATTTCTTTGACTGAAATGAACAATTGCCATCGGCTGACAGTATATTTGATCTCAGAATAATGTGTCTTGAGGGGGAGCTAAGGTCTGACTTTGGTCAGAGAAGGCAAAAGGAGCACCAAAAAGGCAGAGTGTAGACCAGGTTTCGGAGCCAGCAGTTCTTTTCCTCTTCCCAGGCTACTGTTTTCAATGGGTGGACTTTTGAATAAAGCATCTATGTTAAAATTCATCACTAACTTGTGCTGCCCTACTTTATATTCAGCCTTTGTCCATGAGTGGAGCCTGCATTCACATCAGGACACCAGAATTAATCCCCATTACTGAGATAAGGACAAAAGACAGCCATTCTGGAATAGATAATAGCTGTGTTCTTGCACTTAGTGGTATGCAGGGGCTGGCGTCAGAAATCACTCCATCTCTTTAAGAAACTAACTGCATTTGTGAAGTCACCTCTCAAGCTGCTTTTTCTGTTGTGCTTTGTTTGTACCCACTAAAGGCAAAACTGTCCACGCCAAACAGTGTGGATTATCACCTGTCCTTATCAAGATCAAGGAGAAATCTCAAATTCCATTTAACTGCTTTAACTGTGCTACTGCCTCGCCTCTCTCCACACAAGTCTCACCTTCCAAAAACTTGCGGAGCATCGAGTCTTTCATAGTTTGAGAAACTTCATCTCTGGCAACTGGAGAATCTGGTTTGGACTGAAGCATCTCTACATCTGAAAAAAAAGTAAAAATCAGAAAAGTGAGCTTGTTCATTATGTCCTTAAATGTGTTACATTATAAAATTAAATATTTCTGACTGATTATTTGGGTTATGGTGAAAATCAAAGGGCAAGCCAGGCAAGTCACACTTGCCTCAAGAAAAAGGCTCCTAAGTTGGTATGTCCAGTCCACTCTGCACAAATCTTTGCCAGCTGCCTGATGCCAAGGCTTGCAAAGTTCTGAAAATGCTCCAAACAGGCACAGAGGATTAACTATTATTGAGAGTGTTTTGGCTAGGTGAAGGTTTTGGCCTCTGCACACTGCACCTAAGGCCAAACAGAGTGGAAACTCCATAACTTGGCAAAACAAGACGTTAAGGGCAATTTGCCCATGACACAGAAGATAGTATTTGTTTTGTTTATTGGATAAAAGTCAAAACAGCTGGCTCAGTTAATTAGTTGGACTGGAAGGTGTTCAGAGGTTTAACTTCTAATTTAGTATTGAGAAAAGAAGGACAGCAAACAAGAAGATACTTTTTAAAGTCAGTGTTTTGACAAGATAAAATTCTAATTTTATAAAAGGTCAAGCTCATTGTACCCCTAAAACTAATCCTAAACCTAAAAGAAAACGTTAGGTAGCCATGCTCCTAATAATACTAAAAACAAGCGCAATATAAATTAATTTTTGAGCCTTACTGATATAAATAAATTCTTGAGGCATACTGTAAAACATCTGTAACTATGTAAATTGGATAGCTTGGGTTACATGACAGAATATGAAATATTTCCCTATGAATGTATTTTTAATATTTGCTGACCTTTCTCATTTTGTTCCTGCAAAATTGAAGAGATTATGAGTCGGGTAAGAATACATTAGCAAGACTTTGCTTTGCTGGAACATCACAGAGTTTTTAAAAACAATAATTATCAAAGAACACACTGACAGTCACATGAATGCACCAAATCTAGCTGTAACCTCACAGGAGTACCTCCAGCACAACCACAGTAATACTACATACTGCAGACTAACCACACCAACAGCATCTCAAGAGCTCTGCAGCTCATGCCAAGCTGTGTGCTGCTGGAGCTAACCTGCTCATCATCAACCTAATACAAAGTTCACTGAGGTATTGCTGCACCACATAGAAGCACAGATTTGACATTTGAGCAACCTAAAGAATCAGCACTACAGAACTGCATATTTCTGTAGAGCAGTTTTTCTACTTTGCAGCCACCTTGATTATTTTTAACATATCTTTTAGGAATGAACCTGTAGCAAATACAGGCCCAGAAAAAAACCCCACTACTTCATGGATTTGGAAGCAGAACAGAATGTGACAGGTGTACAACATTCCTTTCACTCTCTGTGGAGGGAACAGTATCTTCTCAATTTTGTCTATGCTCTGCAAGATTATTGAACCAGCAGTGCAATAGGATAAATTGATTACCTAGAAGACACAATTGTGACCATAAGACTAACATCTCACACATACCAAAACTGAAAGCAATTTCTTGACTTAGTTAACAACATCTTTTGTTCCCACTTGCTGGAAAAGCAGGCTCATGAGACAGAAGTGACAAGAAGCTGGCACACACAAACTTCAGGTATCACTGGAAAGCCCCACAGATTTTCCCGAGGCTGTTATGGACAGTTGGCCTGAAAGGTTAGCAGGAAGAGGGTTAACTAGTTCCTACATATCAGAAGTTAGTAGCTGAAGAAATTCAAAGAATTTCTGTTTCCGTTTGTAACATTCAAGGCTTCTGAAGGGAGCTTGGCACCCTTGGAATAGACACATGTACAGAAGATGAGCTGTGACTGACAGACCCTTCACAACAGCTAAAATACTTGCATGTGGCTACCACCCTTTACAAAGTCCTAACACCTTTCCCCCTTTAAACATTGCAAACACTAAATTGTAGATACTCCTTCACATGAAGCAAGCTACCTCTTTACAGAGACCAGTGCTTTACCGTGCAAGGCAAAAGTTTTAAGGTGTTGGCATAAATCACAACTCAGAACTTCACAAGCAGTTGTATTTTTGCGCACAATTCTCAGTTTGCTCACGGATGCCAAGGAGGCTGCCGTTTCTTGCATTAAAGTGTTGAAAGTTTGGTCTCAAGAGAATAAAATGGTGGAGAGAGAGGATATGCAAAAAAGTAGAGTAAGGGCATCACAACTTTTATGCGAGCTAATATCTGCTCTTTAGCTGCTGACGGTCTGCGAATTACAGAACAATATGTTTAAATCAGTTGAAACTCTCTGGGATAAAGGATTAAATCTCTGCCCGAAACTCACACTATCTAGCGTCTGAGTGCCAACACATTCACAGATACAGAAATAGTGCTAAGAGTTTAGACTTGCTTATACCAGCTCTATGCCACTTCCACTCTCTGACCTCAAAGAGAAGAAACAGAACCTAACTTTTTACCCAAGTAAAACATCATAACAATGCACACACCCCAGGCAGTTTGGTCTTCACACAAACCAGACAGGTTTTCAGCACTTTCAAGAGCCCTTGCTCTCAGGCCTCTCCTTGTCTAGTCAAAAAAATGTTTGGCAAAAATCAGCAAGAAGTGCTGGTGAAAGGAAAGCTGAAAAAGCACAGCACTTTATCTGATGCTGTAGTTCATACTACCAGACTGAAATGACAGAGGTAACTCTCCATTTTTGGTATTCAGCTGCTGTTTGCTACAGTGTGCGGTACTCAGCTAAATGCCATTTACCTGCAACCTGCACCAACCTGAAGCATATTCTCAAAAATTGCGTTTGACTTTATTGGTATTTGAAAAGTCTAATAAGAGGTAATTTCTCCTCTGAAACAGGAACAATAAGATTGATTATAAGAAATTAAATAAGGCAATTCAATCTCATTATTAAACAACAGCAAACAAGACAACAGCAGGATTGAGTAAGTGGTTACTAATTTGGTTAGGAGCACTTTGTGATGGGTAGTGGGCATTAAGACCTACATGGGAAACGACACTCCCCTCCAGCAGAAGAGGTGGCAATGTTCTGTACATGAACAAAACATTTTCCTCCTTTTTTTTTTTTTTTTTAATTCTATCATTTATATCAAAACTTAATGGGACAACCAGAAACTCAACACAGGTGTGTGTAACTCCCATGTAGCATCAGTTTAAGCAAATTTTGACTCTTGCACAGTTTATGCACTTTCTTTGTAAATGTTTCTCCAGGAAAAAATGCAGAGATACAAAACCATCATAGAAAAGTGCACTGAAAAGTCAGAAGTGGGATGAAGAATACAAGAACTAAGAGAACACTTCAGTACTTAAGTATTTGCTACTTTTGACTCATTACAATGGCTCCAGTCCTGTGTTTACCTTATTCTCAAAACAATTCCTGCCAAACAAATTGACCCTGTAGTACCTAAGTTTCCTTTGATCAGTCTCTGCAAAACTGATGGAAGTGTATCTTGATCACAGTAAATAGGCATGCTATCACAGTATTGCCACACTTAAAATAGCCAAGGTATTGTCCTCAACACCACAGCCATAACTACTTACATAAGGGCTACTCTGACCTGGAAAAAATACCTCAGTAGAAGCAGATTTTCATTTCAGTCAGTACAAAAGCTTTACTTCTGATGGCAGTTCTAAACCAGTCAAAACTCTCACTGATTTCAGTGAGGGCTTGCCTGTGTCAAGCATTGTGTCAATTTCACCGTACTTGTTATAGTACAGGTAGATTTTAAACAGTCTTCAGACAAGCTGTAAATATTCTTCTGGCAAAGACTAAGACTACACAAGAAAAACTAGAGATATTCTGTAAAAAGATTCCTGAATAGAAGGTAACAATACATTAAGAGAAGTCTAAAAGCGGCATGAGAAAAAGTTTCTTGCTGAAGTATTTCAGACAAGCCATATGCTGCATCTCACCAGTGAGGAAAACCTTATGAAACACAGTCTCATTCAGCTCTGCTTTACAGTAAAGGAATCATAAAAGCCTACTTTAGGGACACCTCAAGTCTTTACCTTTCTAGTCCTACTAGCCCTACAGAGCCTGCAGCAGCACATTTGCACTCGAGAAAAACTTTGTAATGCTGATCCCAGAGACCTCTGCCACCCTGCTGACACGGCTGTGCTTGCAAAAGTTTCCCCTAAAGGACATATATACCAGCTGGGCCTTTGTTACTGAAGAGACTTAAAGAAAGCAGTCTGACTTAGGCTTCAGATGTACAACCTTCCCCACCCCACAGCAACCCTTCCTAGCTTGCCATTTCCATGCCTGTCAGCCAAGCAGGTTCCATTTCATGTATGCATCCAAAATATCAGCCAAACTCCCTCCTGAAACCTGTGACAGCAGGAAAACTTGTGCATTTGAACCGTTTAACTTAATATGGTTTACTTGACAGGAACAGGCAAGGGGGCACAAGCAACAGAAACTGAGGGAGGTGGTGGTCATGAGCAGGGAAGAAGAAGCAGGCACTTTAAAATAGTTATTTCTTCCACCAATAGCCTGCAGGGGTGGCAAATGCTTTTCTTGACAGCAAGGAATTCTCATCTATATCTGAACAAATATGAGAATATTATCAATCCAGTTCAAAAGTGATAAATTACAGGGAGCTTGGAATATTCCTTGCACAGTTTCTGGGAGATCTGGACATCTCAGGAGTGGAAGACAAGAAGTTTATCTTAGTGGTTTTAAGTATATTTTTCCCCTCTTTACAGACTTAGTAAGTGGTGCACTGACTTCAGACGGCGCTTCCAAACACTAAGAAGCTCTCACTTCCGTTACTGTGAACAACAGCAGCTTTGTCTAACCTGTCTTACTGCTTATCTCCACTCGAAGGCAGAATAATCCTGGATTTGGTAGTAAAATATCCCCGTAACAATCAAACAAAACTTCACAGAGAAGAGTTTATGATTTCAGGGTGAGAACTGACAAAAGTCTTCTAGATTCCATAATTAAAGGAAAAAAAAAATTTATAACATTGTTTAATCTAAAGGAGGAGAAAACCAGCCCAATGCAGATATAGTTTATAAGTGTTTTAGTAAGAAAGCCTTTCCCCTGAGCCAGCGTATTTAAAACTGCAGAAACATCAGAAGTCCTTATGCAGGTACTCAAGCTATAATAAGCCACTTTCACTGGTTATCATGGGCATCATAAAATTTACCAGCGGGATAAGGCCAGACCAAAACATCAGGTAAGAGAGAAGAGCAAATTTACACTTGCTTAGTCCAGGTATTTAACTTGATATTTGCAGTCAGGTGATTCTGCCACTCTGCTTGGGTGAGACCTCAACTGGCATGTACTGTGTCCAGCTCTGGGGACCCCAACACGAGAGAGACATGGACCTGCTGAAGCAGGTCAAAAAGAGGGCCAGAAAGATGATCAGAGGGATGCAGTGCCTCTCCTATGAAAACAGGCTGAAAGAACTGGGGCTGTTCAGTCTGGAGAAGGGAAGGCTCCAGGGAGACCTTATAGCTACATTTCAGTATCTGAACGGGACCTAAAGGAAGGCTGGAGAAGGGATGTTTAGAAGGGCTTGTAGCAACAGGACAAGGGGCGGTGAAGTTAAACTGGAGCAAGGTAGATTTATGTTGGACGTAAGGAAGAAGTTCTTCACAGTAAGAGCGGCAAAAGAGTGGAACAGGTTGCCCAGGGATGTGGTTGAGTCTCCATCCCAGGAGACATTCAGCATCAGACTCAATGTGGCCCTGGGCAGCCTGATCTAGTAGGAAGTGTCCCCGCACACTGCAGAGGGGGCGGACAAGATGGCTTTTGAGGTCCCTTTCCAATCCAATGCAATCTGTGAACCTCTGAATATTATTAGTGGAATGGCGAGAGTTAAACATCTGCACATCTATCAGAATTAGTTTATATTTTTAGCAATTAACCAAGTGGATAAGGACAATGAGTGTTCAGTTACAATCTTTTCAGTAAACCTGTTTCTAGATTTTCACTTTCTTTTGTTCTCAAGCCATTCAGGTAGAAGCTCAGCTCTTGTTTTTCAGTTTTTTACTTGCCAATAAAAATCACATCTTACAGAGTGTTCTTTTCTAACAGTATCTGTAAGTCTGAGTGCCCCTGCCTCCCTGGATCTCAGGAGGAAGAAGCAGCACATGGTAGAAGATTTGATACATTCTAAATGCTAATTCACTTGCTTAAGGTTCAGGGAGTCTTCAAAGCACTTGATCTTGCACACTGGCAATCAAATGCAGGTTTAAAGCAATTTTATCGGCCCACCAACATCAAAACTAGAGCATGGTTTCCTTGTAGTGAGTACAGAAAAGCTACAACCAGCCCTGAACTCTGAAACTCAACATGTAAGAGAGACAGATCAGTTTAGGCCTCTTGGACAGGGGCTCTGAGCAATCTGATCTATCTGAAGATTTCTCTCCTCACTGCAGGAGGGTTGGACTAGATAATCTTTAGAGGTCCCTTCCAACCCAACCACCCTGCAATTCTGTGACTCTGTGAATATACATACAAAGGTCTTCTGAGGCACTAGGGACAAATCCAGCCATGGATTCATAAAGTTCTTCATCAGAGCCAGGATTCAAGGAACACTTCATTAACAAATCAGTGGACAGATGAGCCATGGACTCATAAACAGACTCATCCTCCTCTCCTTGCATCAGTTCTTCCTTAATGTGACTCTTCAGCATATCTGCAGTTTCCTAGAGAGGATGGCAGGCAAGAAAAAAAAAATGCTCAAGTCTCATCTAAATACAGAATATGAAGAATCAAAGCAAACAGAAGATATCTCACTCTTCCATCACTGATGGGAAAAAAAACCCAACTTTTAAAAGTAGACCATTCCCAAAGACTAAAGCTCCTTGAAGGAATTAAATTCCACTACAGCTGTCTGGGTCCTTTCAATATCTATGTTGTAATAATAGGTGATAAAGGTGAAACAAATTGGTGTTGACACTTTGAATAGGTATCATAGCCTCTCCCTCCTTCAACTTCATGTCCTAGCCCACGTCTGCAAACTTCTAGAACACAAGCAAAGCTCATTCTAAAAATATAAATGCCTGTCAAAGGCTATTTTGGGGTAAGCGTAGCTGAAAGGGGAAGCTTGTTATGTGTGGAGTACTTGCAAGAAATAAAAGTTTTAGCTTTGGTGTAGATTCAGTTTCAGTTTTTGGCATTAGGAGCAGCACATAACACCCAGAATGGCACTACACAGACCCTTTTCTGTGAGATTAACAGGAAACCTCACAGTAAGCAGCTCTTCATGTAACACAGGCAGGTTTTGATTCACAGAACAGCAGACTCTTTTCTCATATATTTGCAACATGGTAGGGGAGAGGGCAGTGCAGGTCCTCCCATGTAAAGGAGCAAAATCTAAAGCTTCATCCCAACCTACTCCCCAGCTTCCAACTATGTCACAAACACAGCCATCTTAGCAGGTTAAAGTATTACAAGATATTATTCCCTCCACAACCACATCATAGGCCTTCAATCTGCAGGGTACATGTGTCAAAACTGTCTACACATGCTCCCTTCCACAGCCAGAATAGGTCAGGCAAGTAGCTCATGCAATGCTTTAGGGACATGCAGAGGAACTTTTGCCAGAGAGAAATTAAGGTGAGTAAAGGGACTTAGCGGGTTTTTCAGAAGTAGTGCTTCTAGTTGGTACCTTGTGGTAGACACATTGGTGCAAATCATTTCTGTGCTTTGGTAATAAGCTGCTTGATGGTCAGTAAATAGCATCTACTCTTAATATAGTTCTGTCACTCTGCTGGTGGAGAGGAGGATATGGGAGGAGTGCAGTACCACAATAGGAGATCAGAAGGACTTCTCTCATTTTCCCTGATGCAGAGATTTTAATCACTTAATTTACAGTTTCTGCAGCCCTCCCAACCTCAGAACAAGGAATGACCTTTATTTAGCTGTAATTTCTAATCCTAAGTTAATATTTTTGCCAAGCAACAAAGGCCAAGACTAAGAATCACCCCCATGCTTCCAAAATAGGTCTGTGGGACAACACAGAATGACTGCTGCTTCTTCTTACCACGTATTCATCAATGAATTGGCGGAGGTCCTTAAAGCCATGCTTTTCTGCTATGGTATTTGGATAGTGGCCATATTTGTTGGCTACACTGTAGGCCTGCAGTGCTCCAGGGCACGTAAGCAGCAAGGCAGTGAGGTTCTTCAGACCATATCTTGCAGAAAAGTGAAGCAGTGTTGGCAACTCCTCATCCCTCTGATCTGTAAGAACAGGAGGATGTTAGAATCCAAGTTTCTCTCTAGCAGCAACAGAACCAGTAGAAGAGAAACAAAACTCCTAGTAAACATACAGATCAAAGGAGGTGTGAAAGCCCTGCAAAGTATATGTACGGTTTCAAAACAGAACTACTATGCACACATATTCTGAGGTATCTAGCGCATCTGAGACTTAAATCCTGTGACCGTTAGTAATAGCTCAATATATGTAGGATCACAGGTTTTCAAGGACCTTGCAGATCATCATTCCAGTAGGGTCCAGCTGCTGTAAGGCAATCATGTCATGGTGTCACACCAATCCAACTGCTGAGTGCCCATTGTGCACCTTAGAGCAGAATCATGGGGTTGGGGGAAAAGGACTGGGCTGGGGAGAGATGCTACATGGAGTACCAGGAGAAGAACAAGGGAGAAAATACAACAGACATTTTGGAGAGCATATTTTCATTCTGTTTGTGTTTGAAGCTGCCTACAGAGCTGCATCTGTCACAGTGCAACAGGTGAGTCTGATGCACATAAAAAAGGGTCACCCAACCCAAATGGCAGTCCCCCTTCTATAGGCATCATCAAAAAACCGCACTTGCTAGCCAAGATCCAAGATTTTTGAGACAGGCCATGCAGGTTCCACACACTGCAGCATTAAGGCACTTCAAGGTAGAACAACTGACAGAGATGACACTTAGAAAGAAAAAAAAAATTATCTTTCAGCTTACTTGCTGTCATATCTTCTTCTTCCAGCTGGTTGATTCCAAACAGGTGTAAGCCACTGGCAGGAATGTTTTTCTTGAGTGACTCAGTCAGGAGTTTGTCAAGTGCTTCTATGCTGTATGGCACAATTTTAAAGGCCTAGAAATAAATCAAAAATTATTTTGTTTGGGGGATCCTTGAGATTGAGCTAAGGTGAGATTTATTAGGTGTTTTTTAATTTAGTAACTATGAGAAAACAGTAGGCACAACCACTGAAGGTAGCAATGTTTAGGTAAAGCAAGTAACTTAAATAATTTCCTGGTCCAAAAGTAGACTATCATTAACTTGAGCAAATGAGATCTGTACACTCCACAATAAGACAGAATTAGGAAGTCACTTGCATAACTGGAAGTACAGAAAACTGTTTTTCCCTATTTCCTTGACAGGCTTAATCTTATTTTTAAAACTGTTCTTGCTCTAAGTATGAAATAATTCATCTTGAGTCAGTCTGGTGTACAGTCTGAATTTGGCTTTTGGACAAGTTCTTAGCTGAAGACTGGGAAGTATGCCTCTTCCCCAGGCAGAGGCACAGCCCACTACCAACTGCTCCACAGCTCTGGACTAAAAAGAAAAATAAAGACAGTACCTCCTGCACCAGGTATGCTGCTGACTAACAACACTACTCTGTAGGCTTCTGCTGCATTGCTAATCAAGGACATGCAGGAAGGCAGCAAATAGGACTGAGAACTTGCTTGTGCAAGTTTTACCCCTCTAATAGGGTTCAGGTACCCTATCTGTGTACAACATGAGAAGTGAGGAGTGGCTTTAAAGAAATAAGCGCTAAGAACAAACAAACCATTTTATGTTACTGTACCTCACTCAGGTAGTATGAATCATTGTTGTCTTTTCCAGGAACTCTTGTGTACAAATTTCCAAGCAATGTGTTTCTTTATAGTACTTGTCATTACATCAAGTTCTGTCATCATGATCTTTTCAAGTCACCAACCTGTTGGCTGACTGATTTTTTGTTTTTTTTTTCTTTTTCATTTGGATAATTTGAACCACCTTAGCCAGCTATTTGCTTCAGAGGCAGGATGTTAAGGTTATGTGAAAATCCCTAAAAAACCTTGCATTTCTTCTTTTTAGAAGACCACTTCATGGCAAGTGTTTTTGCTTATGTCAACTTGTCTGGCCTCTGAAAGAGCTCTTTTCCAAAGTAGCTGTTTGCTAGTCATTACCTGGCACATGAACTGTACTGGGTTGGCTGCATTAGCCAACAGGCTGCTGATTTCCTCCATGTCGGTATGATAGGTGACACTTGTTTCTCCCACCATCAAGTCCCCTGAATATATCTGCAGAGGCACTATCCCAGAGGTTAAATCTTTGAAAAGAAAGAGAAGGAACTGCAATAAAGAACAAGCAATGGAATAAGTCTGCATGAGATACCTTGAGGATAGGAGGAGTTTGGAAATACCGCTAACAAGATAACAAAACTCTTCTTGTTTTATTGAATTCACAGAGAAAAAAAAAAGATGTGGGTCTGAACACTGGGTAGGAAAGTGCTTTGGAATTATCCTCTTCATAGCTGTATCAATGAGTATCACCTGTGACCTACTAGGCACTCTGCTGACAGGCTGAGAGAGATGGAGTTGTTCACCCTGAAGAAAAGAAGGCTCTAGGGAGATCTAATAGCAGCCCTCCAGTACCAGAAAAGCTGGGGAGTGATTATTTACAAAGGCATAACAGTAAGATGAGGGGCAATGGTTTTAAACTAGAGAAAGGCAGATTTAGATTTAACATTAGGAAGAAGTTCTTCATTATGAGGGTGGTGGAACATTGGAACAGATTGGCCAGGGAGGTGGTGGAGGCCCCATACCTGGAGACATTCAATATCAGGCTTGATGGAGCTCTAAACAACCTGATGTAGTTGATGATGTCCCCAGTTAATGCAGGAGTATTGGATTAAATTACCTCTGGAGGTCACTTCCAACCCAGTGCATTCTATGATTCTAACAATGGTGCAGACCACTAATGCTAACACTGTATCACCTCAAACTAGAAAGCCTCACATCTCTTTACCTCTGGCTTTTTTCTGGAGAAGTTTCTAAAAAGTGCCATAAAATATGAGGGCCAAGGAAGAAGGTAAGAGAACCAGAAAAGCCACTTGGGAGTTTTCAACCCATCAGCCTCACTAGTCTCTGAACAAAAATAATTTTAAAAGAATTCCAGTTTTGCAACTTTACCCATGCACAGGATTTATCTCCTACCCTCACCTTGGGAGCTTCTTGGTGTTTTGTCCAGTATGTAATTTGTAAATCTGAACTTTCTCCTTGAAACACAAATATTTTGAATCCCAGTGAAATTAATCTTTCTCTGCTTGGCTGGTAATAACCCAGTAAATTATTAAATAGTTACAGTCATGCACAAAAGGAACTAAAAATATTTTTCTCCTACTGCTAGAAAGTGCAGAGCTTACATAGTTGTATATCACATCAATGTGAAGGTCATGTTTATAATTCAAAGTGCAAGTTAGCATCCATACCCATCTTTAAATTATGAATCTTGATTTAAAAGAGATTAATTTGAACCTACTTTAAATCAATACACCTCACTGACTTCAAAGGAGTTGTTACAATGACTACTAGTCTCCACTCTTAAGAGTCAGCACAAAAGCTTTTCAAGAAGACCAAAACAGATTAAATAAATTCATGCTGGGAAAGTAGTATCAATCTGCAAGGCTCAAAAATCTTCCACCTAAAATTTACACAACCTATAGTCTTGTACCTATAAATATTTAGAGTGACAGAATATAGCTAAATTAAAGAGCAAGCCAAGATAAATAGTTTTAGCTCTGATAAATGAGATCGTCACAGACATTAAGCACATGCTGTTATAGTCACACAACTATTTACTGATACTTACCTTATTTTTGTATCCTGCCAATGCTAATGTGGTGATGATTATGACAACAATTTCTAAGTGCTTTACAAACTGCAAGCTGCTCTCAGAACACCCAGTAAAGTGTTTCCAGACTGCAACCCTGTCGCTGCTGAAGGGAAAACAGAGCCCTTAAACAGCAGTCTATCTTAGTTCCTCATCACAGAAGTATCGCAGATGAGAATGTAAGTTCAAGATTTCATGGTCTCAGGTCTTCCTGGGTTACAGCCTTTACCCTTATCCCTCTGGCATTTTCAAGGACAGGCAGGTTGATATAGAAAGGAAGCAATAAAGGAAGAAGTGAAGGTAAAATTTCAGCACATCTTACTTGGAGCCTTCACAGAGACAGTGTACTCATTCTCCATCTCAGCCAGCAAACGCACAGGTGAGACATTCTCTGGAGAGAATTCAACTTCAGTTTTCACTTCACTGTCTAGTTTGCATTTCATGATAATATAAACTGTTGTCTGCACCTAGGAGAAAAGGCATTGCAACATGCAGTTTCAAAACAGAAAAATACACACTGATAAATTCTTTTTCTAGGGATTTTGTTTGTTATTACAACTAACACACAAATTATCCTCTGTCATTTTCATAGTCCTGAACAGTCCTGAGCATCTTCTAGTTGTGGAGTAACTGGAACAGGTGACTTCTGTTACAGCCTGCACCAGCACAGATGCGTGTATTAAGCTGGTAAAGCTGATCCATCAGCTAGATTTGTAAATTTAGTTTCAACTCTATCAGTCTCTTCTGCCAAGCAGCACAGCTCCATTCTAAACAGAAACAAGTGAAGAAATGGACGTTTTGCATCTGAGGGAATGTTGTATTGAAATGCTGCTTTTCAGACAGGAAGCCACGAATCAGACTCTTCAGAGTCACTTTCAGGACATGCACCAGAACTGTCATATCAGATTGCATCCAAGATGTGGAGTTATTTAGTTTTTGACAGCCACCTTACTCCACGTGCCACTCCTAAATCTCACCAGAATGTGGTATGTGCCACAAAAAAAGCAGCTGTGCTGATGAAAATATCTCTTAGTAAGTGATGCTGCAGTCTAGACAACACTGGACACTGCACAGGGAACTGAGCTCACAAAATGGAGACACTGAAGCCAGGGGACTGAGAGGGAAGGTGACACAGAAGAAATTAGGGACCAATTTTCAGTCCCATAAAACTTTCCATTATAGAGCAGCATAATGGATTGCACGAGCCCCCAGTAAGAACATGGGCTAAGGAGTGGACATAGAGTACCCCACACCGTATGCGGTCAGGCTGCACCACCAGATGGTTCCCAGTGCTCTTGAATGATCCCTGTTCTTCACTCATAGCAAGTGTGCGGGAGTAAACTGGGTTCTTCTCGTCTTCTGTTTCTGTATCAGTCACAGAGTCACAGCCTGAGTCTGAAACAAAGCATAGAGTTCCGTTACATCATTCCTCTTTGCTGAAAATGCAGATCATACACATCTATCCTCAGAAATGGCCAGGAAGGTGGTGGCATTGAACTTTCTATTCTTCTCAGCGCTCAGAAAAGGGGATCTGGTTAAAGAAAGGGAAACTACAGATCTTCCTCTTTTCTTTTTTTTTTTTTTTTTTTTTTTTTTTTTCCCTCCTCTCCTTGAAACAACTGCTGGGAAACATTCACACAGACACAGAAGTGCTGGAGTAGCACTAAACATGCTTACAAAACAAACAACGCATCTTTTGGTAGAGTCCCTTCTCAAGTTAGATAGCAAAATGAGTGTGTCAATGTCTAACATAAGCTTAAGTCTGAGTACACTGTAGAATGGGCAGCCACCTTTAGTCTTCCTCTCCTAAAATAAATGAAGAAAATCAGCTTTTCTTTCATTTAAGTAGTATCTTTAGTTTTGTGGATCCTGCTTATGTTGTTCATCCCAACTCTCAAGTTCATTCCTGTGTTGATAAAATACAGCATGAGGTAGTAGTCTTGCTGTTCCTCAAGCAAGAATTATCAGCTGAAGTATATATGCAGAACAGTAATACTGAAATGTACCAGAGCCTTTGCATTGAAGAATAACAGTACTCTACCCAAAGAGACCCAAGAGTGGAAGTAAACACATATAAACCTACCATCAGTGTGTACAAAATGTTCCCTGTTTCACACTGATGGCATGGATATCGATGGAAGAGCAAACAAACTAAATAGATGTCACTGGCTACAAAAATTCCTAGTAAGAATTAAAACAGGTCACAGCATCCTGAGTAAGGGTATCACACCAACAGTTCCCAACATGGAACCATTAGCATACTAATTTGTACCTCACTTGCCCAACACATGCTCCATTTCAGAGAAAAATAAAGCCTAGGGCTGTGGATCTCAGCTGCAACATCTACAGTAAGCAAGGACAAGAGGGAAGCAAGGAGAGAATAAGCCTCTCCCCAAACCCCTGCTTTACTGGTGTTATTTGATCCTAGAAACAAACTGGCATATAAAAAATAACTTCAGATTTCAAGAGGTTCTGGTGTTGCCTGATCCTTTCTTACACTTCCGCATTCTTGCAACAGAGCTGACTGCCCAGAGATCCTATGTAAGAGCAGAGCATGTTTGGCAACAGAGGAAGAGGCAAGCAACGTTAATCGGTAATTGGCAGAATGGACACTCGGAGTTTTGGGTACTAATTATTCATCCGTTTTTCCATTCATAAATTCTGAAATTGCAACCTACCAACTAACCACATGAGCTGTGACACGATGCTATTGTCATCTTGAAAATTACAGTCACATGCTACCTGGTAAACATGCAAGCACTGCAATTTGATAATATTCATGCTCTGAAGGGACGCATTGTTTGATCAGGCTCCCCACCTGTATATGCAAAATTCATTTGCATATACAGATTCAGGCATTATTTGATTGTAATGATATCAAGGCTAGAAAGACCATCACTGAAGAGATCAATGAACGCAGAAGGAAGTTTAGTGAATATCTGAATTGAGTTTCTCCACAAGCAGCTGCTGTAGTTCAACAGATCATAGTTATGAACAGCTCTACCTTAAATGAAGTGCCTTTCTATTCCCCTTTAAAGAAAGGCTATCTCAGGCCATGTTTCAGTCTGTGAAACACTTGTGAGAACAGCAGCAAGGGGAGGAGATGCGGTCCAAGAAACCCAACCACATTTCCCCTTGAAGAATGTGCCACACTCTCCAGGAAGCGTCAGTAGCTGAGCTGCAGAGAGCAGCTCCATGCCAGCCCTTTTTCGCCTGTCCTAATGGGCTCCCTGCACAGCTGCAGAAGCTCATTGTCATGAAAAGCCCGGGGAAAATGCAGGTATGGCCACACCTTCATGAGCCATTTGGCAGGCTTAGAAACTACTACAAAGCAGCCTAATGTTTTGACCTGTTGTTGTAGAGTGCATGCAAGTCGGTCTATCATCCATTTCCTCTTGGCTAAGCCGGTGGGCTATCAGCATGGAGCTGGCAGCTGTGGTTTCTCAGAAGTCAGCCCTTGCATCACAGAACACATGAACATTCAGGAGGCAGCAGTCTGTCCAGCTCGCTCACTCTTTTTGTCCAAATATTCATGAAAACGGCACAACCAACCAAGCAATAGTTTGGCCACACGGGTTCTACATGTGCAGGTTACTGGCTCACTGGCACCTGTGAACACATCCCACTCCATCGATCAATCAGCTCACCAGCTGAGACAATCAACTTTCACCAGGCCTCAGACTTTCACTTCAGTACACCCAGAGCAAGAGCGAAGGTCCTCAAAAAGAGCTCCTGCTATCACCTGAAGCATGCAAACAGGACAAAGTCTCCCAGAGCAACTCCAGCTGCATTTGAGAATCTGGCAAGGAAAGCAGGGAAAGTTACCTTTCCTCACGCTAACCTCTGAACCTCCCTTTACAAAGAAGACACACCCTCAGCAGTGAAACATCTTGTGATAATCCCACAAAGATGGGGTATACTTTATCAGCATTTCCCCTTTCAACAGAGCTATAAGAAGCATGCAGAAAAGCAGCAAGTGAGAATTAAAAAACATTAGAGAAAAATGTAAGACTTTGTCAAACTGTCCCCAGAGAACAAATAAACTATGGGACATCTCTCCCTTCTCTCCAAACCCCTTGTTCTAAGCAATTTATCTACAAGCATAGCACCTACACCCAGATTTCCAGTTATACAAAGAAAGTGGCCATGTTCCAGTTATACTGTAAAGCTGGAAATTGCAATAAACTACTTCCATCTTCAACCAAAGACACAAGCTGTATTTTACTGCACCAAGTTTTACTTTGAGGCACTGTGCACACACACGTACTTAGGGAAGCTCTATCCTTACAAAGAAAGCAACTTAGTTATTAAAAGACCTGTTGACATGACCAGTGTCTCAGCAAGCACAATTTTTACCTTTGCAACTCACTAAGACAAAACTCAGAAACATACACAGTGTACTCTATAAACCACACCTCATCCAAACTTCAAGGAACACATTGCCTTTGGTATGCTTTAGAATGACATGCATGTAACTGAAAGGAGAAAAATGTCTTTGCAGCAGAGTGTGAGAAACCTTCATGATCTTCATGAAAATTTAACCCAAGTGAATTATTTAGTTCACTTTTCTAGTTCAGTGCTCCCAAATGTTATTTCCAAGTTGTTTTTTTAAATTTCATATTGGAAACTAAGAGTGTTAGAAAAAGCTGAGTCACCAAAAGTTGCTTACAACACCAAGGACAGCTCTATATCACTCCTATAAATACTGGAAGGTAGGGATGAGAAAGTGGCCAAAAAATGCCCTACTTGGTTTGCAGGAACAGGAAACTCAGCACATAGTTCTGAGAATAGTGATGTTAAGAAAAGAAAGTCTGAAAAGCCACAAGAAGTGGAAGAGGACATAAAAGAGAAAGCAAGAAGAAAAGAAAGAAAAAAATTATTTAAAATAGTAGCCACTAGAAAAGAGTGGTAAATAAAAACCTCAAACATATGGGGAATTGGCAGAGAACAGGAAGGTAATTCATAGGATCAAAGGTAACTTCTATAGGAATACTCTAGTTTAGGAACGAATGCAACAGTAACTTGCAGTTGGCTGCTTAGGCTGGGCTCAGTTTTCAATTATGCCTGGTACTCATTATTAATGTCAAATGGAAAATGGGACCAAGAATGCAAAGTTAGCTGCAAAGCACCTCACATGACATTTCCTCCGGTGCAGATGTATGGGTAAGGCCTTCCTGCATTAGCAACAGATGGAAACGGGAGTGGAATTAACATGCCTCTGTACCTCTGTAACCCTTAGCATGGAGACAGTGCCACACAGGTAACAGATGAGAAACTGCCCACCACACATTATTAACCCCAGCAAAACTCCTCAACCACCTCTGCCCTGACCACTGGATGGGGTGTTGCAGTTCACATTGGGATCACTGGTTCCTCAGTAGCTCAGTAAGATATTGTCCTGGTCTATAACACTACAGATTACATGAAGACACCACTCACAATGATTCAAGCACAGGAAAAGTTTCATAGAAGCTCTGCAATCTCCCCAGGATGACAAGACAACACTCAGTAACCTTATTACAGCTTAAAGAGGAAGCTGCAATTTGTGACATCCTGCAAAACTTTCAGAAATACAGCTCTTATTCATTCACTAGCATCCCCAAGCTGAGAGCAGCACCTTTAATGTAAAGAACTGGATACATCCAAGATTATTTATATAATATAAATATTTAGAACTAGGCTTAGTCACTACTAAAGCAGCCTGTGGTGACATGATCAGACTTACAAGCCAAAGATAAATATCATTAATATTTGCAACGTGCATGAAGTCTATTGTAGCTCAATGCTTCCTAATCACAACAGTTCCTGTACTTTACTACTATGGGCTATCACATTAGATCTGGGCTGTCTACAGCTGCCTGGAAGGAGGTTGTGGAGAGGTTGGTGCTGGTCTCTTCTCACAGGTAAGCAGTGATAGAACAAGAGAGAATGGCCTTAAGCTGCCGCTGGT
Organism: Psilopogon haemacephalus; assembly: GCA_013396835.1. Lineage (NCBI taxonomy): Eukaryota > Metazoa > Chordata > Aves > Piciformes > Megalaimidae > Psilopogon > Psilopogon haemacephalus. The sequence continues at coordinate 28,560 of VWZI01016222.1, forward strand.
TAGGTTTAGAATGGATATTAGGAATCATTTTTTCCCAGCAAGAGTGGTCAGGCATTGGAATGAGCTACCCAGGGAGCTGACGGGGTCACCAACCCTGGATGTGTTTTAAAGTAATTTGGATGTGGTTCTTGGGGATATGGTTTAGGGTGAACCTTGTAGAGTACAGATATGGGTTGGACTTGGTGATCCTGAGGGTCTTTTTTCAAGCTGAATGCTTCTGTGATTCTGTGATTTTGTGATCATTATTTCTGTCTAGAATGCTAGCACCTAGCTTGCATATATGTTAGCACTGCTTGAACCTCATAGTGTTATGAAAGATGAGCTGTGAAGTATTACTCTTAAAGTAAATAAACAAAGACTTTATGAAGCACCTTGATGACAAGCAATGCATCTATCCTGCAGCAGGGAAGACTATTTCAACTGCTCAATCCTATTTGCTACATTGGACAAATATGTTCAAGGATAAGGACATTCATGCATTTCTCTCAGTATCACTTGGGGGCTTAGTAAAAGTTTCTCTCTGAAGTCTGTTTCCAGCATCAGTCATTTAAAACCATACCACCATCTGCAAGGCATGCTACCAGTATGTTCTCTCAACCTTAACTCCTGTGCAAGAGCATCACAGTTTCCTCTCCTCAACAGGCAATGAGAACCAGCCAGCCTGCAGGACTCCCATATAATAACTACACCCAGAGGGATGACTAATACCTCACCCGTTCCTCTTCAAAGAGCAGGCTCAGAGAAGCATACCCTCTGTTTCAACACAATTTCACAGAGAAAATACAGTTTTATGAGTTCACTTAATTTTGTCCCTTCAACAAGGCAGCGGGGAAACAAGCAGAGGAAGGGGGGAGGACTGCAGTACAGCAGATAATCATTCTACCTCATATCCTCAAGGCCAGTCCAATAAATTAGCAGAAATAAATGGTGGAAGTAATTCTCTGAGACAGGGCTATTCCAAACATATTCCCTCCCCAGAGCACCAAGAGCCGTAAGTAAACACCAAATGGTACTCAGCTTCACACTTCTCTGTCCATTTAGGTCTGTGCATAGATTTGTGTCCCCTTCAATTTGCTTCCTTGACTGTACTAGCCCTAATGACAGTGATGATAAAAAGTTAGCAATCAGATAGTCACAGAAGTGTCCAGCTGAAGGGAATCTCCCATGTACTACCACTTCAGCCCCCCATTTGAGCCACGCTTGAGAACCTCTTATGCAACTGTCCAAACTGACTTCAAACTCCAAGTAACTTATTTTAAGGTTACTTTATAGCTTAAGTCCAGCACAGGACCACAGAGATGATTAAGGGACCACAGCATTTTTCATATGAGCACAGATTGCAAGAGCTGGAGTTCTTCAGCCTGGAGAAAAGAAGACTTGAAAGGATCTTAGCAATGTTTACCTGATAGGAGGGAATCAAAGAGAAGGAACCAGACTTTATAGTGTCCACTGACAGGACAAGAGGCAAGGGGTACAAAATGAAATACATGAAATTCCCCTTAAACAGAAGGAAACACTTTGTTACTCTGATGGTGGTCAAACATCAGATCAGGTTGCTCAGAGATGTTGTGAAGTCTCCACATGCAGAGCTACTCAAACCTGACTGGACATGGTCTTGGACAACCTGCTTTATATGACCATGCTTGAGTGAGGACATGGGACTAGATGATTTGAAGACCTCATTTCCAAACTGAATGATTCTATGATAAACTCCCAGGTTTCATTTATGGTTTCATCAGTGCAACAGAAGCAAACCAGTAAGTTAATTTCAATTCACTGACATGTACAGGAGGGAGAACTCTAATAGTTTATATGGTTGCTGTTATGTCATTGCCTTCTCAACAGAAGTTCGCTGCCCTCGTCTCCCACATTTCTTGATCAGCCCCCCACTAGGTGAAGTAACATTCCAGCTCTTCCTCACCTACAGGGCTTCAGCCAAATTCTCATCTTCTTTCTAACTGCCCACTGTCCTCCACATTCAGCACACACACTCTTACACCCACTTCCAATTCTCCTGTTTTGCAAGATGTTTGCTGCTACTGACTCTCGTTTATTATCCACTTCATTGCAGAAGAGCTCTGCTCAGCCAAAGCTGTACTTGTCCTTCAACAGCATGGTTTACAGCTGTTACATGCAGCTATCACCTTAGCAATCTCTGGCAGATGTCAACTTCCCTGGGTTTTTCCTCACAAGAGTTTGCTTGGGTACAGAAAGTTCAAAGCCACTGATTAATTAGTAAATGCTTTGGAAACATCAGGACATTTGAAATTTTTCAAAACAGCCCAGGTAGGGGCTGAAGTAAACTGGAAAAGTTGAAATATGCATAATACAAAACAGATGTCAATTGAGCTTTGAGAACGTTAGGAGGATGATAAAGGTCACTGACTCCAGCTGTGCAGCCCAACGCACACAGCACAGCACAGTGCAGTATCACAAGACAGCAAGAGAGCTTAAACAGCAGGCTGGTCACTCCATCCTGGCTGATGACTATATCCCACCAGACTTGAGCTGGCTTGTACAGCACCATCATGAGTATTTCAATGTCCTTAGCACAGTTATTGCATAGCCTGAAGAGCTCTTCCACAGAAATCAGGAGTGCCTACTAAAGCAAATCTTCATGCCCTCTGTAGTCTGTCAGGATTGAGAAACTGCAGCAATAAAAATGCCCCATCTACAAGAGGGTAAGAGTCAGAGTCAGCACAGTTAGTTCTCAGCAAGGGTATATAGGTGGTTCCTCTTTTCTGAATTCATACTGAACTAATAAAAATTAAAATAGCTTTCACAGTGTGATGTCTGAAGGTGTCATGTTCCCATGATGCACTAAAACTAGAGCCTAAGAGCAGCACTAGAGGCAAGAGAATAGCCTGAGCACGGCTAGTGTACTGGCTCTGGAGAGATACTTGCCCTCATCATGCCCTGTGTCATATGCTTCACTAGCTCAAGATTTAGGTAGTAGAAAGCTGAAGGTTAGCCAATTTTGCATCAGCCTTAGTTTTTCAAATGTATGCTGACACTGCTGTTAGTACTGGTGAACATGTGTGAAGAGAAGTACTTCCCAGAGGAAGACATCCAAACAAGTAATTTAAAATATGGTCATCAATTTTCTCTGCTAAGTACTGTAGGAACTGAGTGCTGCCTTACTCAGAAAAAAGTTCAATGTGCTGTAGAGAGTGGACTTAACTGAGGACCTTCTATGCACTTCTGACATACAAGTCTTCATCTAAAACCCTAATGAAGTCCTAGGAGCAGAGCACAAACTGTTTCTTTGTTGGAGACATCTTGTATCACACTCTTAATTTAAGTCACTCATACTGAGGTTAGCTGCAAGTAAACTATAAGGTAGATGCCACATTTAATTACCAACCAAGAAGAAAGTTTTCACAGTTTCACCCATAAAGGGAAGTAGGTACACCTGGGATTATCTTCTCTTCAGGGGAAGCATCAGGGCATTTGCATTTGATGCCATTCACAAAACTTCACCTGTAAAATCACGAGGGCAGAGGTTACCAGTCATTTTTTCCCCCACAGAAGTAAGATCTGATACATTCATCCAAATACTTCCACCATGAAACCAGCCTATCTGAAGTAGGTTTTCCTTCAGCAGAGTCAGAATGACAGCAAATGGCTTGCCTTGGCAACTGCTCTGATGTGCACACAGAAACATTACCCAACTTGTACATGCAGCTGAGAGCTTACATTAGGTAGGGCTCCCATCACAGTAAGAAGTCCAGAAATTCTGAATCCTTCTATACCAAACTATTTGGAAAATGCTACAGCAGAGTCCACACAATTGAGTTTGGCTTTTATTTCCTTTATCTCTCAGTCAATTATCTTCTAGATATATTGAAGCCAATCTGAGATCAATATATGATTGTACAAATGAGAAAACAGAAAGTGAGTCGGGGGTGGGGGGGGAGGGTATTATGCAGAAACAGCAACAAAAATCCAAACCACAATCACCTTTTCAAAACATTATTTACATAAAGCTAAAGCACAGGGTTTTTCCAGCACATGCTAACATTCAGCAGAGAGATGACATCTATGAAGCAGGACTCTATGTCCCACCATGAAATACCAGACTTATCCCAAAGAAGCTTTGTCACAGAAGTATGGCAGCCAGCTCACTAAACTGCCAGACGTACAATGTCATTCTCTAATGCTCAGACACACAGCATAGCACTACCCAGTAAGACCCATCTCTGCTGCTTCCCAGGATGGGCCCCAAGAAGCACTGAGAAGATATAGCACCCAGGTCCTCTTAGCACAATCCCCAGTGTGCCAAGGGGCAGCCAGCTGTACTCTGACAGAGTCACCTCATCTATGGAGAATGACTTGAAATGGAAGAGATAGGTAAGCTTAATAATTGACTGCATCCAACTTCAGAGAGTGAAGGCTGTTCTTCAGTTGACAGGGCTTCACTGCCAACAGATATGCCTTCTCAGCATAAAAATCAGCTTGTAGGTGCCTCCTTTTGACAAACACAGTTTCTCTCCAGAGAGAGGAAAGCAGCGTTTTTTCTAAGGCTCCATGTTGTGCTTTGCATGCTCAGAATTTACTCCTGTACTGGTCTAAAATAACTCTGACAGCCCTTGAACAAGGTAAGTAAAACCATCAGCACTAGCAATCCAGAGAGAAGCTGTTTAAACCTCCCTAATTTTGAACAACACATCTAAAAATGAATAAAATATTGGTGCCATACTCTAGATCTAAGATTAGAGGAAAACAGGAACTGAAATTTTACTTCTGCCTGAAAATGTCATAAAAGTTAATTTAATCTGTGGACAGTTTTATTTTTCAGGGTGCAAAAGCTCAGCTACTATCCTCTGTCTTCTAGACTGAAAGCAATGGAGTCAGACTACTTCAGCCATAGGTTATCCATTGGGAAACCAAGATATTTTGAGGGTGATTGAAAGGGAAATGAGATAAACTTCAGTTTATGTAGAGTTTTTAAAAGTACTAGGAAACCGTGGCAAACTAGGAAACATTGTGACATGGCAACCTGTAAATACCATCTTCAGCACCATCCCCTTTCTTCAGGGGAGGCTATTTTGACTAAGATCATGAGACTCAAAATTTATTTTTACTGCAATAAATTTGTCATCATAATTACTGCATTTTTTTATCCTGGCAAAAAGTGCCTTACAACACTAGAAGACTTGACCTGCTTCATTTATGCCACTAAATACAGATCAATTTTAATCCCAGATGCAATCACAGGACACTAATCCTGCTAATATAACCCTAAATATGTCACCGTGATATAAACACCCTGACCAACACAACTCCCTGGAGCTCTGCACCTTCATTTCAACAGAACCTATGAGAAAGGAGTTCCATACACTTCTACAGAGTTTAGGAAAACTCAGACAACCAGACTCACTACAATGGGTTTCTGTAGTACCCAGCTGTTAATATTTCTGCGCTAGTTAAGTGACCACTTTCAGGCTGGTGGGGAATTGCACCATCAGTGCAATTCTTTCATTAATCTCTACTGTGCCATCACAGGTAACAAGCTGATCTGTTGTCAGTATGGTTGTAACTTAGACTTCTCTTCTAGTGCTAGAGAATACACATTAAACAACCTTATTTTGGTTTTGATATGACAGAAATGTAAGTCTGAAGGAAAAGATAACTTTCTGTCATTTGGGGTCAATAAACTGCAGGGCACAAAATTTACAGGAAAAACTTTAAAGATACTTATTTTTTATTTTCAATTTACATTCAAAACCAGGCACCTAAGATAACCTCCTAATTCAGAAGTTGAGAGTCACTCATAGTCTCTCCTGAACTAGGGACCAACTGACCAGGCAGAGAAAAACTAGCATGCAGAAATTCCTTATTTACAAGGGGTTTGCAATATGTGTTTTTCACTTCAACAAAATGCATCATTGGTGTTAAAAGAAGGATAAACAACACAACAGATCTCCCTCCTCCAATCTCAACCAGAAACAACAACTCCACAGCTGCAACCTTACCTTCTGAAATAGCTTTCTTGACAGCTGCAAGATAAGCATCAGGCTCATCATCATTTGTGAGTTCTTGCCACTGAGACCAGTCCTTGAAGAAGGTCAAATAGTCATCACAGTCTGTAACACCGCAGAACAACTTCACGACTTTGTATGGGGGCCATAAAGCTTCCTGGAGGCTCTGAAGGACAGGAGGAAGATAAAAACTCTGCACCAGTTCAGCAGATAGCAAAAGTACGATGCTCCGACTTCTGCTGAACAGGTCCAATTCCTGGTGGGAGATGGTAGATTTGCCTTCCAGCTGGTAGCTCAGAATCCGATGCTTTTGAACATGCCGAGTAAAGAGGAAGAGGTTCTGGAGGTACTGACACCATTCGGTGGCATCACTTGCATACACGATCAGCACATCATACTCTTCAGGGGTTCCTGTACAGATGCAAGATCATCACAGGGAGGAGGATTAAATTCAAAGCAAGAACTGACCTACAGCTTTGCATGAGAAACCCCATAGGGCTTTGTAAGTCATGTCAGAAGCTCCAAACCACTTAAAAAGAACAACAGATATATCCAGAGCGAAGTGTTCACAGCCACAGAGCGATTCTAAGGGTGGATGAGCTCCTACTTGCATTCACCCCACTAAAATTTAAGTAGTTTTTTTATTCACAAAAGCTTTCCTATGAAGAAGGGGATTTCCTCTGTAGTTTCAAGTGAAACAAACCAGATGTGGACATTTACAGATTTAAAGCCTATTGATGGTGGGGGTGGGGGGAGGATGATGGAAAAGGAGAGTTCGTCTTTCTGTGTTAAGTTGAATCATTTTAGGATCTCTGCAACACAACTGCAGACCATAGTCAAGCAGAGTAAACACTAAACATAGCACACCTAAAATAAGAAAGACCTTTCTTCAAGTGAGGTCCCACAATGCTTACAGGAAGTCACAATGGCTTCCATGGTATTAAACATTTGCTCTCATTGCAGTGGAAAGCAAACTACTTGCCAAGTATGTGTGCAGTTGAAGTGTACACCAACTTCAACACTCAACACACACAACATTTTTATCATTCAGTCTTCCAATACTTAAGAGTTCTTCCACCAGAACTGCAATATAAAGGTTTCCCAACCATTTCAGCCTAACAAGCTCTCCCTTCAGAGAGAAAGAACTAATGCTGTAGTGATGGCCATAATACGTTCACCAGAGTTGACTTATTCCGTAATTCTCTAGTGACAACTCCTACCTACACACTACTGTGCTTCTGTGCTCTGGAATGAAAGCATTTTAAAAACTGTTCCCACTTTATTAAGAAGATTACACGCAGACTGAACCAGTATGACATGATGCAGTGCACTCTGACCAATCTCAAGAAAACAAAAAAGTCTGCATTTAATTTTCTTACTCGCTTGTGTAGAAGCTTACCCAAATTTAAATATTATAGCTGTGGTCCTATGTTAGATTTCAGTGCTGAGCATTTCAAATCTTATTAACAACCTATCTTCTTCTAATACCAGTTTGACTCCAACAACATTCCCAAACCATCTTGATCCAGAAGCAAGCAAGCAAGGAGACTTTTCTAATTAAAGCAGAAAGCAATGCCTAGAATTTGGCACACCAAAAAGAACATCTGCACAGAGTGAATTTGCCAGAACTGAGAAAAACAGTTTTGCAGTCATCTGATTAAAATTCACTCAAAATTGAACAACCTCCAAAGGATCCATTCTGCCACCTTCCCCTAAAGCTTCTTTAAGAAGTAAAGGTTGAAATGATGTCTAGCCTATGATACCACAACTCTAAACCATACAATTACCAACTCTAAATTGTAGTCAAGCAGAAAGGGTACAGTTCCCAAGTGTGGAGATGTGCTCTGTGCTCAACCAACAGCACTATGGTTACTCTTATAGACTGAAAGTCTCTAGCAGTCAAAGGATGGTGCTCTAGCTGTGATGAACACAGGCACTGCCATTCAGCAGTATTCATTAGGACAGCTGCATGTTTCTATGTGAATACAGCTCCTGAACTCCAAGTATTCTCAATGGAGGGGATACAGAAAACAAAGCAGGCAAGCAAACCCCAAACCTTGGGCCTTTTAAAGACAAGAGTGCAGAACTGCTGTGAAAAAAAATATGGCTTTCACACCAGTGAGAACACCACTATCACCAAAATATTGCTTCTGGCTGAACATCATGTCAAAAAGACAACAGAATCACAAGCAGAAACAGGAAGACCAAGCAGAGTCAGGATGTCAGTTGGTTTATTCTACAAAGGGAGGAGTAACAGGGACTTCTGCTTCCACTGTCATATGTTGATTTACATGCAGCACAGTGAAGAAGGGCAGTACAACTATCTGTCAAGTATGGGGTCCATGCATTGCAGCACAGCCAGCTAAGACTGACCTAAGCAGGCAGAGAGATGACACACTGACTCTCTGAAGTGTGCCCACAGCTTCTAACCTCCTTCCTTGGTGCTCTCTGGAATTCCCACCTCCAGACTCTATGGAAAGCAGCAGTAGGCTCCAGAATATTTTGACATTCTGTGAAACGGGATGACTAATCCTAACATCCATTTTTAAGAGGCTTCCACAGCTCAACAGGCCCTTCTCCAGTATTCCAATGAAAGGAAGCAGCTGTGCTCAGAGAGGATGCAGGGTCAGCGAGCCATTGATTTTAAACATGCATTCTACTGTAGGGGCACTAAACACCCCAGAAGCCTTCCTTCTCGAGTATGTAGGTAAAAGATGGAAACTCTGCACACTCTCTGCAAGTTCCCTTCCCCGTTCCAGCACTTACATTCCAGGTGACACCACCAGAGCCTTTGCACCCAGCAGAAACGATTTCACCTGGAGTTCAGGTAAGGTATTGATTCCCCAGAAAGCACTGCTCTGCCTGCAGACCATTCCCCTTAGTAGTGCTGTGTCAGCTCTCCTCAGACCCTCTTACCTCAACTCCTATAGCCTTTTATACTTCTAGGATAAACTGAGGAACAATGACTTTAAAAGGAGAAGTGAGAAATAAAATTAACGACTCTACTTTTAAAGACAAGGAAACTCTCTGCATTTGTAAGCAAAAATACTGGAAGTGGGTTTTAAGGGCTTAACAAGCTTAAGTCAACAACAGGGCTGTTTCAAAGAAACAAGAAAAAGAAATCTAGAAACAGTTTTCAATTGCAACACCCTCTTATAAAACAATGACACGGGACTCACTTCCCTGGATCATGCTAGTATTTGTCTAACAAAATATCTCCCTTTGCTGCACAAACAACTGGTCCAGTCCTCAGGGAAGCATATAATAACTAGAGAATTCAGAATGTTTTGTGAAGATTTTCTTCCAAGTCTTTACTCACAGAGCACACTTCAAAGCACGCTGTATACTCTGGCTGCCATACACATAATAGGAAATCACCAGGTGAACACCAAGCATTTTATTTCTTCAAACCCTGACCTGGATGCTTTGACGATGCAGTCAATATGATGATTTTGGAAAAAAAAACAAGCATAAGGAAGCCTTCAATACAAGTAAAAATGAGATGAACAGTATATGCAACAGCAAGATGAAGAAAGATTTGTGCCAGCCAACCATTTAAAAAATCTTTCACACTCTCAAGTGTAATCTAGTTTAAATTTAGTAATAACTAATTTCTACATTCCTAAATTTAGGGTATAAAAGTGACTTTTACCTCTGTTTACGAAATGTCATCCCTATTAATAATATTGCAGGCCACGTTTAACTATTTTGTAGACAAACATCCAGATGTGATCCTGTTATACTCTGCAATGCTAAACTATAATCACTGCACTCCTGTCCAGTTGTAATTGCCCCTTCAGTGCTTAGTTGCACAGTCTATTATACAGCAATGATAGAAGACTCATGAGATTACAATCTAGTACTGTGGAAAGGCTTAAGATCTCTAATTGAGGTGGAAAGCCCAAAAACTGAATACAAAACCAGAAGACGATATAAAGCTTTCCCTAGCATATAAATTACACACAGAATGGAAGGGGAGGAATAAATTCAGTCAAAAATCAGAGAATGTCCATAACAAGAAAAAGTCGGTGTCCAATAGCAGTAGACTATATCATACCTTCATAGTTTCTCTCTGAGAAGCAAATAAATTAGACTCATATTTAGACCACGTTTGGGATTAGGGAGGCGACAATCTTTGAGTTCAGAGCAAACATGGGATAGTGGTTTATGGCCATACTGTATAGTTTCGATTATCACTACATCTTGCCCACTTAACACTTCCTAAATCTGAATCAGATGTCATCAACTGTTGATGCCTACTATTTCATTCTACAAGCCAAGGTTTGACATTTTTTCAACTTACAGACCATAAATAGTTTGCCAGAGTACCTGTCTGTCCCATAAAGAAAATTCAGGGCCTCTAGCAATACAGAGATTTTGGCATACCTCTTTAAAGTAGACCATGACTTTTCATTCTCCACACACCAGGTGAAAAAAAAAAAAAAAAAAAAAAAAACCAAAAAAAACCCCACCACCAAACAACAAATCCTTTACTCCAACACAGATGATCATATGCAATGGCAAGCAAATCTATTTTCATCTGGTAGACTAAGCCCACCTCAAATTCTAACTAGATGAAAAAGCACTGCATTGCCTGTTCTCAGTTTGCTTTGGGATTCACGTGTATGAAGGTTATACAAATACAGCAGTCCAAAATACAAATCCTTGACAGGAGATTAACTTCCTATGAAAGATGATTGCTTATGATATAAATGAAAGCCAACCCAAGGCATCTTAATAAATAAATTCTTAAATGACAGAGTGCTTCCAAGAGGTATTAGAAGCTGCCTGTGTGCCACTGACAGAAGTCTTTAGCACCTTTCATATTTCAGTGTCTGAAGTATGTGGATTTAAGTGATGTTATGAGGAAATGAATACATTCTTTGCCTAGCTGGAATGCATAACCGAATAGGAGTGATCACATGCAGCAATTATTAACAACCTAGAAAGACCTCTCACTGACTGGAAAATAAAACCTTTACTGCAAACAAGCCAGTGGAAATAGCAGGATCAAAGTAGGTAAGTTTGCAAACCCAGCTTCAGTGATAGGAAAACAAGATTTGCATTATGATATGCAAATCCGAAGTTGTTCTACTTTAAGAGCCTCTCTGAAATCACCTTCAGTCTCTAAGGAGAAAAGTAGTTTTGCCCACAAGCCCCCTGTGGCCTCCGTTTAGGTTATTTTTACATCAGGAGATAGGCGTCGGTGAAACACTAACGTTACTTCACACCCCTAAAATGGCACGTTTTTCCTTTTTTAGATAAAACACATACACTTCCCTGCAGGGAGCGGAACTTGCGAACTGGGCATTTCTAAGTCTTACGCAACATAGGCGATACCACTCTCTCTGCCTGGAACTCAACAGTTCTATTCTAAGCTGTTTTACCTGCATGTTACCGACACACTCTCATTGATGGCAGCCTAGCTTAGTTTGTGATCCCGGCCACAGTGGCAAGGAGCATTAAGTCCCATCTCAAAGGGGAAGTATGCAAATACAGGTGACTAAAGCGGTATTTAGGATGAATTGAGGTCTTTCCAAAACATCACCGAAAAACATTTAAGTGCTAAAAGACGAGCAGGGACATATTCCTCTACAGAAGACCCTCGGTCAGAGCCAGCTCAGAGCCAACGCTAAGCTCTGCCAACACCGGCCCGGAATTCAAGGCAAGTAAGAGGTGGAAAGCACAGCAACCTGGCTGCGAACAAAGGAGCACCGCTGCTCTGAAGAGCGTCCCCTAGGCTCGGGGAGGGGGCCATGCTACCCCCTTCTACAGCAGTGGACAGCCGCGGTAGAGCAGAGCCGCTCCCCGGGGCCGCCCCGCCACCTGCCCGCTTACCGGTGCCAGCGCCCTCACGGGCTGGGCTCCGGCGCAGAGCGGGGTCAGCGTCTGCCTCCGTCGCGCACCACGTCCCGGGGCAGAAACCCTGCCGCTCCCCCCCGGGCTAGAAGCAGCCGCGGCACTTACCGGGGCTCGCCATAGTCCGGAGCTGGCAAAGAAGGGGCAGCTCCGCTTCCCTCACATGGCCGGTGGAGCGGCGCTGAGCCGTCCCTCCCCTGCCCACTTCCTCGACCCCGGCCGGGCGCTCCGTCCCAGCGCTGCCCCGGCGCGCAGCCCCGCCTCCCGCCCCGCCGGGGCTGGAGGGCACTCGGCCCGCGACGCCCCCTGCAGAACTGGGCACGGGGCGCTGCTGCCCGGCTCTACGTTGCGCTACAGGTACCCGCCGGGATTCTCCCGCCATAGGATCGAAATCCCGTTTCGGCTGGCTCTGATCCTGCATTCCATAGGTGGCCGAGGAAGCAGCCTGCAACGAGGATAGCTTGCATGTTACGGCAACACAAAAACACCAGCTCCTTCGTCACGGTAAACTTCCAGCAACGGCTGTGGAAGAGAGGAGGCAAGAGCTTCTTCATGCACGCTCTTAACCTAGGCTTTGACTTCTGTCCTCTATGAGCAAGTTTTATCTTGTCCTAGGGGAAAAAACAAAGTGTTCCGTATAGAATGGAAGCACCTCGGTGTATTTCGTTTGTGTTTCTCCAGATGCTGATTCCATATGACTAAACTTCAGTATAGAGAAAGTAAGCAGGGAGAGGACACTTGCAGAGTTCACCGAGTGTTACTGTTTTTAATTATCAAAGGAACACATTCTGCCTAAATAATTCCGTCCGTTCCTTCATAAGCTTGGAAAAATCACTTACACTGATGTGTATTCAGAACCATTTCTTTGCTGGAAAAGTGAGTTTTTTATTGACACACTTCGAAGCAAATGCAGATTATATACAGCCCAATTTCCCAGTCAAGACAATCACTCCCAAGCAGTGACATTCTATGTGTAGCTTAGTTAGTGTTACAAACACTAACATCAGAACAGAGCTGGTTACAAACAGCACGGAACCAACTGGTTCCTACTAATCAACTCTATCTTAAAAGTCTGTTAAACTCTCATTACCTCCAAATCTTTACCCAAAACTTAACTTATGAACTGCATGTCACAACCTGTCAGTCAAAAACAGAGTATTTGCTCCACAATAAGAAAGGACTGGGACATAAAACATGTCCTTGATGATAAAACTTTATGAGAAGCCCCAGGTATGCAGGGCGAAAACAAGCCCTTTCCCATCTAAGCCGTTCTGAAAAAGTACAATAGAATGAAGGAACAACTGTGCCAATACAGATTCTTCTTGGGAGGAAATTCACTAGCTGGAAACTAGAGACTCCATTCAAATTATCTGAATATTATGGAATGATACACAGATATAAAAAACCCTAATAGACCAGATGGATAACCACATATATTACTTTATAATGATTGTTTTATATTATTTCCCCTGTAGAGATGTTTATCTTCTAATTCCAGAATAAAAAGTTAAAATGCAAAATCATCGCTGTGGTGTTAGATGAAGATTTCAATGAGCTTTTAAATGTTTTCTCTCTTTGAAGCCTGAGGACAGCCAGCTTCCTGCTTTGTGAGAACCCATGGGGTTTTATCTGTATTTATCATCATCACTTCAGATGCTGTATATCTTATTTAATCCACGCAAAGCCTGCAGGAAACCTCTTCAGGGTTTAAACTCCTCAAGTCGCTAAACTGAAATCAATGTTCCTCCCCTAAAAGAGCTTAAGTAACTGCTAGTGTGTTGTTTCAGCAACTTTTACAGCAACCTCCATCTGAAAACCCAGATGACAAATGAGGCCAGAGCCCCTTCATACCCTAGAACATTAGGCTGGCCTAAGAGAAAGTTACACAGCTTTTAATAGATTAAGAGGAAAATAAGGAAATAGACCTCTCTGTTCAGCTTTACCCAAAACAAACTGCACAAGTCTTATCCCTCCTCCCTTCAGTTCATGACAGCAAGTGAATGCAGTTGCATTTGCAGCATTATTCATGAGTTCCTGTTTTATTCCTATCCAAAGAAAAGGACTAGATTGCTCTTTCTGGTGCCATTGCCTTTTTTTTTTTTTTCCCCACTAGGTATTTTTAAGGGGTAACAAGGAAAGGATTTAGTAAGTGTTTACATACTCATGCCATCTCCACTTTTTATTGGCCACAAAAGGAGGGGGAAAAGCAGAGACTTCTCACTGGAATGATGTCTTCTGAGATGAACAGCTCTCTCTGTGGGCTTGACCAAAGACAGATGCCAGCCAAGGGGAAGGACTGAAAAGTCCTATGAGGAATAGGTGAGGAGAGAAAAGGAATTCACAAGCAGCAGCATAGATCAGTTGAATTTGCTTGATTTTTAGATCCTAGGATCTTCCACGACTACCTTAGGGAATACAAGAACAAAATAGCTCTTCCTGTGTTATTACTGTCAGGTCATCCGGACAGTTCAGGCACAATGCAGGGACACACACCCAGACAGCCACAGACCACTGAAGAGAAGCAGTCACACAGCATCTGGGAACAGACCTAACTGGCAAAGGCTTTGCAGGAGAGGGAGAAGCTGACTTAACCAGGAAAGAAGCAAAGTAAGCCAGTGAAGCAGACACAGCCAGTAATTTTCCTGGTGCCACACAGCAGTTACTTCAGATAGCTGGACTTAAAATAAGGACAGTTTATTAGCAATGGCTGCATCTCTTCCTTTCTGATGCAGACAGAAAACACATAACTTGTGCTGAGCTTTGCAGATGAAGCTTGCAGCTGTAGCTTACTGCAGATGGAAGCTACAAGAACAGAGAGAAATACTGGTTCCTGGAAACAGTTTCCTTTTTGCAACACAGCCCTGAGTTATTCCACGTTCCAGCAGCAGGCCAGATCGGGGCATCTGAACACAAAGTATGTATATTTGACAAACTCTTAGCTGAATATCTTTTTTACTACAATCAATAGCACCTGTACAAAATCAGTCAGTCTTACAGTACAATCTACCACTACATGAGCTACTCTTACTTCTCCAAGTGTACCCAAGAGTGTGTTTAGCAAGTACTACCTGCCTGCACACAAGAGACAGAACTCCCACACAGCAAGGCACAAAAACGTATGGAAAGGATCAAGAGCAGAGGGCTAGACAGGGGAAACGTGAAGAGCATAACACTATCTGCTTGTTTGACCACAGTAGCCCTAATTCAGGACTTTTGGCATAGGACTCTTCATCCTCAGCAAGCTTTACAGCACACTCTATTCACGAGGAAAAAAAAATAAATCACAAAAGCAAGGTAAGCAGAGCACTACGGCCAGCAGAACGCTGCTTTATCTTCAGAGAATAAATCTTTAGTAGAGAAATTACTAATTTAAGGTCATAGCAATGTGCAACAGCTGAACGAAATCTCCTCATCGAGTACACTAACAGGCAGCCTCACATGGGACTCCCACACCAACCCTTTGCCCATAGGTCCAGCATCTCTATTTAAGGTCAGGCTTGGGGATTCAATATTTGCCTGTCCTACTCTGCAGGTGTACCTGTTTCAAGGTCTGTCTCACTGCACCTTCTTGATACCCTTCAAAGCTATGTTGTAAGCAACCTTCTCCCCAGTTTTTCCTCTAGTTCCATCTTTGTTAAGTGTACATTCAAACCTGTAAGTTACTTCTGTAGACCTTCCTCTGGCACCATCTTCGTTTCTGTTTAGGTTCCTTATATAAACCCCGGTCCTGTTTTATACCTCACTTTTCCTGGGACTACTTATGAATCTTTATGACGTCTGGCTCTGCTTTCCACCTCCAAGCTACATGAGACTGTACTCTGTTAGCAAGGATGCAGCTAACTCTGGGCAGCTAGCTCTGGGGCTGCCCACAGCTACCACCATGTTCTCCTCCATGAAGGAGCCTTCTTCCCTCTGCTCCCTATCATTCTCCTTTTGAGTGATAATATTTAAAGTAGTAGAAAGGGCAGGAGGAGGAAAGGACTTTAAATAGACTTTATTCTTCTCTCTTTCTATGTCATATGCACATTCCTAAGCATCTTTGCAGAGACCGCCCCAGGCTTTGACTTGCTCCTTCCCACTAAGGACCTTAGGTCTGCCTTTGCACCACGAAGAGTCTTCCTGCCCTGATTATTGCCTTCACGGAGAGGCCACAGGAGTCTTTTCAGATGCCCTCCCGTCAGGTGGATAGCTGCGCCTCTCCTCCCAGCAGTAGCCGAGCCGCGCAGTAGCCGAACCCCGCCGCCCCTGTGCCACTCCCCGTCGCAGCCCAACCAACATGGCGGGGAGGGCGGGGACGAAACCCGAGCGGCCTACGCACGCGCACGTCGTGACGTACGCTCCGCGCGCATGCGTGCGTGCGGCACGTGGCGGCGGGACGGCATGGCGGAGTGCCGCGCGGTGCCCAGCGACCTCTTCCCCTTCGTGCTCGCGTTCCTGCGCGAGAACCAATTCGAGGGCGCCGCGCGCGCCTTCGCTAAGGAGGCGGCGACGGTGAGCGGAGCGGGCAGCGGAGCGGGGCGGGCAGCAGCCCGGCACTCAGCAGCCCGGCACTCGGCAGCCCACGGAGCAGCCCGATGGGCATGAGCGCGTCCGGCGGCCGTGAGCGGGTCCGGTGACCGGGCCTGGCGCTAGGGCGAGCGGGTCCAGGGGTGGAGGCGCTGCTGGCGGCGGGCTGAGCGGGGCGATGGAGCTGCCGGTGGTGGAAAGTGACTGGGTGGCTGATTGATGAGGCCTCTTTCCCTATTTAGAAGGAGCAGGACCCTAATGCAGCCTCCCTCCTGGACATCTTCGGTTACTGGCTGAAGTAAGTGCCCCTCCGGCGGCGGGGGTCACCGAGGCCTTGGGGGGTGGAGGATGGGGGGCTGTGCTGGCTTTGCTCTAGTGTCCGACTCTTTCTAGCATCAGATGCCGTCTGGCCTTCGCCTTGTAGTCCTCAGCTCAGCCCTTCTACCTGTAGGTCTCCAGCTGCCAAGAAAAGAAAGCTTGTTCCAAATGGCTCCCAGGTGAAGAGAAAGCCCTCCTCCAGCAGTGATGACAGCTCTAGTGAGGATGAGACACCCCCAGCCAAGAAACCGGGTGAGGTTTGTGAGCCAGCCCTCGAGCAGGTCAGGCTTGTGTTTGACGTTGGCTTCTCATTTGGCTATAGAACTCAGATGTATTGTCTTCTGTGACATACTTCTGCATCTATCAAGAGCTGGGTTTGTATTGAGTTTCTAGACAGTCTTTTGGCCATAACACACAGGGTATATTCCACCTAGCTAAAGGTGATCTTATTAACCAGTTACAATCTTAGTACACCGAAGTTTGTGCCTGTTAGAAAGCTTTAGTCTTTTAGTTTAGGTATTTTTGGCTGAGGCTGGTGAAGGTGTCAGGCTCTGTTGAATTTTGAATGTGCTATTGAAGCAGTGCCTTCATTATTCTCTCTGTGTTGAGATTCTGCTTCCCAAACACTCACTGATAAGATACCTTGACAGGCTTACTCTTTGTTGCTTTGGCACATTAAATTTATGTATTGATTTCAGTACTGAATGAAATTAGGTTTTGAGTGCATGTAGATGGGTTGATAGTCTTTTTATGGAAGGAAGTTACCTCACGATTTTTTTCTGCGCTGCTTTCCAGGGATTCTTCTTTTCATAAGAACTTAATGTTTTTTCATTTTGCTATTGTAGAAAAGCTGATTCAAGTTTTAGAAGTGCTTTCACTTTTGTTAAAATTCACATAGTTTGGCAAGACTCCTGCATGATTAGAGTTTGGCAGGGTTCCTTGTATTGGTACATACTATGATCTGCTTGATCAGTTATGCGTGGTCATATCCTTGAGTTCTAAGCATCCTTACTGACCTGCTGGTTTTGTGATGTTGCTACCCTCCTTTCTATCAAGCTTGTGTCCTAGTGTTACCTTTTGCACATTGGTATGTGTTGGGCTGTATTTTTTACTTCTTTTCCCAAACAGTTTTTACATCTTGGTTTAACCATGATGTATGCAAGTTTGTGTATTTAGTGGCAGATTTGCGGGAGGAGAAGAGGGGGAGAAGGAAGGACAGTGAGAAAACTAGACTCCATCTGGAGTCATCCTAAAGCTGAATTTGAGCTTAGATCTGATTTTTTTATTATTATTGATAAGGTCAGTTGCAAATACAACTTGAGGCAAAATGAGTTATTTTGCTCCACTTTGTTAATCAGTAACCAAGAAGGAGTAGATTTGACTAAAACATGTTCCTGTAGCCCTAACAGAGCATTGCAGTCGTTCTTTTAGGAAATCTTGGTCAGTGTGTTCCTGTTAGTTGGAATGTGTATAGACCCAGTTAATGTTATCTCAGTATTTGGAGGCAGTTTCCTTGTAGATAGAAGTCTGCACTTAAATGTATGTGTGATAAAGATAAAATCTGGAATTGTTTTCAACTTCTTTCCTACCAATTTTGCAGTCTTCTGCTGCACCCTGCACAAGAAACAAAACTAGTGTTAATGAACTTCAGTCATGGTTTAATGACCTTAGTATGTAATTTTGCTCTGATACATATAGGATAGGATATAGGTACCTGAATGTTATGAATTAACTTATCATCAATGTGTGCTGTCCTTTATTTTCAGCTAAAGCAGCAGCTATAACTAAGGCAAAAGCAGTTCCTCCAGCCAAGAAAGCAGAGAGCAGCAGTGAGGGCTCCAGTGATGATTCAGACTCAGAAGAAGAGAAGAAGCAGCCAGCAAAGGTCAGCCTTTCTTTCCAGCCTTTTTAATTCATGTTTGACAGTGATGGATAATAGCAAATTTAACCAGCAGAATTCTCTCTGTAATTGGGGCTCACTTTTCTGGACTGTGAAGCATCTGTACTGCTGCAGGTGCAATGTAAGAAGACATTTCTGCAGTGGATGGTGTGCCATTTAGAACTTTCCCATGAAAAATTAATTCTGTGTCCAGCGTGCCCACTTTCTTGTATATCCAAGTCTGTTTCTTAGCTTTATTCTAAGACTTCCAGTGCTTAACTTTATTTGCAGAAAAAATGCTTACTTATAATCACTTTTAAAAAATGTATATATGTGTGTGTGTATATATACATATAAATAAAGCTAAACCTGTCTTTCCTTTTTCTTATGCATTCATGGTCTTGAGCAGTGGGGGAGAAAAATAATGAGGGGGGAGAACAGTGCTAGTTGCAGAACCGTCCCATTTTGGGGAGGCAGAACTGGAGACTGAGGTGCAAAGAAAGTTTCCCATAAGTTTGCTGGGAGGTTTCCTAGAGTAACTAGAGTAAAGTTGTTATCCAGCGATTTTCAGGCCCTAACCATTAGGCAGAGAGGATTTTCCAAGTTAAAATGATAACCTCTGTGAAAAACATCTGTTTGTATTCTCTGTACATGTGTCCCACTTATCAGTCTTTCTTTATTTTCATGGCTACAAGAGCTAATTGATTATCCCTCCTGTTGTTCAGAAAGGGGCAAAACCCATGGTCAAGCCAGCTGGAACCAAAATCCAGCCTCAAAAGAAAGCAGAGAGCTCCAGCTCTGACTCAAGCAGTTCAGATGAAGAAACGCCAAAAAAGCAGCCACCAAAACCAACAGCACCTAAATCAGGTATCTCTTACTGCATAGTAGGAGTCAAAGTATAAACCCAAAAATGCCAGGGGAGGAGCAATGAGGTCTGTATCTACCTGTCTGAAAATCTGCCATATGCCCTCCAGTCCTCTGATGATGTGGAAGAGGTGTAGAACTGATTGCAAGTAAAACATCTGGTCCTAAATGCTGCATTGTTTGCATGAGTAGCTGTACTCAGCAACCTTAAGTGCTGAAGTTGTGCTTTTAACAACATCTTCCTCTCAAGAGAGCAGGGGAGGGCTTTACTTTAGCCTTTAAAAGTCTTGGAAAAGTTGCAATGAGCTAGAATGGACAGTTTTCTGAGAAATTTCTCTAAGCTTGCAGTAGGATAAAACAGTTTTGCAGTACTGCCTTAATCTGCCCTGTTGGCATTGTGTGCTTCTTTTGTCTCTATGATACCTATGCTGGTTGTAACTGCATTATATCTGCTGTATCATATTTTATCATTTTTGGGTTTGTTTTAGCTATCTCAAAAGGAAAAGCACCCACCAAGGTGATTAATGGAAAAGCAGCGAGCAGTAGCAGCAGTAGTGAAGATTCTGATGATGAAAAGGCTACACCAGGGAAGGTAAATTAGACCATGAATAACTTGGTGAATACTGGAGGAGTCTTGTAGGACTGGGTCTGTCTAGATGTCTTGCAAAGGAACTGTGGAATGTTTAGACAGAGACACAACGAGCACAGCATTTGTGGATCTTATACCTCCTCCTTCTTTGTAGAGTGAGATTGTGTCCTAGCACCACTCTATGCACGGGCTTTCTTCCATAATACTTCCTTACCACTTCCTCTGCTCCTTCCTTTTAAAGGAAAACATCTCATTGTGTCATAATCAGAATTATAGAATCAGTCAGGGTTGGAAAGGACCACAAGGATCATGTAGTTCCAACCCCCCTGCCATGGGCTGGACAGAGCCTCATCTAGCCTGGCCTTAAACACCTCCAGGGAAGTGGCCCTGGGCAATCCATTCCAGGGCCTCACAACTCTCATGGTGAAGAACTTCCTCTTCATGTCCAGTCTGAATCTCCCCACCTCCAGCTTTGCTCCATTCCCTCTAGTCTTGTCACTACCTGAGAGCCTAAAAAGTCCCTCCCCAGCTTTTCTGCATGCCCCCTTCAGATACTGGAAGGCCACAATAAGGTTACCTCAAAGCCCCCTCGTCTCCAAGCTGAACAGCCCCAACTCTTTCAGTCTGTTCTCATAGGAGAGGTGCTGCAGCCATCTGGTCATCCTCGTGGCCATTCTCTGGACATGCTCCAGCATTTCCACATCCCTCTTCTAATAGAGGCTCCAGAACTGGATGCAGTACTCCAGGTGGGGTCTCACCAGGGTGGAGTAGAAGGGGAGAATCACCTCCCTTGACCTGCTTGCCACACTTCTCCTGATGCAGCCCAGGATCTGATTGGCTTTTTGGGCTGCACGTGCACACTGCTGGCTCATGCTGAGCTTCTCATCCACCAGCACCCCCAAGTCCCTCTCCTCAGGGCTACTCTCCAGCCAGTCACTGCCCAGCCTGTATTTGTACTTGGGATTGCCTCAACCCGGATGCAGGACCTTGCACTTGGCCTTGTTGAACCTCATGAGGTTGGCTTGTGTGCACTTCTGCAGCCTGTCCGGGGCCCTCTGGATGCCATCCCTGCCCTCCAGCGTGTCTGCTGCACCACACAGCTTGGTGCCATCAGCAAACTTGCTGAGAGTGCACTCAGTGTCTTTGTCCATGTCATCCACAAAGATGTTGAACAAAACTGGTCCCAGAACTGATCCCTGAGGGACTCCACTTGTCACTGGTCTCCACTTGGACATGGATCCATTGACAGCCACTCTGGGTGTGGCCATCAAGCCAGTTCTTTATCCATCTGGTGGTCGACCCATCAAACCATGTTTCACCAGCTTGGAGAATCATTGTAGTCTCTCTGTTCTAAGTTTCACTTCTGCATGACTCTTTTGTGCTTAACTGTTCTCTGACTTTTCCATTAGGGAGTGTTTAAAAATGTTTTCTGCACCACAAAAATAGCTGTAGTTGTATTTAATCAAGTGACAGTTGATACCATTTCAGTCAGTTCTGTCCCCTTTATAGAGTTCTCATTAGGGATTCCTCTAAGCAGGAAACAGCAGAGTGCTTAGGTCTTTCCTAAAATTTGCCCTTGAGGATACTTGTTAACCTTTCCCACTTTGTTTTCAAAATTTGCTTTAAATGAGGGGTAGAGTTCAACAAGATCCACATCCAGCTGTCCTCACAAGATTTCTGTAGCTTCTTTTTAAATGTATCTTTCTTTCTTTCTTTCTTGTGACAAGACTGTTTCCAAGAAATCTCCTCTGCCAAAACCTGCAGCAAATCAACCCCATCCAGGAAAAAACAAAAGTGCAGCAGAAAGCTCCAGTAGCGAGGACTCATCTGACAGTTCAGATGATGAAAAACTACCTGAAAAACAAAAGTCAAAATCAGGTAAAGTACTAAATTGTGTTGCTGCCAGGTGGAAGGACACTTTCTGCTAGTCCCACTGTCCTAGGAGAAGCATATGCAGGGCAGAAGCAGGTATTAACTGCGCACAATATTCCAGGTGGTGCTGGTGGTGGTATTGTGAATCAGAAGTACAGTGGCTCTTTTCATGTCAGCTTATGGTTAAGCTCCTCCTACAGCAAGAAACTGGAGAATGAAAGAGGTTGTGATGGGCTTTGTTTGGTTTGTTGCATGTCTTTTATTCTAAGTACCTTACTCTTGCAGGATTCCTGTCTGCCAGGATTTGGGAAGTACTTTGCCAGCGTGGTTTTGTTATTCTGAAATCCCAGCAATTTAAGCTTTTTTATTTTGTGTGAAGTATCCAGTACTGTTCAGTTGCAACCTAACTGATGAGCTAAAGGCCTCTGTTCAGTATAATAAAGTGCTTTAAGTATTCCAGGAGTGAGCTGATTTGTGTAGAGGGTCAAGGATTGAAACTTGACCTGATTCTCTAACCAGACAATTTGAGAAGTCAGTAGCCGAAAACAGTCAGCAATTGACATCTCTATTTGTGTTTCTTTTTAAAAAAAAGTTTGGCAGCACAAGATTTCTTTCTTCTGAAACTGCAGAGAAAAGTTATGCAGGTGTAGTTGAGTCAGCTGAACCCCAAGAAGATAATGAAATTCAGTGGGGTGGGTGTAACGTTTGAAATTATAAATCAGCATCCTTGATTGTAGCTACAGAAAAGAAGAAACTCAATAGCAGAAGTGTTTTATTCTAACTACAGCAAACATCCCACATGTGTAATGCAGGCATCTGAATACTGTGTCTCTTCATAGGTCAGTACAGTGCTGTACCACCTCCTCAAGCTATGCAGAAAAAGAAAGGCCTTGCCAAAACTCCTTCAAAAAAGGCTGAAAGCAGTGACTCTAGCAGTGACTCTTCAGACAGTAGTGATGAGGCAGAGCAGCTGCCCACAAAAGGAGGAGCAGGTATGTAGTGAGAAGAGGCAGCAGATACAGTAGTATGTAGTGCAAACAGTGTTTTTGTAATGTCTTGATTTCTTTGGAGAAGTTATTTGACTTTGATTTTATGTTGCTATTGCTTCTTTGCATCACATACCATCTGTGGATCTAAACTGTGCAGGCTGGATTACTTTTCATGTGTTGGTGTGAAAGGTTACCAGGATCTAGTTTTTGAGGAATAAGCCAGGCCATTACTGCCGTTGGACAAATCTCGGTGCTGCCTGAATGGCTGGTGCAGTGAGAAGGGAGCTTTTACACATTTGAAAGGTCTTCAGGCAAAGGTTTGGTATGCACATGGCCCAGTAATTTTAAACTTTATTTTGCAGGCAAAGCAGTAGTAGCTAAAACAATCACTTGTACCCAAAACAGAGCTGTGACTACAAAGGAGGCTGAATCCAGTTCTAGCAGTGATTCAGGTAATTCAGCCATTATTAAATCTGAATTTTTTTTTGTTTGTTTGTGTTTTTATTGGCCAGGTTGCTGTATAGTGGTCTGTCTCCTAAGGTCATTAGTGTATGAGTGCTAAAGTTTAGTCTCCATTCTGAACAAGATGTGAAACTGAAAAACAGGAGCCTGCTCTGCAGAGTGGAGACATCAATGAGAGCATTGCAAGTGCCAGCAGGGTCTGCATGTTGCTGGATGAAAGGGGTGGGGCATCACATATATCAGGTTTCTCCAGGAAAGTTCATAGTTAGACGTCTTGAGTATATGCCTTTCTTAAGATTTTGGGTTTCAGTTATGCCACTGTATTTGGGAGAAGTTCATGAAATAAAAAAATGTTATTGCCCAAGTTCAAATTTGATTCAAAAGATGCATTCTCCAAATGTGGCCCTGGTTCTTCCCAGCCAAGACCAGAATTCTTCAATTACGAAGAGTTCTGTGGTTTCTGTTTTTGTTGCCTGGCTTCTCACAAATGACAAAAAAAAAGAGGGAAGGACTATTTACAAGGTCTTGTAATGACAGAATCACAGTATGGTCTAAGTAGGAAGTGACCTCCAAAGGTCATCTACTCCAGCTCCCAAGGGCAAGGAGTAAGCTGGCAGAGGGGAGATTTAAACTAGATGTTAGGAAGAAGTTCTTTACCGTGAGAGTGGTGAAACACTGGAATGGGTTTCTCAGAGAGGTTGTGGATGCTCCCACCCTGGAGGTGTTCAAGGCCAGGATGGATGAGGCCTTGAGTGATCTGTTCTAGTGGGAGGTGTGTCCCTGCCTATGGCAGGGGGTTGGAACTAGGTGATCTTTTTTGAGGTCACTTCCAACTATGAGTTACATACATGTTACTACTAAAGTAACTTGCACCAGAAGCTTGTTAACTTTTTTTTGTTTGTTTGTTTAGATTCTAGCTCTGAAGATGACAAGAAGAAGGTAGGGAATAAACTCCCAGCTAAACAACCTGTGGTAAAGAGTACCTCCAAACCAGCAAAAGTAGTTGTCAAGCCTGGACAAGCAAAGAAAGACTCCAGTTCATCTTCTGATAGCTCAGGTACTGGGTAGGAGAAAAGAAGAATTTCCAAATGCACATTGTTCTTGCTCAAACGTCTATTTGTAGGCAGGTTATGAGGATGCAGTTGGATGGGAGTACTTATAGTGTTGCTTCAAGCAGCTAATAAAGTGCACTGTGTATCAAAGCTGTGTGCTGTCTTCATGTTAAAGGAATGGGGCTTAACCTTAACTATTCTTTTTTAATTCTAGATTCTGATAGCTCTGATGAGAATGGCCCTGTGAAGCCCCCAGCTAAAGCAGCAACGCCTGCAACAAAGAAGTCACAGGCTGCCCCAAAGAAAGATCAGAGTAGCTCTGATTCAGATAGCAGCTCCAGCAGCTCTGAAGATGAGAAGAAGAAAGGCACTCCAGCTAAATTACCTGGCAAAGCAGCTAAGCCAGTGTCCAAACCTTCTACCCTAGTTCCCAAAGCAGGCACGTCTGACTCTGACAGTTCAAGCAGTGAAGAAGAAAAGAAGCCAGCAGTGAAACCAGCCACCAAATCTATAGGGGCAGCAAAAGCAACTGTGGGGAAGAAGGGTGCTGCTTCTAGTAGTAGTAGTAGTAGTAGCAGTTCATCTGATAGTTCCAGCGAAGAGGAAGAGAAGCCCAAAAAGGCAGGAAAAGGGGCACAGAACAACACTAAGACCACTGTCTCCACAGAAAAAGCTAAAGCATCCACACCAACTGCAAACAACTTAAAGTCTAAGCCAGCTGGTGGCAGCAGTAGCAGCAGTGAGAGCAGCTCTGAGGAAGAGACTGGAAAAGTCAATGGAGGTACTACCTACAGTCTGTGAAGTGGGCCAGTCAGGCAGTGTTATGAGCCAAGCATCCATGGGAGCCTTCCCTAAATGATCTCTGTGTGCTATTAGATAATGCCATCTGGTGCAGTACTGAAAAGGAGAAGACAGTTTCTAATTTGCTGTGACCTTTTTGTATGTATTGCATATCTGCTGGCAGTAGAATCTGTGGTAACATGAACTTATGTTTTTGTACAGTTGTTGCCAGTTGCCATCTCTGCATGCACAAAATTGCTAGTGACAGCAAGGTAGGCTGCTGGAGGACCTTGACTGTATTGAGTGGGGTACCACAGGTCTCAATCTTTATCCCTCCCAGAGGAAAACAACTTTGAATGCACAAGTGATGTGTGCACTTGCATATTGTGTGACTCCAAGAATGGGAGAATGTTAACCAATAGAACTATCAAGTGCTCTAAATCATAAGTTTCCTGCTCCATAAAATTATCCATTAGTATAGGATGGCAAAATCCCTACTAACCTAGAATGGTTGTTAATATGTTATAGCAGTCTGTTTTCTCTGTGAGGTAATGCATCTCACACCTGTGCCAACACTTTGTTTGCATCCTTGGGGAGAGATGCCATTGCCTTTCCCAACGCTGCAGTTTCTCCATTGGAACGTTTACTACTGTTCATTTAACAGGCATAATCAGGATGAAACAGAAGAGGAAAGGTGATCAGGAGACAGAGACACCACATAGTAAAAAGGCAAAGATCAAAGTCAGAACACCACACACATTTCCCAAGGTGAAACGGGTGAGTAAGGGTGGACTCCAGTGACTGGAAAGAAGGATTTCTGCCTCCTGAACAAATGGGTTTATTTTGCAGGAGGTTAGACCCATAATATCATTTGCATTTTTACTCCCTTCTCAAGCACTCGAACCTTCTATGGAGGGCCCTAGGAAGTGCACGTATGTGTGTAATACTATTCTGGCAAAGCCTGATTGGCTATGTTTGCAAAGAAGTATGCCTGGGCTGCCTTAACTGAAGAAGGGGAAAAAAATTACAGATCTGAGGAACAAAGACTGAGGTGATGTGAGCAGGGCTTTGCATTTGCAGGGAAGGAGGTTGTCATTAAAGGAATATCTTACATGTGTGTTTACTGTTTCTCATTTCCTTTCTGCTTAACAGCCAGCCTCTCCATTCCGGCGTGTACGGGAAGAAGAGATTGAGCTGGATGCTCGCGTTGCCGATAACTCATTTGAAGCAAAGGTAGGAGTAGGTAGTGCTGAGAGTGGTAACACTTGGCCTATGCAAGTACCGAGCAATCTTGGTGTGCTTGTGGGTGCTGTCTTTGGTTGGAATTTTTTCCACCAGGAGGTGCTGTAGGAAAGTATGTGAGGCTTGACGGGAGGTGCATGGGAAGAGTGATACCTGCTCTGGGGTTTGCTGCGTAGCATGATAGGCAAAGCATTGCCTTTACTCTCTTGGGGACTGACCTGAATTTCTTTTTTCTCTTCCGCTTCATCCCTCACAGAAAGGAGCAGCTGGTGATTGGGGTGAGAAGGCTAACAATATCCTGAAATTCACTAAAGGCAAATCTTTCCGACATGAGAAGACAAAGAAAAAAAGAGGCAGCTACCGTGGGGGCACTATATCAACTCAAGTCAATTCAGTCAAATTTGACAGTGACTGAGAATGTTTCCTTTGGAATTTGT
Source organism: Psilopogon haemacephalus (assembly GCA_013396835.1). Classification (NCBI taxonomy): domain Eukaryota; kingdom Metazoa; phylum Chordata; class Aves; order Piciformes; family Megalaimidae; genus Psilopogon; species Psilopogon haemacephalus. The sequence goes on from VWZI01016222.1 coordinate 55,390, forward strand.
AAACCATCTGGTCACTAGAATGGCTTGGATGGTCATGTGGACACTATTTATATCAAGCCTGGCTAGAATGCTACCTCCCCATGCTCACTGTGGGGCAGGCAGCTCCAGCGTTGGATGTGGGAGAATAATTGGATATTTCCCTCTTCTAATTCTGTTTTAGGCCCCTATTTAGTGCCATCCTTGAGCCGGTGTTATTGGCATTACTAGGGTGAACTCCAAAATTTACTTTTTGTTTTTCCACAGTCTTATTTTTAAGAGGCTGGCAGTGATTTTTCATTTTGGTTTCCTGCCTATCTAGTAGAAGACAGCAAAGTCATTCTCCTGTATGTTAATCTCCCACTTGTTTTCTCAGCTAGAGAAAACTCTGGTACCTGTGAAATGGCAAGTATTGTAGCTTGCCTTTGGCAAGTTACTCTAAGAGAAACAACTGATTTGAACCCTCTGGCTGTAATCTCCACTCCCATCTGACATTTCAAGTTCCCAGTTGCAGTGTGGCAGGATTCCTTTTTTCTGTTTCCTTTTATAGTTTCACCTTACAATAAATTCTTACCTTCCTTTTCCTTCCGTTCCTGTTGAGGCCACTAACCAGAGTATTTGGAGAAGCAGAGTATAAATACACTTTAGTAGTTGAGTAACTATTGCTTGCAGTTGCAAGTTGGGGGGCTATTTTCAGAAAGAGCAAGGTCTGTAGTACTGCAGTGGCAGTCTTCATTGGGAACCTACCTGGGGAGTGCAGAAACTACTGCTTGGAGGTTGTGGTGTTTGGCCCAGTGGGAATGGGCGAAGAGGCAGGAGATAAAGCCCTCTTTCCTGCTCAGCTCTGCTTTTTGCTGTGCTTTTGTTTCAGAGACTGACCACAGTGTAGCGTTATGCTTTGTTCTTTCTGAACATAAAATGTGCCAGTTCATGCTTACTCCCAAGCAATGTGCAGTGCAGCTTTTTAAGAGTCAGGATGAATGTATCATTAATGCCTTAAATTTCTGGGTTGGATCACTTGCTCTTTGGGCTGTTTTCCATCTGTTAAATTCTTCTCAAGTAAAATGCCAGTTTCCCCATAGCCCTAAGACAAAGCCTGATGCTGTAAGGATTGAATTGTCATCTACAAGTACACATTCAGTATGGAGAGCCTCCAAGAAGTTTGGTAACTTGCAGCCTAAACAGTTTACTGCTGTTGAGGGCAGGGCTTGCTTCCTGTATAGTTGCGTGAGTGCCTTCCTATTTTCCTGTGCAACTTGCATCCAGTAGAAAATGGTTCTATCAACTACTTTTTTTCCCGTTAGAAAGGTTAATTTTTTGTGGAACAGTTTGCTGAGCCTGTAGCCAGTATGAACAGCAGTAGTGCATGTTTGAGAAACTGAGTTGTCTGAAACCTTCTCACACTATCATGGAAACTGAGAGCCATCAAGAGAGGCTATGCAGGGCCTATTTTCCATGTTTCCCTTCCCATAGAGTAATGATGAGAAGAGCCCTGTTGTTACACTTGTGTGCAAGGCAGTGTCATCTAATTGAGGGTTGGAGGAGACTTGATGAGCCACCCCCATATATGTGATAGGCAGCTTGTTCCAAGGAGGGTTTTGCAGGATTTCCCCTTTTGTCTTGCACAATCACGCACTGGTGTCTGGATTCTAGGCTGCAGTGCAGAGGGGTCCAGGAGGCCAAGGTTATAAGGAATAAGGCCAAAGGAAGGTGGGGAAGGGTATTTTCTGCCTAGGGATTTGACTATCACCTTGCTAATTGCTGACTTTCTTCTGTTTATTGGGAACTTGTTTGGAAATCAATTTTTTTAAAAAGCTGGAGGTATTTTAAGTGTGAAAATTGTAACGTGTCCAAGAATAAAGATTGTTGCCTTTGTAATCTGGATCTGCTAGTTAAAAGTGTGGAACAGAGGTGGGAAAAGGGAAGGTATGAGTACTAGGGATACTGTATCACTGTCTATACCTGTCTACAGCCACATCTTGTGTTAATTATGTGCTCAAGTGGATGTAACAGACCTTCAGAAGTGAAAGGTGGCCTGTGCAACTGGCTGTCAAGTGACTGCAAGAAATTTGGATAAACCTCTAGAAAAATACTTGCTTAAACCAAGATGAACTGAGGTTGCCTGAGTCCGACTATAATATCTGGTCAGTTCCTCTCAAATACTGCTACCAAGTTAGCTGGCAGTATAATGTAAGTAGCATCCGCCTATGGGACTAAGAAGTAATAGGCATAATGTAAACATTGCATATAGACCTGGTTAAAAGGTAATTTCTGTGTCCCCTTAGAGCTCTTGCTCCTCTCTGGCCATGTCTGCAGGGAAAAGAAACTTGCTAATAAGTAGGGCTTGATGGAGCATTGATGCTGTAATGCTTAGTTTTTTTGCCCCTTGTGCTGTGCCTGTACAGGGAAAGCTGCGACGAATCACCAGCTGGGTTGAGCTGTCAGTTGTAACTGCCACAGCCTTCCACTCTGAATGTGATGCTGTAGAAGATGTAATACTGAAGCTTTGGCAACTGATGCAAAGAACATCGTTAGCCTTGCTATAGATCAACACCTGTCTGAGCAAGCACAAGTGCTATGTGATGTTCCATATGCTTTGACACTCCCAGGGGAAAGCTGCTTACTTCACAAAGTTTTACATATACTGAGCAGGCATTACGTAGATCTCTGCCCTCTGCTGCTGTCCTGGTATAAAGGGAACACTTCTGGAGCACTTACGCCTCATTTCACCGTGCATCGCTGGTGCGGGTTCAGCTGGGGTTAGTGCTGAAGCTGAATTAGTAGGACATACCCCTTCGGCGTGTGCTATACCTCTGTATTTGCCTTAGAACGCTCTGGCGTCCCCGTTCCCCTTTGTGCCAGCCTTTCCACTTCGCTGTCATGCCTGCTGTGTGTCCTTACTCTCTCGCAGAAACCCCAGAGGGTCTAGCAGCGGTCCCTGGAGCGATGGTTTAGACGCCCTTCAGCCACGCTGGGCTGCCAGAAGACGAAAGTGAAAGCTACCCGGCTTTGCCTCCCCTGCCTGCTCCAGCAGCCGGAGCGGTTCTCTGCCCGAGTGCGGCTGAGCGCTTGGCTTGGCCCGGGAGGGGCGGCGCCCGGGTGCGGTCCGTGGGCTGGGGCTGCACCGCCCGATACCGCCCGCGCCCTCCGCCAGCCGGCCTGAAAGGAGAGGCGGGCGGCGGCTGCTCCGCTCCCAGCGCCGCCACTGGGGCCGCTCTCCTAGCCAGCAGGACTCGCTGCAGGTGGGTGCCGGCACCGCTGCCGGCGGACGAGGGGGGTGGAGGGGTCAGGGACAGGCGGTCCGACAGGAGCCGGTACGGGGGCACCTGCGGCCGGAACTACTCACGTTTCGTCCCGCCGGGGTGCCTGTGGCCAGTGCTGGGGAGGTTCCTGCTGCCGAGCCGGGCGCGGTCGAGAGCTGCCGCCTCGCCACCGGCCGTCCTGCCTAGCTGCCGGGAGAGCAGGAGAAGGGTGTTCCTGCCCTTGGATGCTGGCTACGGCAGCGGGGTTGGAAGGCTGCGCTGGAGGGTCGGCAAGAGGCGCGGGCGGGGGTCCGTCGCAGTTCGGGCGCACGCTGAGGGGCGGGCTGAACTTGCTCAGCTAATGGTGGAAGTACCTGGCTGCTTTTCTGCTGCAGGGACGGAGAGAGAGACGCGGTTTGAGCCCCTGGCTGTCCAGCTTGCCCCTGGTTCTGCCAGGACGCGTGGGAGCAGCCTGGGTAACCAGCGGGGCTACTAAAGGGCACGAGTTAAGGATCTGCTCAGCTGCGCAGGATGGGAGGCTTGGCAGCTGAACAAATGTTCAAAGCGCTTGCTTTTGTGCAACTTGCTTCATCTTCCTCTGGGAGATTAGATCTCAGGAGCGTCTTCCTTCTGTGCTGCCTGCTCTTCCTATGCATCTCTCCTCACCCTTTGTTTATGGCAGCTCAGCCAGGCCTCATTCCTCCGTTGTGCTCAGAGCCAAGGAGCTGCTTGGTTTGGTGTTTTGGTTTTGTTTTTAATGTGAGGGTGTCAATTTTCTTACTAAAGATAAGACTCACCTCTAGTCTCTCTGCTGCTTTAATTCTATCATATGTGATCAGACCTGTCTGTCAGGACTTTATCAACCCCTAGTGCTTCCTACACAAGGTTTCACAACATTCTGGGATGTTTAATGACTTTTCTTTTTATGTGGTGCTTCTCTGCAGATAGAAGCTGGAATGACAGGGCAGTAAATGGAAGACTCTTTTCCTCCCCACTCCTCTTGACCACTTGTCTAAACTTTAGTGCACTTGCATTTTTCCATTTTTCTCTGCAGTCTGAAGAACTTCTTCAAGTTGACGCTTTTATAGGCATAACCCTTTTTTAAAGCCAAAATGTGCACTGAACTGTTGTATGCTGTCACTTTGAACTTTATGGCTTACATCAGTATATGGAAATGAACCATAGCCTTTCTGTCTCTTGTATCAAGGGACTACAGGTAATATTTATAAGCACTTCCACACTGTGCATCTGACACTGTTCAGGTGGAGCACAGGTTCACATCAGCTGCTTCTGTCTTACAACCCTTTTGCAAGTGAGGGTAAAAGGCTCTCTGAAGGGCTTCTGAACACCATGGTGTAACAAGCTCTGTCCCTTCTAGAAGACAACCAGGAAGCCCATGGATATGGAATAGGGGGCAAAACCTAAACAGATTTAATGTAAAATGAGAGGCCAGATTGGGAAGCAGATGTTGGACACCGTAATCCAGCTCAAGTTCATGAAGATGTGTGTAGTTTAAAATGCATTCACAAGCTGAGATACGGATCTTTATTTCTTTAGTTGTTATAGACCAGTATTTTCTTTATTACCATGGTTTCCTAGCTGTGACCTATGGACTGCCAACCTCCTGCTGGTCCACAGATTCTCACCTTGCCTGTAGAACTTCATAAGACTCCAGTGAGCCAAGAAGGATGCTGAAGATGACTTAAGGTCCAGTTTGGAGCTGCCTGGGGACTACACCAATCTTTGTCCCAAATGGGTGAAGATAAGTAGAGTGCTTCTGATCCCACTGTGTAGAAGCACTAGAATGGAGTGTGGTGCAAAGTATGAGTTGTTCTGCTGACTTGGTCTGTGCTGTGGTTGTTCCCTTTGGTGTTTCTTCATTCTTTGTGTTTGATCCGGATCATCTTGAAGACAGCAAAAGAAAAATACTGGAAAGGTACCCCATTTTTAGCACTCTTCACTCTGTGTGTGAACGGTAATTTGAAAAGTTGAGGGCTGTAGGCTGCCTGGGGAGACCAGTACTTGAAGCGGGGAGCTTACTCTTGCTTGTTGTTTTGTATACTAAAATATTAATACTAGTATTAGTATACTGCAGAACTAGTATTAGTATATTATAATACTAATACTAGCATTCTATTGTTAGAGTTATTTACACAGGGGGCTCTGAAGCAGGAGACTGTAATAATCTAACACCAGAGCACAGAAGGCCACCAAGGGCTGGACTGGATGTAATTGATGGTTAGACTTCCCTGCTTCAATATATGCTTTATTAAATATATTTTGCACAGCATTATATCTGTTAGGTTTTTACTCAGGATTCCCCTGAGAAGCTCCTGCTTGTAGTGTGGCATCTTCCTGCCAGGCAGAATTACTCTGAGATGCATACCTGCCTGGTTGCCCTGGGTTTTGTCTTCCATAAATTAGTCACAACTGGATTGTCTGCTATCAGCCTGACGGTAGCAGGTGGGCCTGTTTTTTTGGGGATCCTAGCCAACAGATGAGGCAAACTTTAGTTTCTTATTTCTTGGAAGAGTTTTGGGCATGCAGTTGAAGATGCTTTTACTGCCTTCAGATGAATTATACTGCTTTTTTGAGTCTTGATTAGTTTCCAGTGAAAACATTTCTTCTTACTGTGAGCAAAAACTCTATAGAGGATAGAATAGAATAGGTCAGGTTGGATGCAGGAGGAGAAATAATTCAGCCCCATGGATGTGGGTTTCCGTGTCCTAGGCAGGAAAATACTGGAGGGTAGGGGGAGTGTAAGCAGGAGGGGCCTTGTACTTCAAGTCTCTTCATTGTGGGCTCATTTGCCAAGGCTGCTTGCTGTCAGAGGCCTTAGTACTTCAACCTCATGAAAGGCACCTGAATTAAAGAAACATCTGTCTTTAGAGCTGTAACTGTTCAGTTACTTAAGTAAAATCGGTATCATTTTCTGTTTATGTCAAAGTCATACCTTATCAGACAGGATGCTCTCTCCCTGTTCCCTTTCTACTGCCTCCCATTTGTATTTCTGTGAGTTGCTGTGGCTTTGAAAGCAAACTCCCAGCAACTGAGAGTGGCCAGCCGTGCAAGACAGGGGCGTGCTGCTGCTGCAGCAGCGAAGATCTCCCCCTGCCCACTCCTGCAGCTGGCTCTGCTCACGGTACTTACTGAGGGACCAGCCCTGCCCTACCCTGCCTGATGCAGCAGTGAACTTTAAAGCCTCTGTGGCATGAGCTTTTTAAATAATTTTCTTGAACCCAAGCTTTTGGCTCTGAATGTCAGCTGTGGTGTTAAGGGATTGCTCTGCCCCTGGTAAATCTGCCAGTTGTCATGGCTTTACCAGGCACTTGTCATTGCAACAGTGATGGATCTCTTCTCTCTTTAAGAGCCTTCTCCTTGCAGTGGCACTGCTATTTCTTGCAATAGTTATCTGATTTAGCCTCTAGCCCAGGATTTCTAGGCCACAAACAAGGAGGTGCTTCTGTCTGCTCTGAATCTTGTGTGGCATCTGTTGTTTACTTGGATTTTACACCTCTGCTGAGGTACAAGCTGTGAATTCACCTCCCCACAGAATCTGATTCCTGTGTCCAGTTACTTGGAGGTCTCTCTTGAAGACAACCTGTCTGGAGCCTAATAGTGGGTGCAGGCAGCTCAGCTCCTTATGCTGCAGGTGGTGTTCCACTGGTCACAGTATCTCCCCTTGCTGGAAGATGCTGCTGCAAAGATCATCAGAAAACTTTGTTGCTGAGTATTAGCAAGAAGTAAAGCAGGGAGAGGGGGTTCCTGAGCCAGCACCTTCAGGGATTGCTCCTCATGTTGGCAAGAATGAAGCAGCTAAGAGCAGTTTGCAAATCTCCTGTGTCAGCACCTTCTCCAGGTCTGCGATTGTCAACTTACTTGTCATTTGGATTTTGGTAGGTCCCAGAGGATTGCAACAGAGCTGTGGGTCTCAGTAATGTGTGGTGTGTAGGTTCTTGGCAGGACCTGGTGCCTGCTGAAGATGGGTGACTTTTTTTTTTCCCCCCCCATTAAATAGCTATTCCTTTCACCTGCACTGTTTCTTCACCTTTTACTTGTTGCCCAATGAGAAAACACTCCACCCCACAAATAAAACCACTCCTGCTCTTCTCAGTATATTCATGCATGTGTATGACCTACCAGGTGCCTCAGGACAAGCCTGTACCTGTTCCTGTCATGGAGCCTGCCCTGAGCTTCCTACAGTCCTAAAGAAGGCCAGCAATGGAGAGCTGCTGCACCTCTCTCTTCTCTGGAAGCTGCATACACTCTGAATCTCCTGTGCAACATCAGCCAGATGCTTTAGCTTCTTTGGTATATTGACAGGATAAATCCCCTTTGGGCTTCTCAAGTAGGTTGAGAACTAGACCAGCTTTGAGGGCTGTAGCTCCATAGCAGCCAGTGCTGCTGGCATGGGCCAGCCTGTTCCCACTGGCAGGGAGGCAGGATGCTGGGTAGATCCTTACTTTTCTTGCAGGGCCTCTCCTCTCCATCCCACCATCTTTGTATTTATCCTCCTGGAGTCTTGATCTCTGGGTCCAGCCACCCTCTTGGTGTCTGCTAGCACTTTGTGTGTTCTTCTCATTACTCCTGCTGGTGCAGCCACCTGGTTGGCCCTGAACTGGAAGAATGGGAGTCTAAGCAGTAGTAGGAGTTGCTTTTGAAATAGGAGATGGTCTTGGCCAGTGACTTCTCTGATTTTTTTTCCATGTTGTGTCCCCACATGGACCAGGAAAGCAATGGGTGCAGGAGGGTGGAATATGGCACTTCTACTCTGATGTCTCCATTCCCATTTGTTATCCTTGGCCAGAGGTACCTGGCTGCTGAGGGGAGTCTGAAGACTATACTCAGCAGGATGCTGTCTGTGGCTTGCTTTCCTGCCTCTTAACTGATCAAGCAACAGTGGAGACACTGGCAGAAAATCTTGTATCAAATTTTACTCTACTACATCTCTGCAGTCCTTTTGGGGCTTAGCAGGTGGGGCCATCCAAAACTCACCAATAACTGTTCTTATTGTAATTTCTTACCCCCTCCCTTCCTAGCGTGTCTGAACTGGGTACTTGGGACACAGCTCAGCTTCTGACTATTCCCAAATAATTATCACATAATTCTTCTCCCAAAATAATGTAAGGTGTGGGTGAGGCACGTTCGCTTCCAGTGATGAGGCAACAGCCCTTACACAACAGAAACGTTGCAGGTTTTACCAAAGTAGGAATGGGATGATGGCTGCAGGAGTGTGACTAAGGGGCATCAGTGTGTCGCAGGTGTTGCAGATGATCTCAGGGCTGCTTGCTGGGTCTGCCACCTTCCAGTACATTAGTATCCTGGTATCTTTTTTCCCTTCCCAACCCTTTCCCTGGAGACTCCCCGTCCTCCTACAGCTGATTCATAGCAGAGCAGCTCCCCATGCAGACCTCTGCTATGATCTCTGGGATTACGTTCTCTTTTGGAGGGTCCTGCTGTGACCTGGGCTTTCTCCAGTTCCCTCTGTTCTGAGCAAGGTGGCTTGTCAGCCTTGAAAGAATCAAAGCTGCAGTGTGCCTCTCAGCATTTCCACCCAGTTCTACAGACCCCCAGTGAGTCTGAACACAGGCTCAGAGGGAACCAGCCATTCTGTCAGGGCAGAAATAGAAATTAAATCCAGCAGTTCTGTAGTGGCAACTGGGAATTGAGCAGCAAATGTCTGTGCTGGTGGTGTGACTTAGCCAGTCTCCTCCAGCTGCTCTCTCTTTCTAACTCTGCAAGATGGTCTGCTGCTTCTTCCACCTTTAGAGCACAGGGAAGAGGGTTTGGATTTCTGGAGAACCCCCCTGATACACTCTGATACCTGTTTTGAGTTGTTTGTTTTTTTTATTATTAGTTTTGTAACTGTTTTTTTTTTTTGCTATTGGGTTGAGGTTTTTGGGTTTTTTTGTGGGTTTTGTTTGGCTTTATTTTGTTGGGGTGGGGTTTTTTGGTTGTTGTTGTTTTGTTGTTCTGGTGATAAGCTGTAAATTGTTCTTCTCTCCCAACTCATGAACTTGCAGCTACAAACCAAGTTGTTAGTTGCCAATGTTCACGACAAAGCTCATGCTATATTAATGTCTTGTTTCTTTCCTTGCAGCCGTCAAAATGATGAAGGTGCTACCATGCCCTGCTGCTTTTCTCTTCCTAGTGGCTGCATTCAGTGTGAAGTCATCTCACTGTGCCAAGGTGCTGATCATGCCCACCGTAGTCTTTGACAGCCACTTGCGAGTCTTCATGCGAGTAGCAGAGGCACTGACCGACCGGGGGCACGACCCTGTGCTACTTCTTCATGAGGGTCGGGATATAGAAATGTACCTGCCTGGCTTCCGCATGCAGAGGTACTGGGGTATCTTCAGCACAGAAAGCGCAGATGCCTGGGTGCAGGAGAAAATAAAACGTGTCTTCCAAGGGAAGATGACCTCTTTGGAGATGTTCTCCTTTTTGGAGAAGTACCTGGAAAACTGTGACCTAGTGCTGGGGAACTCCACCCTTCTGCAGAAACTTCAGCATGAGCAGTTTGATCTGCTCTTGGTGGACCCCAATGAGATGTGCGGCTTTATCCTGGCCCATATTCTTCACGTCAAATATGCTGTGATCTCCACTGGTTTCTGGTTCCCAGCGGAAATTGGTGCCAGTTCCCCTATTGCCTATGTCCCTGAGTTCAACTCCTTGATGACAGACAGGATGGGCTTCTTTGGTAGGACTTGGAATCTCCTAGTCTACATCATCACTCGCATTGCTACAAAGCTGGTCATCCTGCCCAAGTTTGAACGTCTCATGGAGAAACATAGGGTGGAACCCAAGATATCCATGTTGGACCTTGTGCATGGATCTAGTCTCTTCTTCCTCTGTAATGATGTGGTGTTGGACTTTCCCCGACCAACACTCCCCCATGTCATTTTCACAGGGGGCATCCTTGCTGAGCCTGCGAAGCCCCTTCCAGTGGTAAGTGTTGAAGAGCTTTGAGCTGTGATTGTGGTTAACTTGGAGAGTTCTTCAATGTAAATATTTTGAATAACCCTGTGAAAACTCTGAAGCGCCACAAGCCTGGAAAGCTGCTGTGTTTTGGTGCTTGGGTGCAGCAGAGAGACAAGGAACACTGAGGACTGGATTTCAGAGAGAATGTAGAATAAAGTTGTCCACTCTGAAGTAGGATTTGGCTTCACTGTACATGTATAATGGTGTGCGGAAGTCCTAAATTGGCAGCTTTGTCCCTGGGTCTTGATCATGACTACTTTGTTCTGATACTGGAAGCAGAAATGGGAAGAACAATTAGTCTTCATTGCTGATTTATGTCACAGTTTCCTCCGTAATCCTATTTCTCACAGAGCATCTCTTGCCCTCGAGCTTGTAGTCTTAAGAACCCATAGGGAGAGCTGAGACTGTTCCTTACTTTGAATTCAATGTGGAATCTCAAAGTATACAAAACTGTATCGTCCCCTTTTTCTCAAGGTCCATCCCCAAGGGAAAACTCCTCAGTCACCCCAGGAGCTTTCTCTGGCCTGTACTTTGCTATAACTATTAATAAATTCAGAGCTATCCCTATCAATTAATTCAGAGGGCACAAGCTCTTAAAGCCTCTAAATGAAGACAATACTGGAACAGAGCAGGCCCTGTCTGCCATTCTTCCTATTACCACTTTTACAAATGCTGAGGTGAAATAAACCTGGATAATTACCCTTGGGCAGTCAGATCGTCCTCACATCCTGACTAAGGGCCTGAAATAGATAGAAAAGTCAAGTTTCAAATTAATAGAGGCGTGTCAAGATCTTTGATGGTAGCTTTAACTGAAACAGCAGGTGCCAAATTTTCTAGTAAAAAGGGAAAAATGAGGCGAGGTGCTTTAGAAGAGAAGTTCTCCAGATGTATGTGGTGGCACATCACCCTTTCCCAAGTGGCAGAAGCATGCAGAAAATGCAATGCACGTAGAGAGCTCCAAAAGCTGTGCCAGAGTGGCTGCCTCACAGCTCTTGCAAAACACTGGCTTGGTCAATCTGGCCTTATACGTGCCTGGCTTCTAAAGAAGGGAGTTGTTTGCTGGGGCATTACTCATGTGCTTCACAGCTTCCAGAACAGATCCCAGAGTGCCTGAGGGGAAATGATGGAGCCCTACTATAGGCAATGGCTGTCATGATAGCAGGTAGGCACATCTGTGTTCGTTTTACAGGACATCAGGAGAAAAGAGGGCCCCTGTAAATTCAGAGGTAGCTTAAGGAATCTCCCTCCTGAACTGGAGAAGACTTACATAACTAAGGTGTTTATTTCCCCATAGCTGAAACACTGTGATTTTTAATTCCTTTAATTATGGCTCAGGAAATACAGATATATGCATTTGAGAGCTGGTGAGAACTTTTTGTGATCAGCTGTGCTTCCCTAGCAGCTTTAATGCTGTTTAAGAAAGACAAATGTTAAGACCCAATTACAGAGGATAATGTAGTTATCTGTTTATGATTCATCATGTTTTTATTTAGGAAAGTAAAAGCAGCACTTTCTCCAGTAGTTTTAGTGGTTGTATTGCTCAGAGGATGTGAAACTCGAGAAGATGAAAAAACCCACAAACCAAAAAACCTCCACAAAATTCCTTAGTTGAATTTTTTTTTTTTTTTTTTACTTTTGGCTGTTGTATATTCAGTGCTTTCTAAGCATTCCTGCATAGACTGGTTTGAGTATGTGATGCATACAGCAAAGGAAAAGTATTCCAGGAGTCTAAAACTGAAACGTGTTTTGTAACTCTTTTGTACTGTGATCCCACAACCTGTAGACCATTATTAATAAGATATTTTGAATTAATCATCCTATTTTTCACCTTTAATAACAGGAATAACTTCCCCCCCCCACCCTTCATGCTCTTCTTTGGTGTTTATTTCAAGGCAGTATTTGTATTCGAAAACAGATTTTATGAAACTTCCCTAAAATGCTCCTGGTGTGGCACATGGGAAGCTTGAAGCAGGATAGAATCCATAATTAAAAATAGGCTCATTGCAGCCTGACATAGAAGAAAATAACCTATGTTTGCTCCATAGCAGCTGTGATGCTGATTTCATCTCCCTGCAGCCTTCTGGCCCTGGCTGAAAAACATATGGATTCTGTTCTAGATACTTAGCTGTTTATGTGACATTACAGGTAGCCTCTAAATGGAAGATAAACAACTGTGGGGTTTTGGGTTTTTTTGAGCTGTAGCTATCTCACTGTGACATGATCAAGGACTAAATCTGCTACCTTCAAGTAGCTGTCAAGGATGGGTGGAGGTTTCTTGGCAAGATGGCAAAACCTTTTATTGCCTCCAGGAGCCTTCAACATTGGAGTTTGTGGAGAATTTCCAGGAAGGTGTGCCCAGCTCTGCCTGCATGATGTTTCACCTGTTGTATCAGTCTACATCTAGATACCCTAGCAGGCCTCCTGACATAGCGGTGATGGAAAATAGCCTTCCTCTTTTTCCTCCTCTTTCCTTCTCTGCTCTGTCCACCCCAATGTGGTCCCTATGCTTTCTTGCCAAAGAGTGCAATTACTCAGCAATGCAATTGTCGCCTCCCAAGGAGGAGGTAAAGCTATGAGATGAAAGTTTTGGACACCTTCCTGCAAGCTCCCAAGCCCAGGAGGTGCTAAAGTAATTCCTGCGTAGCTGGATGCAGAAATCCCAGTGGTTTAAGAGTTTGTTGCCTGGTGAAAACTTTGTAGTTTTGTGCTCCTGGTGAATACGGTTTCATCTTCTCTGTAGACAACATTCTGCTGGCAGAGGCAACTGTGGGAAGGGTCTTTCTCCAACAAGACTTAAAGGCAGCTGTCTGTGGTTTTGCCCATAGGGTCTGCGTCTTTGGGTGGAGGCAGCAGATGCAGGTGTTGTTGTTGTCTCCTTTGGCATTGGAATCCGAGCTCTCCCAAGTGATTTGATGGAGAAGATGGCTGGGGCTTTTTCTCGTCTCCCACAGAGGGTGGTGTGGAGGTAAGGAGAGAATGGGATTCCTTTTCACTCAAGTTTGGTGAAAATCACTGTTGAGTGGTGATTCTTCTCAAATCACAGAATTTACCTGACATCTCTTTATCTGACTGAATCTGTAATTATTCTCTGTGTGTTTCTTTTCTCTTTCTTCCCTCTCCTTCATCTCCTCCCACAGATACTTTGGGCAGAAGCCAAGAAACCTGGGTGAGAATACACTGCTGATGGGGTGGCTGCCCCAGAATGACCTGCTAGGTAAGGCTGGGCTCTGTCTGTGTATGCTGCTAGCAACGTCCCTGGAGTTTAGCCCAAACCACAGCAAAGGCACAAAAGGACAACAGCTCCTGTCTGCACCTGTCGGTTCCTAGTTGCAAGTTTCATCTGTACAAAACATGGTCCTTACTAACACCTGCTAAAAAATGCATCTTGGGCGCTACCTCCATCCTCCTTCAGGTGCCTTGTTGCAGGTTCTGGGCTGCCAAAAGGCAGATGTGTTCCCAAAAGGTAGCATCCTCTCTGCTCAGCATACCTCGTTTTCCCTAAACATATATCAATGCTGGATGCTGAGGAAGCCACCAGTAGCCCTGTTTCAGTGTGGAAGATGCTGACCTGCTGCTGTTTCTTTGCCTGTAGGCCATCCCAAGGTGAAAGCCTTCGTCAGCCACTGCGGGATGAATGGCATATTCGAGGCAATTTATCATGGTGTGCCAGTGGTGGGATTTCCTTTCTATGGGGACCAGTTTGACATCATGACCAGAGTGCAGGCAAAGGGCATGGGTATCCTCATGGACTGGAGCAGAGTGAAAGAAGAGGATCTTTACCAGGCTGTTGTCACAGTTATCTCTGACCCCAGGTGAGGCATCCAAAAGCATCAAGCTCTTCCTTGGTTCTGGCTGTATGTAGGGACCGGTATGGCTTTGTACTGACCTCTACCACAGCCTGTGATGGCTTCTGGGTCAAGCAGATTTGCAAGCATTGCTCAGCTGATGAGACATATTAGTGCCTCAGTGTCCTAAGATGTGGTCCTCACCTTGAGATTTCTCTGGTCTTGTCCAAACAGCTTTCTGCAGAGACACTTAATGCAGAGAAGTGAGCTGCAGGTAGTGTTCCATCTGCTCCCTCTGTCAGCCAGGTACTCCACTCTTTCCTAGGTCTGCTGCAGCACAGTGACACAGGAGTCCCACTTTGTAACAGGAAAACTATAACTGCTGGCATTTGAAATGCTGTCTGAGAGCTTCAGTTTTATTTTTATATTTTTGTTACTTATGAGAAACTCTCAACTGCTGACCTCACTGTAAGTTGTTATGATGTTACAGATCAGCACCTTGAAGGATTTGGCCAATCTGCAAGTGTGCAGCTGTGGCTCAATGCTGGCTGAGGCCTTTGGGTCCAAACTGCCCTAGGTAAACCACAATGCACGTGAAACCATTGAGCACATATTTGACAGCTGAACTGTCAGTTTTGTTCATAAAACATAAAGTAAAATCTGCTCTGGTTTGTGCTGCCATGGCTAACAATGGCCTTCAGAGGCATATATGAAGAGAATCTTGGAAGAAATTTTGCATTCCTGCAAGATATCAATTGGTATTTGAAAGCAGCACTGGACACCTCAGAACACTTCTTAGCTATGAAGCTTCTGTCAAAAAGATAACTTCTTGTTTTCCTCCTTTGCAGCTACAGCAAAGCAGCCAAGCACATCTCAGCTCTGCACCTGGACAGACCAATGCACGCTCTCAACAGGACAGTGTATTGGCTGGAGTACATCCTTCGTCATGATGGGGCACCATATCTTCGCCCTGCTGTCTACGATCTCTCCCTCTATGAGTACTTCTGCCTGGACATCTTGGCCCTTCTCTTGTTTTGTCTGGCCGGTATCGGATTCGTCCTCTACAAGTCTGTGGTGTGGTGCAGAGGGAAGGGGGCCAGCCCTGTGTATCAGAATGGCAATTGCCTGAAAGGCCACTTCACAGAAGAGAAAAAATTGCAGTAGTGGCTCAGTGTCTTCCGGGGCACATCCTGTCACTGTGAAATGAACTACTGCTATGNAGGGGTGGGTGGAAGCATTTGGCCAGGATACTGGGAATGGGGCAGGGGTAGGTAGACTTCCAGGGAGGAGTGTTAAGTTGTTCCCTTTTGTATTGCACGTTGGTTTAGATGCTGGTGTTGCTCTTCTGTCTTTTTTTGATCTTCCATGGAGGTTCTGGCAGTAGGAATAGCATTTCATGTACAGCATATACCATTTCTCCTCTGCCTTGTTAACAACAGCCCCAGGAGTCAGGATTCCTTTACGTGCTGGTGAGGATCTAAGTAGAGCTGTGGACAGAGAAGGGCACTGAAAATATCATCTACAAGACAATGAAATGGTCTGTGTAAAGTTCTGTGGGTAAATATTGTTCCTCCTGCTTTGTTTGTGCTAAATTATTATTTTTTAAAATAAAGTTATATTCTTTCCCTTGTGTGGCAGTTCTCCAGTCTTGGTTTAATGTGAACACACAGTCCTTGTAACAGGATGTTGTTCAAGCAAGATTAGAAAGATTTTTTTTTCTTCCTTCTCCTTACTGTCACAGTGGTCTCTGGATACTTCTGGATCCCTATAAACCTCCATCAGCAATTGCTTTTGGTCTTCACACAGGGTTTCAAGCAGTGCCTTCCCTCCTCTGCAAGGCATGTGACACATGTGCGTGTTCATGAAGTCTCCAAACCTCTGATAAAAGAAGACTTTAGGACAGGTGTGAGTGCCAGGACTTCGGTAAGAGTAACCAGTAGCTGGAAGAGCTAGTCCTAGGCAGTGGATCATACAACGCATTTATAGAAGCAACAACCTCTGCTCTTTCCGAAGAAAACAAATGCTTGCTCCTTTCATTGTGAACAGGTGCACTATTCCCCCTCCTGGGGACGTTGTGGAGTGGAGTGATACATGATACATATATGCTTCAACTCAGTCTGGACTGAGACAAAGCCACACTTGGGTGCAATTGCACAACCCACCTATAGCACTGGTTGATGGTCCAGCTGGCAAGGCCCCACAGTGAGGGTCAAGGGCTCTGCTCTGTGCTCTCACCTGGGGCCACCACAGTGCTGGCACAAGCTGGAAAGTAAACTCATTGCTACAGCTGCTGTTGCTGGTGTTTTCAGGCTGTTCCTGCTTGCTATTGTATGTGTTTCTCTTTTCAGATAAAAGGTGCATTGCCACATGCAACCTAGTGAATAGCAGTTTGGCTGAGCTCCTGAGATGCTCTGGGTTAGGGCAGTGCCAAGCTCTGACTCGGTGGCTCCTCTCAGGCTGGGTAGTACTGCCTTCCTTCTCCAGCTCTCAGCTTGCAGAGAGGCTGTGATGAAGAAGACTTTAGGCAAGAATCTCATTTGCCATCAAGGATAGATGAGAAGAACCCATAAACCTCAGATGGGACCTACAACTATCCCATGGCAGAAACTGCTCTTCCTGGAGCTTCTTGCTACCTCGTGGAAAGCCCAAGCCTGACCATGGCCAGACATGGGCAAGGCAACCCACTGTTGTTGCCAGCAGCCCTGTGTGGCTTCATGCCCTCTGAGCTGAGGGTGCAGAGTTCATTGTTTCTGATGGGAGGAAATCAGAGCAAGGCGAGCTCCTAACAGGTAGTAGGGGGAACACAGGAGTTGTAGGTAAGTGGTAGAACACTGACAAACTGGCACTCTTCTGCCTGTGAGTTGAACTTGAAAGTTGAATGAAGTTTGGAGTCTTCAAGGGGGGGAAAAAAGATACTGCCACAGGTTTCACATCATGCCAGCTCATTGCCAGTTGCTCTGTGATGGTTTTGTTGTTATCTCCTAGGAGATAGGTATGAACAGGGGGGTGGAGGTGGAGCGTTTTGCTCAGTTCTTTGTCATCTCTGGGGTGGAAGAGGGAGGTCATTACTGCTACCTACATGAGAGTTGGGTTATTTAGATTAGCCTGAATACAGCAAACAAGTTAGGAAGCTTGTGGTTTGGTGATAGTGTTAGACTGCTTTGAAGAGGAAAAGAATGTGTGAGGACAGAATGAAGTTCCAGGGGAGTGGTTTGTCTGTGTCTCCTGCAGTCCATCTGTGTGGAAAACATAGTGGAGGTGAGAGGCTGCCTCAGTTTGGCTGTACCCCACAGCAGTAATTAGTAGCCTTGGAGGAGCTGCAGGAGAGGGTACGATCATCAGTCTTACCCAGCAAAATCCTCCAAGCCAGATGCAGATCACCAGTGCTGGCACCACAGAGGTAACAGTGGTATCATGGCTCAATGGGACCAGAGACCTCCACACTGTTTTGAAATCCTTGTGTGGGGTTACAAAAATCACAGAATCACAGAACTTTAGATGTTGGAAGGGACCTTCAGAGATCATTGAGCCCAACCTCCCTGCTAAGGCAGGTGGGTTTTGAAAGTTGCCAGAGAAGGAGACTCCACACCCTTTCTGGGCAGCCTGTTCCAGTTCTCTGTCACCCTCACTGTAAATAAATTTCTCCTCATCTTGAGGTGAAACCTTCAATGTTCCAGTTTGGAAGCTGCTGTTCCTTGTCTTATTGCTGCTGACCTGTGAAAAGAGATTGGCCCCATCCACTTGACATCCACCCCTCAGATATTTATATACATGAATAAGGTCTCCTCTCAGTCTTCTCCAGACTAAATAGCCCCAGGGCTCTCAGTCTCCCTTTGTAGGGGAGATGGTCAAGTTCCCTAATCATTCTTGTGGCTCTGTGGAAAATGTGAGTCTATTTTCCACCTTTCTGAGAACATTGCCTTCTTAATGTTTACAAATTCAGAAGGAAGTTCAAGCCAGCACCACAAACAGTGTTATCTCAGATATGTCCTTAACTCCTTGGGCTTTTCATGACTGCTTTCATTTCCAAATGTATAACAGTTGGGAGGCACATGTGTCCAGGGACTCCTTACAGATTAAAAAAATGATTCAATGATTTCTTGAGAACTACTTATAGAATCACAGAATGGTTTAGGTTGGAAGGGACCTCAAAGTTCATCCAGTTCCAACCTTCTGCCATAGGCAAGGACATGTCCCACTAGAACAGGTTGATTAAGGCCTCATCCAACCCAGTCCTGAACATCTCCAGAGAGAGAGCATCCACAACCTCCCTGGGCAACATGTTCCAGTGTTTCACCACCCTCACTATAGAGGACTTCCTCCTAACATCCCATTTAAATCTCCCCTCTTCCAGTTTAAACCCATTACCCCTTGTCCTGTCATTACAAGACCTTGTGAATAGTCCCTTCGTAACCTTCGTGTAGATCTCTTTCAGATACTGGGAGGCTATTATAAGGTCTTCCTGAAGCCTTCTCTTCTCCAGGATGAAGAGCTCCAATTCTCTCAGCCTGGCCTCATAGCAGAGGTGCTCCAGCCCTCTGATCATCTTTGTGGCCCTCCTCTGGACTCGCTCCAGCAGTTCCATGTCCTTCTTGTATTGGTGGCTCCAGAACTGCACACAGTACTCCAGGTACGGCCTGACGAGAGCAGAGTAAAGGAGGAGAATCCCCTCCCTTGCCCTGCTGGCCACACTGCNTAAAGGAGGAGCATCCCCTCCCTTGCCCTGCTGGCCACACTGCTCTTGATGCAGCCCAGCACACAGTTGCTGTCTGGGCTGTGCATGCACAGTGCCAGCTCATGTTGAACTTTTCATCAGCCCAGACCCCCAGGTCCTTTTTCCCAGGGCTGCTCTCCAGCCACTCACCACCCAGCCTGGATTTTTGCTTGGGATTGTGCTGACCCAGGCGCAGGACCTTACACTTGGCCTTGTTAAATTTCATGAGGTTAGCCTGGGCCCACCTCTCCAGCCTGTGCAGGTCCCTCTGGATGCCATCCCCGCCCTCTAGTAAGTCGACTGTGCCACACGGCTTGGTGTCATCTGCAAACTTGCTGAGGGTGCACTCGATTCCTCTGTCCATGTCACTGACAAAGATGTTAAACAGCACTGGTCCCAGCACTGACTTCTAATAAAGCACAAACTTGCCCAAGGATCCTGTGAGTATGAGATGGACATTCAAAAAGCACCCCTGAAGTGAAAAGAGTCTGTCAGGAACCATTCTTTGAGTTATAAGGTGGTTTTCTGTAAGTTTTTGGATATATTCATTAAAGATGAAGGTTCTTCTAGATTTTTCAGCTTTAGTGTCATCCTCCATAAATCTTTTCTTTTCCTCTTAAACCTATGTTTTCTCTCTTTACTTTTCTACTTGTTATTCTTTCAGTATTAAATACAGAAGGAAAGTATAACAGCCTTAAGCTAGTTATTAAGTTCAATTATGAATAATGAGTAGCCTGTTCCACACATTAAGAACCTTAGTGGGGGAAGGCATGTAGGTGAGCTTTATCCTTCAGGCAGCTCTGCCTTCAGCTTAGTCCCTGATTCCAGGGCAAGGTGCAGCTCAGTTACCATGTGCCCTCCCCCATCACAGGCATGGAAGCAGGCAGGTAGGGCTGTGGTGTAACTAAGGAAAATGAAACTATGATTTATGAGGCATCAAGCAGGGAACAAGCTGCTTCTTTTTTTTTTCTTCCCTTTTTTTTTTTTTTTCCCCCTCAAGGAAAAGTAGGACATGAGTCAATACTTTTTGGAGGACTGAAGAAGCCTCACCCAGGAACTGCAATCTCAGCTGAGTCCTGTGCAGTCCTTTCTGCCCCTCCACCTTGCTGCTGGCAAAGCACAGGGGAGCCTGAGCGGGATGCTGAAATGCCAGCGTTCAGCATTCAGAACTCCCTGCAAGAGCCCCAAGCGGCTCTGTGGGCAGGAAGGTGTTTGGGGCACACATGAGCCAGCTTTTCAGGTTCGCCTGGCCCTGGCAGCTCTTCACAAACCTGCTCTATGCATGAGGCACGGCAGCCCTTAGAGCAGGAGCCATTCCAGCATTTGAGACGCCCTGGGTTTGCAAATGAGCGTGTTTCCCAGGTGATGTCCAGGCAGCTGTGTCCAAACCCTGGGCTGGGAGCAATTGCTTGCTGGGGATAGGAAAAGGGTGACACTACACACTTGTACCATTCCTGTTGTGACCCGTCTCTTAGCCTAGCATCAGTGGCATTGCACTGCTGGAGCACACATACAGGGACCTGGCACTGCCCCAAGTACTACTCTCCTGCAGGACTTTGTAAACAGCTAATAAGCTACTGCTGCTTCACTCCCAATGCTTCTGTATGTGGGAGGGTCCTCACCCACCTCCTGGCAGCATCCTTACAGGACGGCCTGGTCGTGGGCCACAGCAGTGCTACCTGAGCTCCATGGCTGGTTTTTCCAGCCTGGTAAGGTGGGGACCAAAGTGTGTCAACAAAATTTGGCTAACAAGGAGGAGCCGACTCCCTCTGCAGGCAAGTGGGAAATTGCTCCAGCTGTGAAGGGAAAAGCCAAGCATGATTTGCTCCTGGTGCTCCCATGTTGGCTTTTCCTGATTATGTGTTTCACTTGACTTGTGACAGTCCCCAGGAGGATTCATTCCATAACTTTCCCAAGGGTTGAAATGAAGCTAATGGGTCTATAATTACCTGGGTCCTCTTTGGAACCTTTCTTGTAGATGAAAGTGACAGTAGCTTTTCTGCAGCCTCCAGGAATGTCTCCTTATCTCTGTGACATCTCATAGATTATGGATAGTGGCCCTGCAACAACAGCATCCAGACCTCTTAGCACCCTTGGGTAGGTACTTCCCACAGAGGAATCAAGTGATCCCAGACTCTGTGGGTGTCCACTTCCCAGCAGTGGCCATTTGCCACTGAGATCATTGTTGGAGTGGGCATATCCCCCTGCCACCACTGGGATCATCTTGGGTCTGTGTTACAACAGGTGGAGCTGCACAGCAGGGCTTTCTCATGATAGCTTTAACCACCCCTTTTCCCAGGAGCAGGGGATTATCAGATTGGTGTAGATGTCCCAACACTGGTTTGTTTGAGGAGGGAAGATTCCTTGGAGGGATGAGCTCTGTTTCAGTGGCGAGGATTACCTGGGTCAGCAGCTGTGTTGCAGAAGCCAGGGTCTTTCAGGCTGCTGGAGTTACACGTAATCTCCAGGCATTATCTGCTGTTCCTGGCAGAGTAAAGCCAGTTGTGAAGCTTGGCACAAGCTCCCGACAAGGTGTCTAAGGGACAATGTGACACAAGCCAACAGCAGCACCTCACAGGAGTACTTTCACTGTCCCACCTAGGTAGTGGTGTCAGGGAAAGGAGATGACAGGGAGCTCCAGAGCGGCAGTAGGCATGGTGGTACGGCAGGGCTTCTCTGTCATCAGCTTATGGCAAAAGCCTGCTTGGTCACACTGTGCAGGGACCACGCAGCAGCATGTCCTCATGTGGTCTGTGTCCCCTCCTCGTACTGGAAGTCAGAAAAGTTTCACCTGTAAATAGGACAAAACTTTTGGACAGCAATGGATGTTAGGAACAAATTCTTTACTGTGAGGGTGGTGGAGCACTGGAACAGGTTACCCAGGGAGGTGGTGGGGGCCTCTTCCCTGGAGACATTCAAGGTGAGGCTTAACAGGGCCCTGGGTGACCTGGTCTAGTGGGCTGCAGGGGGGCCAGACTAGAGGACCTCTAGAGGACACTTCCAGCCCAGAACATTCTATGATTCTATGATAAGTGTTTGGCAGGCTTTAGTGAAGCACTGACACCTGGGGGCTGGAAAATCAGATTTGGTGCCTTTCAAGTGGAGAGTCAGCCTAAGCTACAGGTCACGACTTGCCTCATCCTTAGGGTGCAGAGGATTTTATGAATAGGCTACCCTTGTTGGGGTGCAGAAAGGAATGGCTGTGCTGTGAGGCTAAGGGAGCTTAGTGTGATGGCAGGGTTGGTGGGGCAGCACCTCCCTGCCAGGGCCAGCCAAACTGCAGGGTGAGGGAAGCATGTGCAAAGCCCTGACACTCACAGCAGTCCCTGTTTGCCTGGAAGGTGAAGGAAGAGAGGCCTGAAGGCTGTGTAATGAAAATCAGCCATGCCCCAGGGTGCTGAGGCAAAGCATGACCTCAGACAACTGAAAGACCTGTGGTCCCTCACAAGCTGTGCTTCAGAAGGGCTTCCCAAAGGGCCGCAAGTGCCAGGAAAACATTACACAGCTAGAAGAGTGCTCCTGCATCACCCAGCCAGCCAGGAGCCTGACACCATGCCTTTCAAGACAGCTGAAGACACCTGATGGGTTTGTTTGGGTTCAGAAAGTTCCTTCTTCCTCTCTCAGCCTCTTGTCTTTTGCTCAGGGACTGTTTCTGGGTAAGATGCCTCTTGTCCCCCAGATGAACCTGTTTACCTCCAGCAGGGCCACTCCGCCTGCTGCTATATGGGATGCAGCTGAGGCTAGTGCCCTCTCAGCTTCTTACAGCTGCTCTGGCTGGCGTCTGTAGCAGGAATAGCTGTGTAGCAATCTTCTTAAGGAAAACTTTAAAATTATTATTTGGTAATAAGTTTGTAACAGTGCTATGATCAGCATGCCATTGACTAACCTAGTCTCCATCTCCTTTGAATTCAGCTACGCATGTCCCTGTAAGGCAAGATCTTTCAAGACTGAACCATGTGCTGATGTAAAATACAGTAACCTCAGTAAAGAGCTTTGCAGTGTTGAGTTTTCTTCTATTATTGGTAATCCTGGAAGACTAAAGTGATCCTGCTCCATTGTGAAGAGGTGAGTGTGCTCAAAGAGACACGTGGAACCATTTAGCGGTGCGAAGGAAACAAGATGACTTTTTGTTTTTATGAAATCTGACAGAAAAGGAAAGCTTAGGGGAGTTAATGAAAATAGAATAGTAGCACTCATGAGGATAGGGGCAGCCCCATATATCTAATATTTGCTCTTAGAAAAGTATGTCAAATAATAGAAGAGTAAGAGCTAAGCCATTCTCTAAGTACCGTAGATTAACCTGTGTAGGTTGCCTCCAAAAAGGAGAGGAAAAAATAGAAAGGAAAAAAAGCAACAGCATTACACATTCTGCAGGTAGTAAACTCAGTGTTGTAATCCCAATGATAGGAGTTCAACAGAGGGCTTAGTCGGCGCCGAGCACCACTCTCCTTCATGTAAAGCTTCGGGTCAGGTGATCTATCAGTTCAAGCAGAGTTAATGCTGGATTTCGGACTCTAAGGAAGCAAATATTATTGGTTTTGCACTGAACTGATTATGTACTTGGACTGCTATTAAGACTGGTCTTTTAAAAACATAAACTAACTGGGAAAAAAGGGTTGAATGGTTAATTTTCATTAAAACTAAACTTACGAGAAGCTGAGGATCTCAGCAAGAACAGAGCTTTGCTCTGTTTTCTCTTGTACTCGGCCCCTGGACTGGCAGAGTGAGGAGTGAGGCTAAAGATGTATTTTGGAAAGAGATGAATGAACAAAGCTGAGAATAACTACAGATAGTAAAATCTGACTGAATTAGGGTCACATCTGGAGGCATCTCAGAGGAACTCTGAAATAATTGTAAGCAGCATGGATGGGGTAGAAAGTTACAAATAGCATAGGGCTGGGGCTGGAGAGGGGAGAGCCTTTCAAGCCATACATGAGCCTTTGTGATATGCTGCTGCCACTGCCTGCAGTTGCCTTACAAAAATATCCCCCAGCTTGTCCCAGGTCTGTCTGATGTAGTCTTCAGGGCTATATTCTTACTTCAGAAGAAATAATACCCCCATTTTCAGACCTGTGTTCATTCCCTTGGGCCTCTGCTCTGGATTTAAATCTACTTTGTCATTCAGCTTTAGCTTCTCTGAGTCAAATGGGCCATTTCTGCCTTTAGTTTGGGAGCAGCATGTAAGCATTTCACAGCTCAGTGTTTGGATTACAATGAATCCATGGTTTGTCAGGACTTCCCAGTAGCAAATGGAGCACCTATATTGTAAGAAGAAGATGTGTGTGATTAGGGAAGTTATATTACAGTAAGCTTTGCAAAAAATGGGTTTAAAAAAAAAAAGAACAAAACAAAACCAGTAACAACCCCAATATCATACCAATGGCTTGGAGACTGTCCTCCTTCACAGGTGATAACTTGACAAGCAAGGTGTCTGGTTGTATCAGTTCAGGTCTGGATAAAAGAGCTTGGGGTTTCATTAACAGCACTTCCAAAGACATTTCATGAGAGGTTCTTCAAAAAGCTACAAAAAAGAAAGCAAGTTTCTGGCAGCAGTGAACAAAGCTTTACCAGAGACCAAAATAGCCCTGAGACAGAATCAAGTAGTATGAACTCTGAGTCTGTAATTTTGTTTTATTTTCTTTGGAAAGGCAGACAGGAGCGCTTTCAGCTCTGTTTACAAGAACAGCATTGTAATTCCGTTTCTGAAGCAGGTGAGCTTTACAAAGCAAAGTGATGAACTGTCATTGTGCTCCCTCAGTTTTGCCTGTGATCCTGTAATTGGCAAATAGACAAAGACTCTGCAGCCTCAATAGACTTCTACTGGAGGAAAGAGTAGAGGTGATGGGGTGTGTGTGTGTGTGTGTGGTGTTAGTATAACTTCCATTAACTATAAGTGCAGATAACTTACTTGGGCATTGGATCAGGAGATTGAAGTGAAGAGGGGCTGACACAGATCTGCTGGCAGGATCTACCTGTGTGAAGGACCCTGGAGCTATTCTGTTCAGCTTAGCAAGGAGGAGGTGATTCGTATATTTGAGAATGCAGAGTAGAAAGCTCTTACGAACCATAACCTACGTGGCCAACAGCTCACAATGGTTAATGCAATAGCCTTGCTATTGTGCTGTGGTTTATTCCACTCTGAGAAATTCTGAAAGTTGCTTTGTACAAAGTCTCTCTTTAATGAACAGATCAGAAAACACAAATAGGTACTTAAATGAGCGCCTGTAGATGCTACTAAACTCATCCTGAGCTTTTGGATTCTGTGATAGGATTGTACTGGTAGGGCATAAATCCTGCCAGGTCGGTTTAACCCTTGCTCTCCTCCTCCTGTTGCAGGTCCAGGTGTTTGATGGTTTGAGCAAACAGTGAAGGGTTTGGCCTCAGCAAAGCCCTGAGGGCTAGCACCATCAAGTCAGGTGTCTTGTGCGCTCCATTTCACAGCGGCGATGTGTTCACAGCTTTTGCACCGGCAGCTTAGCAGCGAGCCAGTTCTTTTCTCCTTCCCTCTGCCTGGAATACTTTGTAATTTTGCCCCAGCATGCTGTGAGTACATATGCTAGAGTTGATGCTAAGACTCCATAATCATAGCTAGAATTTTTCCCATTTTCACGTTCCTATTTTCCAAGTTCTAATTGTTTAAACTGTTTAATTCTGTGTTTATAAACACCCTTTGTACAACTACTTCCTGTTGACCAAAAGTCCAAAGAATCTCAGGGAATGTCCCTGAATTTTTTACTATTAATAATAAAACCAATATTCATACCAAAATTAACATTCATAATTCATAACTAATTATTAATTTCTGAAAAAAAAATTACCTGATCAGGCTGTTTAAAGGACACCTTTCTTCTAAATCAAAAACATTTTTTTGTGCATGCATTTGTTCAAGAAATTGTTAAGCAGTCAAATTGGTCTCCTTCAACCTCTAAACCTTAAACTGCAGAGACACAGATGAATTAAATTGACCAATTGTCTGCTAATCTCAAGTTCTCCAGGTTCTGCATGTGTATTCAGCTGTTGTTTTCAAAATGAAGTTTGAAGACACAGCAACTCTAGGCAAAAGCCCACCTGCTCAATGCAGTTGTCTTAATCACCGTTTCCAAACACCACTGGACCTACTTACAGACTTTGAAGAGCAAATGGCACGTGGTATCACAAAACCAGCACCTGATTTTCATCATTAGGGTTTTATATGGGATTTGTAACCCTTAGCTTAGAGGTGTGATAGCAATCACCCAATGGTGATTGCATATTGTGACACCTTTTGGGTTAATGGCTCTTGATGTTAGCATCATCTTGTGTCACCCTTAGGACATTAGCTAACTCTTACATTATTTTCCCTTTGGAGGTGTTTTGGTAAGAGCAAATAGGTCAGAGAGCAAGAAATAATTTGAAGCACTAGTAAAGACTCCAACTAATCCCTCCTGAGAGGCCTTGTCTACCCATTCATTTGTTCTGCCTTGTTTTTGTCGTGTTTGGGAAACACAGCTGTGCATGGCAGAGAGAAGGCAGTCCCACACATTGTGTTATCTAGAAGACATCTTTCAGTGTATGTATGCATGAAAGGACAATACTTTGGCTAGCTCTTTGAAAAATTTCTTTTAACTCTCTTGCTTTCTTGACCATCACACACATCCTTTGGTATGACCGTGCCCAAATGCTGTATGGTGAGGATCTGGTTCACGCATGAGGGCTGTATCTTGCTGGTGTAAAGAAGAGACATTATTGCTGAACTGTCTCTGACTGACTGCCAGTCAAACATTGTTCAGGAAGCTATAAGGAAGGACAATTTTCTCTGGTGCTGATGTTAAATTCTAAACTACGTGTTTCAACCTACTTGGGTGCCTCCTGCACCAGAAACTGCAGAAGGAGAAAGGAGACTGATGGACTGCTTGTAAGGAGCAAGGCTCTCTCTGGGCCTGAGGGCTCTACTACTTCAGGAAAGGACTGTTAACACCTCAAGAATCTCAGGAAAGAGCACGGTAAGACTCCTGTCTGCTCTTGGAGAATGAACACCTCTGGTTAATGGGTGATGCCTTCTTTCACTTCTGCAGGCTCTTGCTCTCATCTAATGGCCAAAGAGCTGACAATCACTCTTCTGGAAGACCTTGCAGGCTCTGGTAACTGGTCACAGTGAGTGCCCATATGCAGGCAGACCTTTGAGACACCAAACTAACTGCAGCTCCAGGCAGGCTCACAGTTACCTAGCACTGCAATGGGAATGAGACCGGGGTCTTCTTCCCCAGCTATTTGTACAGCTCCTATTGCTGGGTTTTACTCTCCTTGGGTTTTGTTCCACCTTCCAATAAATGTACCTGTGTCATCATGGCTGGGGGAAAGGGTTACAGATAAACTTGAGAAAGAAAAACAATGCAGACAAATCTGTAAATGTGCACAGCTGTCCAAGACCTCCCTGAGTCAACGCCTCCTCCCACAAGGAGGAACAGGTTACATCCACTGCCTAGGTTTTACCCAAACCAACTGTAACTGGTCTTTTACAGGCTGGTGATTATAAAGCCTCAATCTGCACAAAAAGTATCTGTGTGATTGAAGCTTTGGCTTTTGCACAGCTATGCTATTTACTGTCCTGCAATACCTACAGCTGCCCTTTTTTGAAAAAAAAAAAAAAAAAAAAAAAAAAAGCTCTTCAGAGTATCCCACATTTGTGTAAATACCTTGTTTTGCATTTTACATCTGGGAATTACCACAGAATCATAGGGTAGTTTAGATTGGAAGGGACCTTTAAAGGTCACCCAGTCCCAACTTCCCTGGAGTGAGCAGGGACATCTTCAACTAGATCAGGTTGCTCAGAGTCCCATTCAATCTAAAATGGGATGTTTCTGTGGATGGGGCACCTACCAACTCTCTGAGCAATCTGCTCCAGTGTTTTACCATGTATATGGTCATAAGCTTTCCGTCAGCTGAGTACAAGCCTAACAGCCCTGGGTAATTCCTCCAGCATCTTCTGACAAGTTCTTTGCTGCAATATTTGTTAAACCTGGGTTGCTTTCCAAATTCAAGGAACCAGCCAGAAGGGAGATATTTTTCCTTATCCTTACTATTTCTTTCCATCTCCAAATCAAACTGAAGTAACAGAATCATGGTTTACCTGCCATGCCACCTATGTTTGTGTCAAAAGATGTTTCAATTGAGAACAAAAAGACTGTTCTTTCTTTTTGTAATGGGGTCAGTGTGACTGTCCCTGGGAAAGCCCATATATGAAATCATATTTTCCACAGTCAAGACAGATGTATGAAGTTGGAGTATGATTCTAAGTTCTAATGAAAGCTTACAGTGCTTTTGCAAGGATATCTTTCAATGGCCTGCACTGTGCTCTGATGTGCAACCCACAAGTAATGACCACAGGTTGTACAACAAGCTGATTTGGAGGTGTTTATGTGCTATCTTGACCTGTTTGCCTTCGGCTCCTGTGCAGAAAACTGGCTGTTCTCTGCACTGGTGGGGGTGGCAGTGTAGCTCAGACCAGTGTGGGTCTGTTAGACTGAGGCTGGTTCTGTGTATGCTTCTGCAGAGACTTCCAGTCTTGTTCTGCAGAGACTGCCAGGGCTCTCTTGTTTAAGAACAGCTTGAACTGCTATATCCTACCTGTAAATTAAATTAATAAATAATTACTGGTTTAAACAAATCAACTATTCTGACTCTCCTGGTAGGACTCCAGACTGCTGACTTCCATCTTCACTTG
>VWZI01016223.1:0-24197 GCA_013396835.1 Psilopogon haemacephalus
ATTTCTCACTCAAATTCTCCAATTAGCTCAAACCAACACAACACAGTACTCAAGGTGTGGCCTGACTGGTGCCAAGAGCAGGGGAAGGATACCCTGCCTTGTCATGAGTTGTGCTACAGAGAATTTACCCTAGCTGATCTTAAAACACATTAAGTATTTGAGTGCTGATCCATCAAATGTGTCTATTTATTATCAATAAATCATGACTCTTTGTCTAAGAACTGCATGAATTACTTCCATCTGCACATAAATTTCACTTCATTGTCTATATCCGATGGAAGCAGTTTCATCCATCTTTCAACTGGACCAGTTGTCATTAATAATACCCTGTGTTTTTCTTCTCAACTGACTTAACACTTTTTTCTCATTGTCTATTTCCTCACATCTATCTTTCCCTTTTACATTTCCAAAGTATGTAAGAATCCCCTTCCTATTTATGGAGGGGTGGGGCACGCTGGGAGGGAAGCCGTAATTGTCACTATCATGTCCTACTTAGATCAATTTGAATGAAACAAAACATCAAGGATTTTGGAGGGCTGCCTGAAGTGATCTTGTCAAATAAAAAAATGACTTCATGAAAAATAGCTTATTTGAAAGAAATGCACAAAGCATCCAGTTGGTTTAGTGTTATCTTGTTGGCATTTTTATGAAGACATCATTTAGTTAATAAACCCAAAAAAGTCACCTTTGGCAAAAGTAAAGAAGAGCCCTAGGAACTCACTCATTCTCATTGATTTTTCTCTGGTTTTCTCTCCAGTAGTGCCAGTTCATGGTTTTGTAATTACCTCTCTAAAGAAATCATTTAAACAGATGAACTGGTCAGCTGAGCACCCCATGGGCAAGGGGGTTAGGCACAGCTCTTACATGCAGAGTAGCATACTAGGATCACCATGTCCTCCCTGACAATGTTTAGAATGCCCCTTGTCTCACAGCACTTCTTTGCTGAAATAAGGCAGTCTGAAAACTGAGTCTGAAAGGCTGTTGCCTCTTATGTTGCATAGGATTTTCTCCTGGGTGCAGAGCATAAAACACTAACATTTTGGAATTGCAGTTCTCCATGTTGCCTTGCTGGAATGTTGCATAATGTTAGGTGTGCCAGATAAGGAAATAATATTCCATGTTGGCAGCATTGCTAATTATGTACATAATTCTGCTCACTCCTGTCACAAGATTTTTTTTTTTTTTTAACTATATATGCCTACAACTTTTGTGAGTCAGTAGATTTAATGCTTATCAAGATTTATCTCCAAGAAGAACAGAATCTTTCTTTGATTTTGAATGATAAATAAGTTTTCTCAATCTAGGAATGGAGACAGTAAGAAAAACATCAAATACCATGATCCTGGCAATAAAATCTCCAAACATTGGAAGTCATGGGTCAGAGAAGACAAGGCTTGGGAATCAGCCAGAGCCTGCCTATGAACAGGAGCAGCAGGCTGGAGACAGCTGTCTGGAATCTGTCTGGGCAGCAGGCACCCCAGGAGATGAGAGAGTCATGCAGGGAAGTTGCTTTTTGCTGATACGGAAGCTGTAACATCAGAGCTTGTTTCCAGTTCAGGTGGTTTCCTGTTATAACTGCAATAGGCAAGCCCTGCCCCTGAAGATGAAAGTTATCTTTCCAGAAGCACAGAACCATTAAGGTCAGAAAAGACCTCTAAGATCTAACCATCAAGCCAGCACCACCATGACCATTAAACCATGTCCCGAAGTGCCATGTCTAGATATTTTCTGAACATCTCCAGGGATGGTGGCTCCACCTGGTTGTCCCATTCCAATCCCTGACCACTCTTTCACTAAATAAATTTTTCCTAATACCCAGCCTAAGCCTCCTCTAGCACAACTTGAGGCCATTTCATGTTGTCCTATCACTAGGTACCTGGGAGAAGAGACCAATACCTACTTCACTACAGCCTCCTTTTAGGTAGTTGTAGAAAGCAGTAAAGTCTCCTCTTAGCCTTCTCTTCTCCCAGTTTCCTCAGACACTCCTCTTAAGACTTGTTCTTGTATTGATTGTGGGCGATTGAAGAGGCTGAAATTATAAGTTATGTAGCTTTTATAATTTCCAAAATCCCCACCCACAATCTGTGTGTAGATTAGTTTAAGTTTGGGTTCTAATTCGGTCGGAAAAAGTCGTCACAAGGATGCCTTTAATTGTAATTCAGGAAAAATCAGAAAAATGGAAAGGTTTGGGCATGAAACAGATTTGCCCTACTTACAGATGGGAGACTGTCTCTTTCACGGCAGTGTCTGGAGTCCAGTGCCTGCCAGAGTCCAAGATTGCTGTAGACACAGCTTTCACGAAGCCATGATCATGAAGCAAGGCAGGGGAAAGCCAGGGGTGCTCCGTGGTATTCCCACGAATGGCTGCAGTTTACCGTTAGAGGCAGGTCCTGCAGCAAGAAGCCAGGATGCTCCTTAAGGTCCGGCTCAAAGTCCGTGCAAGATTCCTGTCTCCAGGTCTGTGTTCAGGTCCTGGTGCAGGTCCCGGTGCAGGTCCCAATGCAGGTCCCGGTTCAGGTCTGAGTGCAGGTCCAAGTGAAGGTCCTTGCAAGGTCCTTGGTCCCTGCTCCAATCTGTCCAGCTGCCATATATATACTGAGGTGATTTGTTGCCTCCCTGTTCAAGCCCACAGAGGGTGGGAGAAGGCGCTTCACACCTATTGTACTAAGCCTCTGGTGACAGAGGTGGGGAGGGAGGAAGACCGTTTCCTGCCCCATTCACACCTCCAGTGAGGCAGTGGACTGGGGTGTGTCCTGCCAAATTTCACACCTCATTTAAACCTCCGGTGGGGCAGTGACCTGCCCCACCACAGTTCTCTAGAGTCTTCAACAGATTCATTACTCTACACTGGACACGGACCAGCAACTCAGTGTCCTTGTAGTGAGGGGCCTGAAACTGAACACCGAGTACAAGGGCATGATCACTTCCCTACTCCTGATGGCCACACTGTTTCTGATACAGGCCAGAATTCTCTTGGCCACTTTGGTCATCTGAATACACTGCTGGCTCATGTTCAGCTGCCTGTCAACCAGCGTCCCCAGGTCCTTTTCTGCCAGGCAGCTTTCCAGGAACTGTGTCAAGCCTGTGGTGTTGCATGAGGCTGCTGTGACTCAAGTGCAGGACCCGGCACTTGGTCTTGTTAAACCTCATACGACTGACCTCAGCCTGTCCATCTATCCAATCCAGATCATGGAATGGAGTTATATGAGCAGGAGGTTTTGCATGTATAAAAGCAATCAGGGGAACAGTGCCAATGGACCAGCTTTCACCCCTGTGTGGATGCTGGGAGATCAGCTTCAGTGTTTTATATGTATGTCAGCCCTTCCCAGATTCTGCAAGGTGACCCTATCATTCAGAAAATAATTATTTCTGCCAAGTCTGTGTATCAGAGTATTTTCTGGATGTGTGGACACAGGGATCTCAGTACAAATTTAGATCAAGCAAAGTAAATCTCATAGCTTCAACTACAAGGACTCTGAAATAGTACAAGGGTGTACGTCCCAGTTTGGGGGCCACAAGCATAGCTGGGACTGGAGGACAGAAATGTCTCTTACCCCTTTCCACGGGTAAGTATGAGGATACTACACACTGATTGGAAGTTTAAAGAGAAATTCTATTTACAAGAGCATATATACAAAAGGCAATCAGATAGAATAAGTACAAAACCCACTAGACCCAAACTGGCTGCCCAGAATCCTCCACCCCTTCCAGCCTCAGTCAGCCTGAGGGTAGGCCAAAACTGCCCTTCCCAGCTGGGGTCTACAAGGGCTCAACTCCCTGCCAGCCACCTCCCCCACAAACCATGAGCTAAGAATGTGCACTGTTCCTGGAGAAGTGAAGGGAAGAAAGGCAGGGAAGAGAAGGAGAGATCAGTCAGGCACTATCTTTTAAGCTGTGATACTGGAAGATGGAGTAGAATAACAATCTTACAATATCCTGGGACAAGCAGGACAATCCTCTGTCATAGAGCCATAGAATGTAGGTTGGAAGGGACCACAAAGATCATCTAGTTCCAGCCCCCCCCCATAGGCAAGGACACCTCCCACTAGAACAGGTCACTCAAGACCTCGTCTGACCTGGCCTTGAACACCTTCAGGGAGGGAGCATCTATAACCTCCCTGGGCAATACGTTCCAGTGTCTCATCACCTTCGCTGTAAAGAACTTCCTCCTAACATCCTGTTTAAATCTCCCCTCTTCCAGTTTAAACCCATTACCCCTTGCCCTGTCATTACAAGACCTTGTGAATAGTCCCTCCCCAGCCTTCCTGTAGGCCCCTTTCAGATACTGGAAGGCTCCTATAATGTCTCCTCGGAGCCTTCTCTTCTCCAGGCTGAAGAGTCCCAACTCTCTCAGCCTGTCCTCATAGCAGAGGTGCTCCAGCCCTCTGATCGTCTTCTTGGCCCTCCTCTGGACTCACTCCCTATGGTTTTGTTAAGTGGGATTTTAGGATCCCTCCAACTACCACATTCCACCCCTTTATTCTTTTCCACTTCCTGAATTGGGCGTATCATTGAACAAGACATAAATCCCTTCAGATGACATGCAGTAGACTATTCTTCAGAACAGTCTTTCATTCAGTATCAGGAAAAATTCTTCTCATCAGATTAGATGAAATTGGACTCTTCAGGGATTGCAGGGTTCGCAGGGTTCATGCTCGTGTGTGGCAAATTCTTGATTTTTCTTTTTTATGGGTGCCATCAGTTACCTGAAAAAGAACTCATAACAGGTTTTATATATCTATATATCTATCTATATCTATGTATCTATATCTATATCTATATCTATATCTATATCTATCTATCTATGAACTTAAACCCTTTCATCTAAGGTTAAATTCTTCTGTGGAACACACTGAATCTCACCATTCTCTTGCATTACCCAATAGGTATGCCCTGGGCCCTCAGCAGAAACCACTCCTCAGATAGGTTTACCCTTACCCGAAAGAGGAGATACCCATATGGTTTTCCTGAGTAAGTTCTTTTCATTAACAACAGGAACTCTATCACCATCTACTGCTGGTAACAAATCTGACTCGGTTTAATTACCCTCTACTATTTAGCAATCAGGTAGCCAGGGGCAAATGTCTATCCCAGTTCTTAAATGTTCCACCCCCCCATAGTTTTCAGGGTGTACTTCAGCAAACCGTTGTAGTGTTCAATCTTGCCTGAAGCTGGTGCATTGTAGAGGATGTGGATTATCCACTTACTGGGTACAAGCTCTTTAGGAAGGATAGGCAGGGAAAGAGAGGAGGAGGTCTTGCCCTCTATATCAATGACCAGCTAGAATCAGTGGAGCTCCATCTGGGGAAGGATGATGAGCTGGTTGAGAGTGTATGGGTTAAAATTAAAGGGAAGACAGGGGAGGGTGATGTTACTGAAGGGGTGTGCTATAGGCCACCTGACCAGCAGAACCAAGCAGATGAGGCCCTTCACAGGCGTGGTGCTTTAAGCAGTTACCTGCCCCCCCCACCTTTTGAATAAATCCCGGCTAGGACTCAGAAACACTGGAAGTTGATAAATGAAGCTTTATATTTACAGCAATACACAATATACAAGCAAATATTTACAATGTATAACAGATATTTACAGATATATACAATGAAAAGGTAACACAGAAACACCACACCCCTCCCAGAGACCAAAATCCCCAAGAGGGGTAATCAACCACCCCCTACTACCTTTCCCCGCTTCCCCAATCTTATCTCACGACCTGTTGATGCTGAAGACAAGCTGAGGTAGATCAGCCAGGGGATTAGTAGTAGAAAGAGTAGTTAGAATTACTGAGAATTAGCTACCAAGGCAAAGACAAAGGAGACCATGCAGAGAGAAGCAGCCACACCCAGAACAGTCAGAAACCGTCTGATATCTAATGTATGGGTACAATACTTAAAAACATTTTTTTTTCTTTCTCAGTAAAGCTCTGGGGTGAAGTGACATACTGTGTTTTCCTCTCTCAGCCAATAGTCTAATTTCTCACGCAGATTCTCCAATTAGTTCAAACCAGCACAACAGGCAAATAGAAGCGGCTTCCAGGTTACAAGCCCTGGCCCTCATGGGGGATTTCAGCCACCCTGACATCTGCTGGAGGGACAACACAGCAAGGCATCAGCAATCCAGGATGTTCCTGGAATGCATAGATGACAACTTCCACCTCCAAATCGTAGAGCAACCAACAAGAAAAGGAGCTATGCTGAACCTTGTTCTCACCATCAGGGAATGGCTAGTGACCAATGTGAGGCTCAGGGACAGCCTTGGTTGCAGTGATCATGAAAGAGTTGAATTTAAGATCCTCAGGGAAACGAGGAGGATGTATTCTAAGCTTACAACCCTAAATTTTAGGTGTGCAGACTTTGATCAGTTCAGAGATCTGCTGGCCAAAGTATCATGGGATGAAGCCCTAGATTGAAGAGGGGCCCAGGACAGCTGGACAGTATTCAAGGATCTCTTCCTCTGTGTCCAGAAGCAATGTATACCAACAAAGAGGAAAGCAAGGGAGAATGACAGGAGGCATGCCAGACTGAGCAAGGAGCTCCTGGACATGCTGTCTCACAAAAAGAGACTCTGTAAGGAATGGAAGAAAGGACAGCTAGAATGGGGGGTATATAAGGAAGCTGCCTGAGCAGCTAGAGATCAATTTAGGAAAGCCAAAGTACAGTTTGAATTGAACCTAGCCAAGGAGGTCAAAGGGAACACCAAGAGTCTCTACAGGTATATTAATGGTAAAATGAAGACTAGGGAAGGTGTGGGCTCCCTCAGAAAGGAAACAGGTGAATTAGTCATAAATGACACAGAAAAGGCTGAGGTTCTCAACAACTTCTTTACCTCGGTCTTCACTGCAAAGGCCTCCAGCCACACTCTGGAGTCATGGAAGATAATGGCAGGGACTGAAAGGAAGAGCTGCCCATCATAAGTGAAGATCAGCTTCATGATCACCTGAAGAACCTGAAAGTGTTCAAGTCCATGGGACCCAATGGGATACACCCACGGGTACTGAGAGAACTGGCAGATGAGGTTGCTAAACCCCTCTCTAGTATATTACAAAAGTCCTGGCAGTCTGGTGAAGTCCTCACTGACTGGAAAAGGGGAAACATAACCTCCATTTTCAAAAAGGGTAGGAAGGAAGAGCCAGAGAACTACAGGCCAGTCAGTCTCACCTCTGTGCCTGGTAAGATCATGCAGCAGATCCTCATGGAGGCACTACTGAGACAGGAAAATAGTGCAGAGGTGATTGGGTCCAGTCACCTCTGGCTTCACCGAGGGCAGATCCTGCCTGACAAACCTGGTGGCCTTCTATGAACAGATCACAACATTAATAGATGAGGGGTGAGCAACTGATGTCATCTACCTGGACCTGAGCAAAGCCTTTGACACTGTCCCACACCACATCCTGGTCTCCAAGCTGGTGAAACATGGGTTTGATGGGTGGACCACCAGATGAATAAAGAACTGGCTTGATGGCTGCACCCAAGGAGTGGCTGTCAATGGCTCCATGTTCCAGTGGAGACCAGGGACAAGCGGAGTCCCTCAGGGATCAGTCCTGGGACCAGCCTTGTTCAACATCTTTGTGGGCAACATGGACAAAGGCATTGAGTGCACCCTCAGGAAGTTTGCTGATGACACCAAGCTGTGTGGTACAGCAGACATGCTGGAGGGCAGGGATGCCATCCAGAGAGACCTGGACAGGCTGGAGAAGTGGCACAAGCCAACCTCATGAGGTTCAACAAGGCCAAGTGCAAGGTCCTGCATCCGGGTCGAGGCAATGCCAAGCACAAATACAGGCTGGAAAGCAACTCTGAGGAGAAGGACTTGGGGGTGCCAGTGGACGAGAAGCTCAACATGAGCCAGCAGCGTGCACTTGCAGCCCAGAAGGCCAAGCAGATCTGGGGCTGCATCAGAAGTGTGGCCAGCAGGTCGAGGGAGGTGATTCTCCCCCTCTACTCTGCCCTGGTGAGACCCCACCTGGAGTACTGTGTCCAGTTCTGGAGCCTCTACTTACAAAAGAAATGTGGGGCTACAAGGATGCTCAGAGGGCTGGAGCACCTCTTCTATGAGGACAGACTGAAAGAGTTGGGGCTGTTCAGTTTGGAGAAGAGGAGGCTCCAGGTGACCTTATTGTGGCCTTCCAGTATCTGAAGGCAGCCTACAGAAAAGCTGAGGAGGGACTTCTTAGGCTATCAGTTAGTGACAGGACGAGGGGGAATGGAGCCAAGCTAGTGGTGGGGAGATTCAGATTGGATGTGAGGAGGAAGTTCTTCACCATGAGAGTGGTGAGGCTCTGAACGGGTTGTCCAGGGGGCTGGTTGGGGCCACTTCCCTGGAGGTGTTTGCAGCCAGGCTGGATGAGGCTCTGGGCAGCCTGATCTAGGGTAGGGTGTCCCTGCCCATGGCAGGAGGGGTGGAATTAGATGATCCTTGTGGTCTCTTCCAACCCTGATTGATTCTATGATTCTATGATTCTATGATTCTGTGCTGTTCTCTTTGGCCCCTTTGCTCACAGCGTTGTTCTTGAAGTGAGTTCTGTTGTCTGATTCAATTCTTTCTGGGGTGCCATGACTCCAAAGAATATTTTCCTCCAAGCCCAGATTAGTATTATGGACAGTTGCATGTGAAACAGTGTAGGTTTCCAACCATCCCATGCTTGCCTCTACCATTGTAAGTACAAATTGCTTACCAGTCCAAGTCTGAGGTAGAGCAATGTAGTCAATCTGCCACACCTCACCATATTTGTACTTTAACCATTGTCTTCCATAGCGCAGAGTTTTCAATTGCTTTGCCTGCTTACTAGCAGCACAAATGTCAGAGTCATGAATAACCTGTGTGATAGCATCCAGGGATGTATCAATCAACCGGTCCCATGCCCACTGGTAGGTTGCATCTCTACCCTGATGTCCAGATGAATCATGGGACCACCAAGCTAGGAACAGTTCACTTCAGCATTCCCAGTCTAGGTCTAAATGACAGTCTATATCCACTTTGGAGACTTTGGCAGCTAAATCTGCATGGTGGTTGTGCTGGTGTTCCTCAGTGGCTCTATTCTTAGGTATGTGTGCATCTATATGTTGCACTCTTGCTGGAATATTCTCAAGATGGGGATCAATATCTTGCCACAGGTCAGCAGCCAAAATAGGCTTCCCTTTTCTCTGCCACACATTGTCTCCCAGTTGGCCCCAAACAGGCCAGATTAACTGCAGTGACCTGCAGCCTTGAAGGCCTACCACAGGGTCCTCCTACATAGTTACCTAGTTACCAGCTAAGATCCCTCTGGAGAGTGGGGATGCAGGGACAAAAGAATGAATTGACCTTGCTGCTTAATTTTAAAGTGTTTGCAGGATTATGGGATTGAATAACATAATTACAATATCTGGGGGCAACCAGTTTTTCCCCTAGGATGGATCTAGGTCTCTGTAGGTTTTTTTAGGAAGTCTGGGACAACCTGGAACCCCTCAAACCACGACAGTGTATTAACAAACCTATGGGACCCAGTATAGCACAGAACTGTGCGAAACCAAGAAAAATATTTCAAGGGAAGCTATTGACAGAGGGGTAAAGACAAGAAATCTGTACCCTTTCCTTGTTTATAAGGACTGAAATATTTCCTGAGCATACTGATACTTTTTTATCACAGATGCCTAGGAAGCGCTTCTTGAAAATGGGCTTGAATTTGGACCTGATGGATGAGGAAAGGCCTGGACCCATCACCCAGAGCAGTAGTAAAGGAGGAAATGGGCAGGAACCATTTCATGGGATTGTTCCCAGGCTGGAGAAGTGAAGTGACACTTGGCTAGTCCTTCCAGAAAAAGACAGGCTGACTCCTTTCATATCACCAGGAAGGATGTTCCTCAGTTTCCCAGTTCTTACCCTGTTGGCCTTGCTAAAGTGACCACAGTGCCTTCACTCATCTGCCCCTTGCTATTTCAGCCTCTTCTTCCCTCCTTCAAGCTTCCCCTTTTCCCCCTTCCCTCTTCTGGTGAAGTGACACCCCAAATGTGGTAGAGGGTGATAAACGTAAATTGTCTCTACAAAGTGGCCAAAGGCAGAAGCCGAAGCCACTTTCCAAATCCTACAGCACTGATACCAGGAAAGTGGCACAGACCGAATATACACTTCCATAAAAGTTTGCTCGCCAGCTCTCACTGCTATTGAAACCACTGGCATGTTGAAACACCTTGTTACTAGTGGCAACCATTTTCTGCTCAACTTATTTTTGTCCTTTCAAAGAGTGGGAGAGGAAAAAGTAGCATTTCTTGTTTGCTTAGGAAGATCCAGTATCCTTTATGGTCCTGCATGGGTCATTCACCCCCACCCCCCAGCCAATTTTGCAGACCACAGTTATGGCCAGTGATTTGTCAGCTTGGCTGCCCCTGGCACAGAGAGTTTTCCAGATACCTGCCATAACCCAGTCTTTTCCCATGGTGGTACCTGCAAGCACAGCAGAGACTGGAGCCTGTTCAAGTGTGCAGTGAGCCCCATCTCTCCTGCCTTCTGTTAGCTGCCCAGACACCCTCATTTTCCCTTAGCAGAATTGTTTTGTCTAGCTCTGAGATAAAAATAACTCACTGTTTTTTAGGGAGAGATCCTAGAGAGATGTTCTCAAGAAAAGACCACTAAGCAGTAGAACAAATAAACCAGAAGGGTACAGTGCTGTGATAAACTGATTACCTTTGAATGCACATGTGCGGTCTGAGAATAAAATTACAAGGAACAGAGAGCAGCGATTTTTTCTGGGTTTTATTTTTAATTTCTATTATTTTTGGTTGTTGTTCCACTCCTTGCAGAATAGGGAAATGTTGCCCTAGGACTCACGCCCCACAGGGCTTGCATCCAGTGCGTCATTTGTGTAGTGCAAAATTTAAGAAAGTTTTGGCCACTTTATAGGTCATGGTTCAGAAAGACCAAAACCCAACATCTAAGGTAATGCAAGAGCTGCTGGGAAGCTGCATTATGAGATTATGTAGCATATGCATGATTTCCCAGTGATTTTTTAGTTCTTGCCTCTGGCAGTCTACTTCTAAGAGAAAACCAGAATCTGTTTCTCAGGCATAGTTTCTAATAATTAAAATGATTTAAAGATAAGTGTTTAAATACATTTGGTTTCTAAGCATTTGATTTCCATTGTAGAGCCTTGTAATTAAACCAGGTCTTTAAACACTGAAGTGGCATTGCTTCCATTTCAGGTTTATATCTATTAAACTCAGGTTTTAATACAGATGAACATTTTAAAGCTTGAGCTTATAACATTACAGAGAGCTGTGGGTACATTAAGTTTAGTTGGCAAACTTTTACACTCATAAGTGAACATTCTAATCTCTGCAAATTAACCTTTGTCTGTCTTGGTGTTGTGCAGAAGATGGGAAGTCCTCCTAAGGAAATCGTGGGTCATCTCAGAGGCAGCTGGATGAAGTGCTTGAAGGTTTGCCCATCTCCTTATTCACTGCCATGTGCCTCTGCTGCCTGACCCTAGCTGGAGGGGTGCTGTTTGCAGCATCCTCAAGGAGTTTTTGAACTCAGCCAGAATTTTTCCCATTCTAGTCTTGGCAAGATACCATGGGGCACCCTGTAGCATGGGTCAGTGGCTTCATAGGACACATTGCTTCCTAAGATAGTATGCTTAAAAGTTTTTCATGTTCTCTGACCTCACTTCCAGCATCATCTGAGGTTGTGGCATGTAGTTACAAGGCTAGAAGCAAAATTACTTTGTAAATGCAAATCTAAGTGCCAAACCTACATATCCTTAACAACTGGGGACATTCTTAGTGGCTTGAGATCTGTCACCTGGCTGGTCCTAGCTGGAAGCTCCAGTTCAAGGATTGCTACACTGGTTCAAGGTTGGACTAATGGGTTGACACTCAGCACCCTTGTTCTCCTCCAGGTCTTTCCATGAGAGTGGCTGCTCCAAAGTCTCTCAATGTTGAAACTGTGTCCCATCCAGTTTAGTTTTCCCTTAAACCTGATCCCTTACTTATTACCCAAATCTAATACGTTTATAATGGGGTAACCACCATCTCTAGAAAAAACAGCTTTTCTTCCTATCACATTGAATTTATGATGGACTGTTTTATCTGGGATTTTAGAAGTCCAGCTGGGATATGTATTTTCTATTTGTCTGCTCCTCTCAAAATGTGGCTGTGGGATTCATTTGTTGCTCCTGAGTCCAGACAGTGGTGTCAGGGTGCTGAATACAGTACAGACATATCTCCCATACTTTTCCAAATACCTATCCCTTAATATATACTAATTTTTGCCTTTTCACTTAATTCTGTATAAATGCAGTTTTTATGATCCCTCTCTCCATGGGTTCAGAAGCAGAAAACTAAAGTAGCTTGTGGGGATATATATTTTTTTCTTGGTTTGGCATCTCTGTGCCTACGGAACTCATTGGTTGCCAGAGTTCTTCAGCCAAGGCAGTGACGATATTTGTTCAGGACATTTTCTGGGTGTTGCCGCACTCCTAATGACTGTTGTTAAAGAGATGTTTCACTAAATGATTCATTGCTCTTGCATCCTTCTTAAATGTTGGTCTGTAGTTACCCAGTTTTCTACATGCTTATGTTGTGCTTTTAAGATGTCTTTTTATTTTGTGTCTTTTTCTTTCCTCTGTGTGATATTTCCCCTTCTGCCTTCAGAAAAACATTAGTGTGACATCCATGGATGGCACTGGGTAGGAAAGGAGGTGCAAGATATCCACCTGATCAGAGTGCTGAGTTGAACATCAAGAAGCAACTATGGTCATGACACAAGCTCTGAGGCTTCAGGACATTGCAAGGAGATAGAAAGAAAGGGTTTGTGACTACAACACCACTTTTCTGTAATTTATTAGCAAAGGATTTGACCACACATCTCAGCCAGTTGGAGCAAAATAGAGATGTGATGGATTCAGCAGTGTCACAAATCTAAGAACACAATTGTTCTTTTCTCTCTCACTTTTCAATCCTTGTCTGTTTCCATGATCTGACCCATGCCACCTGCTGATGCACATCAGTTCCTTCTGTTCAAGGCCAAATTCCTTAGCAGAGAGATAAGGTGTCCTTGGTTGCTGACCCTTGCCTATATAATGCCTTACTGAAAAGCCATTACTAGATTTGACAGAGCCAAATCTGCCATTCAATGATATGTTTTTTTGGGATGCAGTAATCAGGAACAAAGGAAAAACAATCCACAGGAAAAGAATCACAACAGTACAGCATCTGCCAGTGCTTGAGGTGGTGAAAGGCAGGCTACAGTGATGATAATCCTATGAGACAGTATTGTATCTGGCACTCAGGCATTTGTGTGATATGTGTTTCAGGAATCTCTTAGCGAGATGAGGAAAGAGTTTCCAGTTTAAAAGAAAAAAAATGACAGAAACATGTGAGTGAAAACTCCCTGTGTTTAATTTAGGGTGTGTCCATGTTTATATCTTCCATAAATCTTGGAGCAGAAGGGGCCAGTCATTGCTCTCCCACTCATCTTTAATCTATCTCTGTAGGCTTGAAGTTCCAGAGAAATATGATTTATTGTCAGAATTTATGTTTGATTTTGTTGGTGGGAGAAATCTTCTGGTTTTTTAACTTTAGGGAAAATGAATCATTGTGCAATGGGAGGCTTGGAGATGAGGGTGAACAAAAACGAATGCATCAGTTTTATGAATTGGAGAGTACAAACCCCAACACCTTTTAGTAACTATTGGTTAACAAAGCCTTTCTCAGTCTTTCACTATAGTCGAAATGTTAACGGTTTGTATTTCTTAAATATGTTTTAGGAGCTTGTCAAGACTTTATTTCTTAAGTATACAATGGTTTCAAACCTAACCCTGTATATTGTTGCACTTTTTGCTATTTTGCTTTATAATTATAAAACATTCAAAATTGGGAAAAAGGCTACTCTAAAAGAGAATTTAAATTACACTTGAAAAGGTAGCAATTTTTCATGTACTCAGATCCCAGAGAACTTCAGGGTATGTTTCACATATCAGCACACAAATAAAACATGTTGTAGAACCCTTGTTATGTGAGAAATATTTTGACTCAACTAGTGACAACTAGCTTTGGTATGTGTGTGTGTCTATAAAGACAGATTTTATATGTGATGACTGTAGCACCTCTTTAACTGAGTATCGTTCAGTTACAAGTCATAGTGCATCTACTCTGAAAATAACATAAATACAAATGGCGGGAAAATTAAGGTTGGGATTTTTTGCACATTTGGCAAAATGTTATGCGTTCTTGTTTTCACTCTTTCTTCTGTTAGAAAGTGGTTAATATTTTTTTTACGTTCTTACATACAGAAAATAAGATTGTGAACTTCCCAAAGTTTGCAAGGAATTTGGAAGGCAGATAAAGAACTTGTAAACATGCTGAGCTGACTTTAAAAGTCAATAAATTTCAATTTGCCCATTGAAATCCATGTATAACCTTGCTATGGGAACGACACTGTTGCAGAGGATTAGCGTACAGATAGACTTGATATTACTTTGTGTCTTGTTTCAGACTGCTCAAATAACAATAGCAACAGAATGGAAGTGCCCTTTGTGCCAAGAACAATAAAGTGGATGGACAGAGTCTGAGAATTCTTGGCAACAAATACCTTCCACAAATAGGCTTTAATATGAAGTATTTTTAGATTTAGATTCCATTCGTTGGATGTGCAAAGGATAAGACTCTGCGTAGCAAGTCCCTATTGCTCTTTTTCCCTTTCTGGAAAAGAGTACA
This sequence comes from Psilopogon haemacephalus, assembly GCA_013396835.1. NCBI lineage: Eukaryota > Metazoa > Chordata > Aves > Piciformes > Megalaimidae > Psilopogon > Psilopogon haemacephalus. Next base: position 14,688 of record VWZI01016223.1, read on the forward strand.
GCTCTTGGAAGTAGGGTCTGCATTGCATTCCAGAATAAGTTCTTATTCATTTAAGTGAAAAATCTTGGTCTTTTGTTGTTCTTCTTGTTGTCATTTGGTTGGTCTGGTTTGTTATGTATTGGTTTTGATTTAATTTTTAATTTCAGCATAGAAACTCAAAACTAAAATTGTGGCATCCCAACAAATTCCAAAATGTGAGGAGAGACTGGTGTGAATGAAGGCTTGCCTTAAAATCTCTCAAGGAACTCCAGTTATCCAAGGAAATCATGGTGTTCAGCAATTTTGATGAACCATAGAGCATCTTTGACAAGCAGGTCTGTATGAGCGATCATTATATTGCTGTCTGACTATCTCTTGAGCAACCACCTTCTACCTCAAAATATTTTTTCATGGTGTAGCACCACTACTATTATGCAGGACTAAATTTTCATTGAAAGGAGGGTGAAAAAGGTGCATGCAAAACCCATACAACTGTGGAGCATGTGAATTTGCACCTCTTAAAAAGGAAGACCATTCTAATGTTTACTTGTTTTAAAATCTTATGGTTAGATCAAGCAGGAGATTTTCAGGATCTGTGGTTTGGTGTTGGTTTGTTGTTGTTGTTGGGTGGTGGTTTGTTTGTTTTTTTTGGGGTGGGGGGCTTTGTTGTTGTTGGTTTTGGTGGTTTTTTTTCATGGTATATTATGAATCTTCTATTTCAGAAAACTGATTCTAGAGACAATTGCCACAAGCTAAAAGCTAGACTCAAGCATGCTTTCAGAAGGATTTAATTGTTCTCATGTTCTAATTCTTAACCACAACACAGTCATGATTCGTGGGTAAGAAGAAGGATGATTTTGGTTCTGTTGTGCACGGAACTCTGTTCTGCTTCCACTGAAATCAGTGCTGAAAATGCCTCCTAATTCAGTGTAAGCAGGGTTGAACCAGTGACTCATAACAAAGGCAGTATTGTTCGATCTTGCAAGGGCCTGGGATGCTGGTGGTGTCTTTTGTCATTGTGCTCAATTCCTCTGGCTCATTAGGGCTGTGGCTTTTGTTTTTTGATCTCCAGGGTATATGTTTGCAGTTGGGTGTCAGCGATGTTTTGTGGGCTTTGGTGCCTGCTGTGCTACAGGACAGATGTTCCAGTGATCCTTTCAAATGAAACATCTGTTGCAGGGGACTGGGGTCTCTCATCCTAATCTAAGTGCACAAAATCTAAGACTGGGTTTGTGTTTCACTCTATATTGGATTTGCCTGATTTGTTGACTATTTTTGCCTGATTTTTTAAAAATGCCATCAGTAAAAGGTAACTTAAACCTGAAGAGGCTGCCTTAAGTACCTGTGTTGCCCTCCTTTTGATGTGTCTATCAGCTGTGTGCTTCCTTCATGCAGTATGTCAGCAGGCTTGATTTCCTGTGCTGTAGAGGTAGTAAAATAGCATAAAGAGAGACCAGGGAACAGAATTATGTGAGGTATCAAGACCTCAGTCTTGTAAGAGGTCCCTGGAGGAGCATTGATCTGTCATTCTGCAGACCAGATAAAAGCATAACACCCTGAATAAGTAGGTGCAATCAAGTCAGAGAGAGTGTCTAGGTAGCTGCAATGGAGAGAGGGGACAGACAATGTTAAGAGGGTGGTGTATATTTTCATAAGCATATTCCTAAGCTTTCAAAATGTGTATTTTAAAATTTTTGTATGTAATTTTGCAGGCTAAACTATCCAAATTAATTACCACCTCTTTTCATTCTTTATAATTACTGTAAGGGTTAGAGAGATGTAATAATCAAAATTAGATTTTCTTCTCATGCTCAAGTACATTTTTACATTAACTTCTACCTGAAGCAGATGAACTATGTTGGCTTTAGGAAGCGATCAGCTAGAATTTCCCAACTGGGCATTTTAGAAAGAGGAATCTGAAACATCAAATGTGCTAGTCATCCCCTGGTGAAGAGACCTTTCCCTGCAGGGAAATCTGTGTTTATTGTTGATCGTTTCACATTTCAAAAGTACTCCAATTTATATACTATAAATTGTATATATATAGTTCAAATACATTTTTAATTACTACTTGTATTTCAGAGGCTCTCAGAAGTGGCAAGTAGTTTGCCAAAGTGTCACTGTGGCTGGGTCCACCTGCTGCTAGTGGAAGATAAAAAATGCTGTTTCAGTACTTTCAGGTTAGAAATCAATCTATATACTTAGTTTCAAATTTCTCCTCTTAGCTGTGTGGCAGTCAAGGAAGTAATGAACCCGGATGATTCCACCTCCCCCTAGAGCCATCGAGTAACTGAGGCTGTGGATTGTGCCAGTTTGCTCTCCTTGCTGGGTTCAGGTATACAAGACCAGCCCTTCCTTTGCACTCCAACCCCTGGTCCCTGAGGAAGTGGGATGAGGCTGGAACATCCCTATGACTTGAGAAGGAGCCCTCCCTGAAACAGTGCAGGGACCACTGCTCATACCTTGCCTCTTCTGCAGTGAGTCTAACTCCTATATCCAAGGTCAGCAACAACCACACTCTCCTTTTAGGCTGCCAGCATAGCAAAGTCTGTGTTTTGTATCCTGCCTTGAGAAAGTTGGAGGAAGCAGTGTGAAGCCCATGTTTATAAAAGGATATGAGATATAAACTAACACTCTCTTTCTGTTATCTGAAGATTTATCTCTCAGTAAAATTCCTCAGGGGAAATCTGCAGAAATTCAACATCGGTGTTAAATGAGAGCCATAAACTCTATTTATCTGAATTTACATATAGTAGAGGGGGTGATATGATAAAAGAGAAATGTAACTATACATCCCTCTCTGCAAGTATAAACACAGTTTTCTCTGTGTTTATGCTAGACTATCTACAAATGCATTGTAATACAGAAAAGGGATGCTTGGGCACTCAAGCACAGCTCTATGCCAGGCCTAAGCACTTTGGCAAACTGCTATAGCATACAGAGTAACAGAAAGCACTCTGAAGATGAGGGCAGGAGTTATGACTGTGCCATGGAAGGCAAATTCAGGGCAGGATTTTGAGTGGGAAAAGCTTTAGTCACAGACAGGAGATAAGCAGTTAGGGTGCAGGACACACAATTATTTTGAAGAAGGAAATACTGCCTCAGCAGCAAGGATGAGTAAGCAGGATAATTACCAGGAATTTACAGAAGTATTAGTGTTATCATGGGATGACCTTTGTTTGAGCAGAGAAGGTGATTGAGGAGCCAGAAATAAGCTCCAGGTTAAGAACTGTAGAGGCAGCAAATATGCAGGAGGAAAAGTATTAATTCAGTTTTGAGATACCAGGAGACTTCACGGGAGAAGAGAGCAAGGAAAAGCTGTGGATCTGGCTGCTTGCTCGATAATTATAACAAGAAAAAGTTTTAGGCCTTTTAGTAGCAGGTTTATAAGGAAAGCAGTTTAGCACCTCCATCAAAGATAGCCCTCAAGGAGAAGTCAAAACAAAGGAAAAAACCCAAAACAGGAAGAAAAGCTCAGTGAGCAACAGCAGGATACACCTGGCCGTTGAAGGAAAGGAGAGGTAGGGAAATATGGAAAAAAAAGAGCTGGAGGGACTGCTTCAATGCCCCAGAGAGAGAGAAGGTGGTAAGAGAAAGAAAAGGAAATCAAAATACTGGAAACAGAAACCGCGAGCTTTTGGGAAGCCTGGATTTGAGGGGGAGGAGGGAGAGCAAGCAGCAAGCAGAAAAGGAGGTGGAGCTGAGCAAGCAGTTAAAGCCCTATGCTCTCAGGGAGAAGGAATGAAACCCAAGAAACAAAATGGTGAGTGAGAGGCTGGGCAAGGGAGAACTGGGGACACGAGAATTACAGCTGGAGTGGAGGATTGCACTGGGAAGGGAGCAGGAGAGACGTTTGGTAATGCATCCTCACACAAAGCTTTCTGCTTTTGTGTTTGAATGTGCCCATTTCTGTCAATTTAACTAAATTAAGCAGTTGATCTCCGTATTCAGGTGGTGGATGGGTGCTAATAAATAACCCCAAGGAGCACACAGAGCCTATAAGAAGAACTGATTTATGTGTCAGTGGCCAACATTAAAAAAAAAAAAAATCTCTTTAAAAAGCACTGTGGCCCCAAATAAAGGAATTTTTTTGTTTGTTTGTTTGGGGTTTTTGTTGTTGTGATGAAATAACAAGAGCAGAAACTAAATTATCTGATGAGAAGAAATTATTTGGTTTCAGATTTTTGTAAGGAATGCTGGAGGAACAAAGCAGCTATTTTAAAATCCTGCTGCTACTGTGTGAGCTAGAGCCTTGCTGTCCCCCACAGGAGAGCACAGACCATGCACTGTGGCACAGCATTTTGCTTCTGCTAACAGGAATTTTACCCCACCTTTCTCTGGTGACTCCCTAAGTGCTGGGCTGGTGAGTCCTCTTCCCACCATGCTATGTGCAAGGAATGAAGTCCATTCGGTAGGGAGTGGTATGTGTTGCCTGGGTTCTTCTCCTCTCTGAGGGGGATAGGCAGATAGGTTCACACCCACTTGCTGCCCGGTTCAGGCTGTGGTTGTTCATTACATTCCTCATCTTTCACAAGCAGACACTGTGGGGTGATGTTCAAGGGTTGCTGTCAGCCAAAGCTGACACAGAAGACTTACTGCATCAGAAAGCAACTGAGAAGAAAGAGAATGACTTCATGGCCTGAGACTGGTATTTGAAGACCAGGTAAACAGGTAGCATTTGCTTTAGATGGGCTGATTTTTTAAAGGCAGTGTAATTATTTGGGATGATCTAACATAAGCAACCACCTTGGAAGAGTGTTGTGAAATTAATAGTTATGAATTATGAATATTAATTTTGGTATGAAGATTTTTAAAATTAATATTCAACAATTCAGGAAAATTATCTGAGATTCTTTGGATTTTCAGTTGACAGGAAGTAGTTGCACAAAGGGTATTTATAAACACGGAATTAAACCGTTTAAACAGTCAGAACTTGGAAAATAGGAACACAAAAATGACAAAAATTCTAACTATGCCTATGGAGTCTTAGCATTAACTCTAGCATATGTATTTATGATGTGCTGGGGCAAAACCACAAAGTATTCCAAGCAGAAGGAAGAAGAGAAAAGTTGCCTTGCTGCTAAGCTGCTGGTGCAAGCTGCAAAACACGTGGCCGCCATGACCCCCAGTTAAAAGAGCCATGAATGGAGTGCTGTTCCCGGTGGAGAGTCACAGGAAAAGAGCATGGTTTCTACATCACCCCAGTTAAATACATCATTTTGAAAATTAAACTGGACAATAGGCACTAGCATCCTTGTTTTGGCCAATGAATTCAAAGCTTTGTGCCTTATGTGACCACTCAGGTATGTTGGGGGCAGCACAAGACACCTGACTTGATGGTGCTAGCCCTCAGGGCTTTTCTGGGACTAAACCCTTCATTATTTGCTCAATCCATCAAACTCCTGCACCCACAACGGATGGAGAGCAAGGGTTAAACTGGCCTGGCAGGATTTATGCCCTACCAAGACAAAGAGTCACAGGACTACCTCACAGCTTTCACAACAAGTCCAGTGGATGCTGGGTGGTGGCTGAAGCAGTACAGTGAACAATGTATGGAGAGGGTGAAACAATGCTTGGGTGCGCACTTGGTTGGTTGGGCTTGGTGTTTCTCTCTGAGAAACTCTTATTAGCAAGGCCCATAGGTTAATTTGTTGAGATTATGGTGCTTTGAGTCAGCAAACACATATGCTGCTGTCTAAATGTGTGGCTGAGAAAATAATAAATTAAAGGAGATATTGGATCTTGCTCTGAGCCCTTCCTTCCTTACTGCTCTGAAGATGTAGAGGGGATTTGCACAGGCAAACAGTGAAGGAATCTGAAGTCACACCGTGTGGCTGTCTGCCTTCAGAGCTTCATCCCAGTCTCCAAAGAGCACGTCAGCAGCCTTGCTTGCCAAAAAGCCCCTCTGGCCAGTGCTAGAGACCTCACAAGATCCTTGCAAACAGTTGCTCTTCAAGCATGGTGTATTCCAAGGGTTGCTTTAGGCAGCTTTATGTAGATCTGCCAAGCATCTCACTATGTGTGTGGCCCTGTCCCTTGCTGTTCCTCTCATGCCCTGGTGAGATGCTTGTGCTCAGTGTTCAAGTTTCAGCATCATTCACCGGCTCTGTCACAGGCATCTGCAAACTCCACACCCAGGCTTGAGGCTGAAGAGGCATGAGCTCTTGGGCAATTGTTCAATTGGTGGTATGAAGGTCTGAGCTCCCTGGCTCTCAATACCATCCCCATACAGTGGAGCTCAGTAGCACACCTCTCCCACCACAATCACTGCCATGGCTGATGCCAAGCCTGCCCATAGTGGGACTTAGCTGGCACTGGCTCAGTACTCACCATGCTCTCACTGCTGATGTGAAGTCTGTTTAATACTTGTCTGCATTCAATGTGTAAATATTATGAGGAATCTGTAAAAAAAAAAAAAATCTCCTGGAAGCTACTTTATGCAGATGTTACTGTGAATAGTTTATTGTCCATTTATGGCTGAGGGGGAGATTTTGTAATTTATAGTGCATTTTATATCTCTATGATTTCTGAGGCACTAGGAGTAGCCAGCAAAACTCGAGTAATAACAAAAAGAACAGAGTTAGGATGTCTGTAACAGAAGAAAGAAGGATAGTAGAAGAGTGATTTATTTATTACTCAAAACATTTTTATCTCTTTACTCAAAACATTTTTATCTCTTTCCTCAAAGGCAAACTGTCTTCTTAAGAAAAATAATTTTTTAAAAATTGCTATGTAAATAATGAGAAATAATAATTTATAATAAGACAAATAAAACAAGTTATATTAATTAATGAAAGTATAAATAATATTTACTGCTGTTTTGACTATGGTCTCATTAATGGTCAGAGTTTTAGTTAATTAGCCCTTGGATGTACACTTTAGATTTCCCTTTACTAACTCTACATGCTGCATGTCCTCCTTCTAACAACTTTATTTTGGGGGGGATGGGTTTTGTGCCATTGAAATTAAAAAATTCTGCCAACATTTGAAAGAATCACAGCAGAAGAAAACTCAAAGATTTTATGATAAACTTAAAAGCAATGAGTAGTGTAGGCATCAAAACCAAAGTGGTGCTAGATCCAAGGGAAGCTCTTGGCTCAACCTTGATCACCATTTTACATGGTAAATCCAGGCCATTATTTTGTATATTGACAAACACGAACACAAAGTCTTAAATATGGGCCATGTTGGGAAGATTTCAGCACTTGGAGAGGAACATCATCAATGGCTTTACTTGTGAGTTTGGAGGATGAAGGATGCAGAGGACCAGCCAGGATGAAGCTGACACAGCAAACAGCCATAGGCTCTGATGAGTTTCAACTGTTTGAGGGTGTTTGTTCTTTATACTTAAGTGTTTAATGAACACAGCTGGCCCAGGAATGCATTTGCAATTAAAAATAACTTGTACTGAATGCTAGCCACAGTGAGCCCACCTGGTGGCTGCAAATGCACTTATCTCCTGTTCCTTCCTGTCTGCCTGCCCTGGCTCAATTTAAGCAGAGTGCAGGTGTCTTCCTGCACACCCGTGCTGGAAAGATGAAGAAACTACTCTTCTCTTAAATTATTGAGGGTTTGATCACTTGTGCTGATTTATGTGTGAATTGGAGCAGCATGATGCTAATGCTCTGCAGATGCTTCCTTTCCAAACCTCAGCAGTGCCAAAGAGAGCTGATGAGGTGATGGGATGACTGACCCCCTTGAACTGCAAAGGAGCAGATCCTCACAGTGATTGTAAACAGATCTGATGGGTATAGATACTATGCTGGACAAAGCTGGATATAACCATGAGTAATGTCAGCACAGGTAGTAGGATGTCCCATCTTGAAGTCTCTGCCTTTCCTCTATGCCTTTCAGTTTCCCTTGGCCACTCAACACTTACCAGTTGAGGCCTTTATTCCATCACAGTTGAAGGGAGATAGGCATAGGTGTGGTTTTATTTAGATAGGCCCTTTTATGTAAAACAGATCTGCTTCACATTCCTTTGAAAGAACATTTTCAAGGACAGCAATTTCTTTTGGCACTACCTTGTTGATCCAAATCTAACGTGAAGGCCAAATCTAACTTGACAATGCAAAGCTGCTCAGCCAAGTCCTGTCCTTGGAAGCAGTCAGCACTCATGGACAATTTCTAGAGGTGGGAGTGAGTGCACGGGAGCATTGAGCTGTTGCTAAGCTTTTCCAGCAATTCCTGTGCAGACCTGAGAACATTACCTAAACTTTCACACGATGCATTTCCATATATGCAAAAAGAGTAAAGATGATCACTTTTCTAAATAGATGTTGGATCTGCAAAGGAAAGACACCACATACAGGACTTCTGAATATGTAATCAAGACCAAAAGGTAGCCTGCAGGCCAGCTCCTGCCTTCACCTTTGAGGTGTTCATTTTAGTAGTTTATGGGAGTGACATATTTCAGTTTAGTATGAAACCATGGTGTGCCATCTAGGTGTAGATGGTAGATAAGATTAATGGAAGTGTGAATGGAAGGAATGCAGGCCTAGGTCTGGTTTAATTAACCAATGTAATTGGTATGCATGGAGAGTGAAGGGCGTGATCTGAATACTATCTGTAGACTGCCATGTGAATAAAACTGAAAGTGTGTATAAGTGTACAAGTTGTGTAAATAAACGTCTTCACAGGGGAAAAGCCTTCTGAAGTCCATGCCTGACTGCCCCTGCTCCGTGCAAATGCTATAGTAGTTCTCTAAGGACATTCTATTGCCCTTGCCTGTGAGCTGCTACCTGGACAGGTGAGCAGTGTAGGGTATGTGGGGAGACCCAAACAAGGGTCACCCCACACTGTTCTGAAGGCCAACTGTGCTTTGAGGCTAATTGGAATATTTCAATGAGAAAAATTAGATTATAGGCTGTGTAAAGAAAATGATGGTGATGTCTACTGCACTCATAGGTTTGCTGAGACATATAAAAACAAGGACACAAACATAGATAAGACAGTCTGTCAGGGTCTGTATTTCTGCCTGGCTTCTATATGGATCTGTGTAACCCAACTAATTGTTCTGCTTTGAACACCCCCTTGCTGATCCTTCCAACTCACCTTAGACGTAAGACAAATTCTGGGATAAGAAAGGGGGGTGGAAAGAAGGTGGAAGAGTGGTTGGGAGCCCCTTCTGGGGACTCTGATTTCTGAGAGGGGTATTGTGTTTCTGTATTAGTTTTAACTTGTATATTTCTGTACATAACTGGAAGTATTTGTAATATACTTTAAAGATCTGCTTATATATTGTGCTATGCTGTGAATATAAAGCTTTATTCCTTAAATTCCAGCCAGCTGAGTCTAGTCTGGGTGATTTCATTGTGGGGCAGGGCAGGTAACTCCCAAACCATCAAACCAACTTGTGCTGAAAACACTTTCTATTTGGTTGGAAATAGAACTGCATGATGTTAGCTGCATGTTAAAAACAGGTTTTATTTTTATCTTTGCATGTGGAGTGAGTTCACACACCAAATGGGAATTTGAAATGTTGGGTTTGTGGTGGTTTAGCAGTTACCTGCCCCCCCCCCCCCCCCCCCC
>VWZI01016224.1:12609-26210 GCA_013396835.1 Psilopogon haemacephalus
GAAACATGGGTTTGATGGGTGGACCACCAGATGTATAAAGAACTGGCTTGATGGCCACACCCAAAGAGTAGCTGTCAATGGCTCCATGTCCAAGTGGAGACCAGTGACAAGTGGAGTCCCTCAGGGATCAGTCCTAGGACCAGTCTTGTTCAGCATCTTTGTTGGTGGCATGGACAAAGGCATTGAGTGAACCCTCAGCAAGTTTGCTGCTGACGCCAATATGTGTGGTGCAGCAGACATGCTGGAGAGCAGGGATGCCATCCAGAGGGACCTGGACATACTGGAGAGGTGGGCACAGGGCAGCCTCATGAGGTTCATCAAGGCCAAGTGCAAGGTCCTGCATCTGGGTTGAGGCAATCCCAAGNTGGTGGCATGGACAAAGGCATTGAGTGAACCCTCAGCAAGTTTGCTGCTGACGCCAATATGTGTGGTGCAGCAGACATGCTGGAGAGCAGGGATGCCATCCAGAGGGACCTGGACATACTGGAGAGGTGGGCACAGGGCAGCCTCATGAGGTTCATCAAGGCCAAGTGCAAGGTCCTGCATCTGGGTTGAGGCAATCCCAAGCACAAATACAGGCTGGGCAGTGACTGGCTGGAGGGCAGCCCTGCAGAGAGGGACTTATGGGTGCTGGTGGATGAGAAGCTCAAGATGAGTCAGCAGTGTGTACTTGCAGCTCAGAAAGCCAACCAAATCCTGGGCTGCATTAGGAGAAGTCTGGCCAGCAGGTCGAGGGCAGTGATTCTCCCTCTCTACTCTATGCTGGTGAGACCCCACCTGGAGTGCTGCATCCAGTTCTGGAGCCTCTATTACAACAGGAATGTGGACATGCTGGAGTGTGTCCAGAGAAGGGCCACGAGGATGATCAGAGGGCTGGAGCACCTCTCCTATGAGGACAGACTGAAACATCTGGGACTGTTCCGTTTGGAGAAGAGGAAGCTCCAAGGTGACCTTATTGTGGCCTTCCAGTATCTGAAGGGGGCCTACAGAAAAGCTGGGGAGGGACTTTTTAGACTATAAGGTAGTGACAGGACATGGGGAAATGGAGCAAAACTGGAGGTAGGGAGATTCAGACCGGACGTGAGGAGGAAGTTCTTCGCCATGAGAGTGGTGAGGCCCTGGAATGGGTTGGCCAGGGAGGTGGTTGGGGCCCCATCCATGGAGGCATTTAAACAAGGCTGAACAAAGCTCTACCCAGCGCAATCTACAGTAGGGTGGCAGGCGGGTTGGAACTAGATGATCCTTGTGGTCCCTTCCAACCCTAACTGATTCTATGATTCTCTTCTATGATTCTAAATATCTGTAATATACTGTAAATATCTGTTTGTATATTGTGCAAAGCTGTTAATATAAAGCTTCATTCATTAGCATCCAGCTGCCTGAGTCTAGTCTGGGTGATTTCAAAAGTGTGTGAGGGGGGTGGATTACTCCTGATCTACCACATAAGTAGAGGAAGGCTGGTGAAGGGCTGTTTAGGAGTGGTTGTAATGATAGGATCAGGGGAAACTCTATTACACTGAGGTAGGGTAGATTTATGTTACACATAAGGAAGCAGTTCTCTACACTGACAGTGGTAAAATACTGGAACAGATTGCCCAGGGATGTGGTTGAGGTCCTGTCCCTGGAGATGTTTAAGACCAGACTTCATGTGGCCCTGAGCACGGTACTCACTACAGGGTGATTAGACAAGATGACCTTTGAGGGTTCCTTCCAACCCTGTGCAACCTGTGAATCTGTAAAAGAATGCCATCATCAAGTATGTGTCTCTTGCAATATAGACACTTGTATGAAGGATGCTCTGCATCTTTATAAACCATAGTAAAGCTGAAAAAAATACCAAAAACCCTTGGAATGAAACAGGTGGAATTAGTTTTATACCACTCTGGATAGCAAGTGTAAGAAAGATTTCTGCAGTTTTCCTTTGGTAAGCTGAAGAATGCGGTGGGGTTTATACCTCTGTTGCTGTGCAATCAATAGCACGGAATTTCTATTTCTGAAGTTGGAATTGCTTAAATGGGTTTTTAAATCTATGCTGTCTCAACAGAATAGTTACTACTGAATCAACAAAGGCTGCTGTTTTGTTTTCTTTGAAAAGGCCACTGTAAATCCAATAATTGTAATTACAGGATATGCATCTGTAGCTAATTGAGACATATTGATCTGCAAGGAATGGGACAGGGAGAGAGAAGGAGAATCTTTCTTCCTCAGCTTCCCTTAACCATGAGTTATTGCTTCATATGTGTACTACACTTTTCTTTGGAAGATATTAACAGATACTGCCATGGACTCATAAACACAAAAAGACATAGCATCTACCTTGAGAGACATTTCTCACTGCCTTTAACACTTTTCTTCTTTCTTCTACAGAGAAACTTTTGCTATGTAACCAACATTATAACAGGTATGCTCTAAAGAGGACAGGCTGAAAAGCACTGCATTTTTGCCAGTAGGTTATAATGTCTAACTTAAGGCCTTTTTGTCAAGATCTGGGAAGGAGTATTTAATTTTGGAAGTCAACAGTTTCCTAATGATTAACATAATACAGTGATGCTATGTGCTCTACGGAAGCTTCTGTCTTTAAACCAGGTATATCTCTTGTAAATGGCTCAGAGACATATATTAACATTGGTGGCAATAACTGTCGTAACAAAACATGATCTGATTAACAGCCCAAATATTCTGCCATACCTGTAAAAAAAAAAAAAAATCCCCTCTGCACAGATCTGGATTTAAGACAATATGGCAAGCTGAAAGCAAGTTTGTTAACTAGGTGCATAGCTTGGCAGCTGTACTAGGATTTTTTGTCCTGTTATGCAGGTTTATTTTCATATCTGATATATCTTCTAAACGTTTGAAATTGGAGAAAAACAGTAACAAAAAGTAAATCTATTTCAGACCAAGAAGATTAAGGACTTCTGATCCAGTACTTTGTAGAATAATATAAACACACTTATATATGGCAATCTTTCCTGGACCACTCTACAGGTCTTGTCATGTTTTCTTGCTACCTGTAATTCAATGAGAGCAAAATTTCTTAACTCAGTGAGAAAATATAATGGACTACAGAAAAATGCTCAAAATCAGTAAACCAGCCTATCCTGACCAACTAATACTAAAGATAAAAAGCAGCATCACAGAATATTTTCCATAATTTCCACTGCTTAGTAAGTAGTTACATCCATATCTTTCACACATCTATAACTTCCAGAACCGTGCCAACAAAGTTTACTGAAGATTTCGTCTTCATGAGAAATATGCTATTTCCCTCCCTGATCTCTCTGCAGCAGTTATGTGTTCCTCTGCTGACCACTGCTCTTCTGTCACATACTTTTACATGTCAACAACTGATACTTCTGTGTTCCTGTTAAAGGCCTTTAGAGTGGAAGTACAGTATAAGACTCAATCTTTCTCAAACTTACCATCAAAAATTATCACCCCAGTAAAAGAAGAGGTATCTGTACTGCTTACATTATTCTTCCTCGTCCAATTATTGTTTTGAATTCTTTGGTCAAAATACAGCATAAAAGAAAAGAAGATCTGAGAAAAATGTGGCCAGCAGGTCTAGGGAGGTTCTTCTCCGCTTCTATTCTGCCTTGGTGAGTCCACATGTGGAATACATGTGTCCAGTTTTGGGCTTCCCAGTTCAAGACAGACAGGGACCAGGGATGGAAAGAGTCCAGCAGAGAGCCACAAGGATGACTCGGGGACTTGAGCATCTCCTGTACAAAGACAGGCTGAGAAACCTGGGGATGTTTAGTCTGGAGAACAGAAAACTGAGAGGAGATCTCATCAATGTATATAAATATGGGTGTCAAGTATCTGAAGGCCTACAAGAAGGCTGGGGAGGAACTATTTACAAGGTCTCATAATGACAGGAGGAGGGGTAATTGGTTGTAGAGGGTTAAACCCACCCAGGACCCCCTGCATCCTCCCAAGGGATGGTCTGACCCTTTTCCCAGGTTTCATGGTTAGCCACTCCCACTTCCTGCTAGGATCTTGGCTATAAAAAAGGGAGGAGAGCCCATTTCCTCTCTCTCTTCTCCTTGTCCTGGCTGCTGGAGCCACTGCTTGCCATTCCCCGCTCTCAGACCACGTGCTCCCTGCCACGGTGTGGAGACCACCATCATCTTTTGTCTGGAACTGGAACTAATTCTTTGCAACATAAAATTCCTGCATCCTGCTCTCCTTCAGCACCACCAACCACCGAATCTCAGCTTTGGGACTCAATCATCTGCCGCTGTTGTATTTCTCTCCTCCTCCCCGTTTCTCTGTGTTTTCTCCCTCATTCCCATATCCTGCATTTTGTTTCCCCTTTCTCCCACCTCCTGTAAAAAAACCCTTTTCCCTTCTACTTATTGTTAAAAGTTTTATGCCCTTTTTACTTCTAAATTGCATTGAGTTTTTATTGGGCTTTCGGGCTCTGGGTAGCTAACCTTAACCCAATACACTGGTTTAAACTGGCAGAGGGAAGATTTAAACTAGATGTTAGGAAGAAGTTCTTCACAGTGAGAGTGGTGAAACACTGGAACAGGTTGCCCAAGGAGGTTGTCAATGCTTCCTCCCTGGAGATTTCAAGACTAGACGAGAAACCTGTTCTAGTGGGAGGTGCCCCTGCCTATGGTGGGGTGTTTGAACTGGGTGATCTCTGATGCCCTTTCCAACCTAAACCGTTCTATTATTCTAAGTGGATGGGCCCAAACTCTTTTCAGTAGTCAGCAGCAACAAGACAATGAGCAACAGCTTCAAATTGGAACACAGAAAGTTTCATCTCAACATGAGGAGAAACTTCTTCACATTGAGGGTGACAGAGCCCTGGAACAGGCTGCCCAGAGAGGTTTTGAAGTCTCCTTCTCTGGATGCATTTCTGTGCTAACTAGCCTAGGTGATCCTGCCTTGAGTATGATCTCTTGAAGTCACTTCCAACTTCTAACATTCTGTGATTCTGTGATTCTGTGATTGTAAAGAGGGAGTAAGCTCAATTCAGCTTCTTCCCAAATTACTTGCTATACATGTACTTGTCCTGGTATGGGTGTGATTAACACCCTAGAGTTGGTTCAGTCCCTGAGGTCTCTCCTCCCCCTTTTGTACAAGGTCCAGGAGGGGTTGAGGGGCAGGGGGCACACCACGTGGCCCCGGGACCCAGGGAAACCTTGGGCTGCATGTATGCGTGGGACTATTTTGAACCAATTGGTCAGCTAGAGAATGCTGAATACCTATTCGACAGTTTCACGCACCCCTAGGGTATTTAGGCAGGGGCCAGCAGCTGTTAGGAGTTCTTCTTTCTTCGTCTTTCTTCATTCTCCCATCGTGCTGTGAGGAGTTCCAGCCACGTGCAGGCAGCAAAAGGCAGCAACGGCATCGCAGCTTTACAGAGAAGTGGCAAGGCTAAGACCCCCTTCTCTCTTCCTATCTGGGATAAGTCGGTCCTTTCTTCTTCCCTTTCTCTTGGGAAGAAGCGTTGTTTCCCCTCTCACCCCCGTGGGTTTATAGGCGCGACTGGGGTCTGTTTATATGTAAGTTCTCTGTTCCCTAAATTCTGACTGTTAAACTGTTTATCTGGTGTTTTAAGCAACTCGTGCATTTGTTCTCTGCCAACCACGTACCCAAAGAACCCGGGGGACTCCAGGATCCCCCTCCGCGGATATCAACACTAATTAAATCAATATCTCACGACAGTACTTTTAAACAAAGTAGAAGTTCCAGGAGATTGTACTGGTACAGCATAAATCTTGCTAGGCAGCCAAACAATGGAGAGTTTGGCACCAGCAAAGCAGTGACATGAGGGCCAGGAGCAGTCACATATCAGGTGTCATGTGCTGCTCTTCAACGTGCCTGCATGGTCACATGAAGCATGAAGCTTTGAATTCGTTGGCCAAAACAACAATGCTAGTGCCTATTGGTCAGATTAATTTTCAAAATATTGTTTTTAATGGAGAATGATTTAGAAGCCACTCTGTTACTTCAGTGATTTTAGCACTGACTCTCCACCATGAGGATCACAACATTCACATCTTGTTTATACTGGGAATCATGGTGGCCACGTGTTTGCACCAGCAGCTTAACAGCCACTCAGTTCTTCTCTCCTTCCCTCCTGTGTGGAATATTTTGTATTTTTTGCTAGGGATCAACATGTCCTGAGTACATGTGCTAGAGTTAATGCTAAGGCTCCATAAACATAGTTAGAATTTTCCTGGGTTCGTGTTCCTATTTTCCAAGTTCTGATTATTTAAACTGTTTAATTCTTTATAAATACCCTATAAATTCTTTATAAATACCCTTTGTGCAACTACTTCCTGTCACTCAAAAATAAAAAAGAATATTTGTGAATTAAAANTTTGTTATAATGCATTTGAGAATTTCAAGCTCAACTGGAATAAATTTGCATTTCATCAAGATGTGAGTGAATAAAGTAGGGATGAGCAGAAAAAAAGTTTGAAAATCACCTTCATCTAAACATATTTTATTTGGTTTAAGCTAGCCCCCTTGAGCTCAAAAGCCCAATAAGTACTCGATTTGATTTTAGAAATAAAAAGAGATGAACTTTAACAATAAATAAAAGGGTAGAGGGAATTACAGAGGCTGGGGAAAAGGGGAACCAAAAATACTTGGTAAGGAAAATGAGAGGTATTACACAGGATAAAGGGGGAAGAGGGAGCAAAGTACACAAAGTAGAAACCCATGGAAAGGGAGTTGAGTCCAAATGCTGGAATTGATGATTTGATGGTAAAATTCAGTTAGTTCCAAAGGGAAAATGGTGGTATTCCTTCACGTGTTTGCTGGGGAGCATGTGGTGTTCAGCAGCAAGGAGTTGGTCAGGCAGGGAAGACCAGAGAGAGAGAAGACAAGATGTTCCTCCCTTTTATAGCAATCCTTGGCAGGAAGTGGGACTGGGCTAAACATAACACCTGGGGGCAGGTCAGACCATCCTCAGGGAGGAGTCAGGATAAAGCTTCAGGTGGGCTTAACCCTTTACACATATTTATTCCTTCCTACATCTCTTCTCTTTCCATTCTACACGGTTTTTTTTCCCCAAAAAAGTAATTTTTACCTACCTGCTCTTCCTCCATTAATGAACTAGTTGAATGTATGGTTAGCCCTTAGCTTCCTTGTTAATCAAACACTGATCTCATTGTTCAGAGTATGCTCTTGTATATTATCAGTTGGGATTTGTGAACAAATAACACCAGTTTGCCAGATTCTCCATGTGCAGTTTACAAATTCTGTGTACAGAAATGGTAAATATCCTAGGGCCTTTTTTCACTCTCTTCTTGTGTCTGTCTGTGACAGACTCTCTATGGGATGCGGACACCAAGCCACCATTCTTTACTACAGTTTTGGAATGAGCTTTAACCATCTGTACCCCTTCAGGAATATGAACTACATCATAGAGCTTCCAGCCCAGGAAATGCCTCTTTTGCACACTAACTGTATTTGCAAGTGTCCTACCAAAGGAAAGAAACTCCAGATAGTACACTTTTCTCTGTAATAGTACTGACTTCAAGAGTCAAATTACTCCAATTTTCCATCTTGTGTATCTTTGTGAGAGACTTGAAAGCATACAATAGCAAAATTTGCACACCTTTACTCACCAGTCAATTTAGGCACATTTTCAGGAGATAAGAAGCAGGGAGAATTTTGCTGAATAAACTATGCATAGTCAGAGCTTCTATCCCCCACCTTGGAACAGAATAAGAGCAGAGAAAGGTGAGAGGAGACACATTGGTATACAGAAGGTTCCACTAGTTTAAACAAAATAATCTTGATGCAGACTCACATTGCAATAATCTACCTGGATTTCATCCCCATATTTAGCCTTCTTGAACATTTTCAGCAGATTAAGGGTGTTGGCCCCCCCAGCTTCCTCCCATAGACACACAGGGAGGGGGGTTTTGGTTACTTCCCCTGTAGCCAGAGGACAGACAGAAATGGAAGGGTCACCAGCAAAGAGAGATTGCAGATATCACCATGACTACCCTGCTGCTGCCTGCCTGTTTATCCCATCTCTTGGCAGAAGAATGGGCTTCCAGTGCAATCAATAGTAAGAATCTCATGAATCCACCAAGATTCAGGAGGAGGCCCAAACAAAATGTGGATTTCCTATACTTGTGATGGAATGGTGTTTCTGATTAATTAATGCAAGATGATTTTCTGAAATTAATATTGTTTATTAATTTTGATATTCAAACTTTTCCACCCCAACCACTAATTTTAATAATAAACAGGTTCTTTTATAATGGTCATGGAATGTATTACATAAAGTATATCTAGATCTGGAAATAAGTATCAATATATATATGACTGGATCCAATTGAAATTAATTAACTAATTAAAACTGGAAGAGAAGGTTTTTGTGGTTAATTGCCACTTGGCCACTAGATGGACTCGGGGCCTTTCTGCTTAAAGCAGAAGCTAGGTAAATGCAAAACTTAAAGTATTTACTCACAAATATTATTTTCTCAACTTGTGAGGCTAGAAATAAATTGGGACAGTACTCAGAACACTTGCAGGGAGTTCTCTCTGTAGCCTTTATGGCTGATCTGGTCTCTGGCCGCAGGCTGTTGCTGCTGAGACTTTTGATTCACCCCAATCTCCATAGGCTGCTGAGTGAAGGAGGTGGGGCAAATGGTTTCTGACTTGGTCGTGGCTTTTGACTATCTGCATGCCTCCAAGGCTTGCTTGTCTTCAGGAGTGGCAGGGCTGCTCTGGCAGGTGCACACAGATGTCTTGCAATGTGTATCAATGGGTGTGTTTCTCACGCTGGCTGTTGTATGTAGCTGTTGTGTGAAAGCTATTCAAGTTGCTTCTCGAAGTGGGAATATAGCTTATATTGCTATAAACAATTAGGCATTAGCATTGCCAGTAGGCTTCACAGGCACAGATACAGCAGAACATGGAATGATAGCAAAAGCATGGCAGAAGCACATTGATGTTACCTGCTTATCTGCTTTTAAATCAATGATTTGATCTTTGGACATAGTTAGCTTATCCAACCGGTGTGGCAGTAAGCCAAGTTCTTACCATATTTGGGTGAAACCACAGGTTTGCTATAATCATACAGGGAGAAAGCATAGACCTAGCACAAGCTTAGTATAAGACAAGAGTGTGCACCTTGTTTACCAGAGATACAAACAGGAGAAACACAAGTTTGGTAAGCCAGAGTACTCAGACTTCATGCCTCCAGGTCTTTTGTCCTTTTACCCACAGTTGTTTCTTCCCAAACAGAAGGAAGGAGAGCACAAAAACATGGCTGGGCAAGCCAGCACACGCATAGGCCTATTTTGACACTTAAGGTTTACCACAACAGTACTTAAAACTGCATGAGAAGGAGGAACAGATGGGTTTGTGATAACAGTTCTTAATGGAGGGTATGCAAAAAAATGAACCCAAGGGGATTGCACTGGATAAGAGGAGGTGTACTTTTTTAATTAATATTTGCTCAGGTATAAGGTGGCATGTTAATCCTGGGAAGAACAGAGATCTCTTTTACGGATCATCAGATTAAATGATGAGTGTAAACTTGGTTATCAAATTTCTTCACTTTTCTCTGTAATTCTCCCTTGACCAGGTTAGGTTTGTGGTTGGTTTATTTTTTTTTAGAAGAAAATAAATTAAACCCTTCACTGACTGCCTTCCCATACATTCTCAGACATCCAGTCGATATATAACCATGCTTAAATTACTCGGACATTTACAATAAATAATATATGTTCTATTATTTATTTTAAGACTATAATTGGCATAGTATACTAACAGAACCGTTGTCACAGTGCTGTTTAAGAGGTCCTTGAATGAACTGAACCTGAATTAACAATAATACATTTTTTCACTTCCCTTTAGCAAAAATGTACTATGCAAAAAATGAATGAATGAATGACTTGAGTAAATAACCCAACACACTTATTTTGAAGAACAACCATGTATTGGAGTTGATTTGACTTATTGTTTCAAATCTGACACTATCCAGTGTATGTTATGTGGTTTTCCCCATAGACAATCTAAAGAAAATATATCACAACCTTTCCCGCTCCTCAAATTTTTTTAGTATTTTAGAGCTTTTTCTTGTTCCATTTTCATTGCTATTTAGAATAAAAACTCATTAAAACACCACAAAGCTCACAGCAGAATTATGTGCCAGCACTTGCCAATGCAACAATGTGTATATGTGTTTATATTACAGTAATCTTAAACTTCCCTCTCTTTTGTCCAGAGCAAAACACTATGAAAATGTGTAAACCACACAGGCTACAGTGCAGCCACTGTCATTGTGTGTGGTGACAAATATAATTTAATCATTAGACCACTGTTCATATCAGGATGAGCTCCTTTGTGTTAAAGGTTTACAAAAAGTTGTTTGTTCTTTTTATTATATATTATTTTAATCTGTTTGTTCTTTTTATTATATATTATTTTAATCTGACAATATCTGTAATGATATTGTCGCTGTCTCTATATATCTCAATCTAAGTCAAACTGCATTTTGAAAACCAGCACAGAGACTAGACAACATGTGCTGCCCTCTCTCTATCTGTCTCTTATGGTAACACAGAGTCCTCTCGTAAAGAAAATATTGTAATAACAAGAGGCAGTGTAGTCCCTAGGTATTTGGGTAAACATACTGTCATTTATCTTTGGCTACTTTTATTTGTGGAATTTGGTTAACCATAACATGACCACACAAAAAGAGAAGGCAAGCAAGCTGTTCTCCCTTTAAAACATAAAGAAAAAGGATGTAGAGAGAATTACTACAATCTGTGCCAGAGACAATGCTCACAATACTTCTAAGTAAAGCCCATTGACCTATCCAGTCTGTGCAATGTGTGCAGCCTTTGGAAAAATAAAAAGAAAAAAAAGAAAAAAAAAAGAAAGAAAGAAAGAAAGAAAAAAAAAGACGGTATAGAGACATACCAAAAATGCTTAGGAAAATGTCTGTGATTGGAGATTTGTGTTACTGAGGTCTTTTAAGGACTACGTTCCTTCCTTCCTTTCTGACACCACCCAAGAGCTGCAGTTCTGACTTCTTGCCAGGAATCCAACATACACCTACCCCTCAAAGCTGTCAATTCTTGTACTTATACATACCATGAGTCTCCAAAAGAATTTAGATCCTAGAACAACACAACAGATTTTAAACAGGCTGAGTGTGTGCCTTTCATTTTCCCATATTAATCTTCCTATTGTTGAAAATATTGTCCTTTGGGAATGTTCTTGGAGCCTTCACTGTTCTCAGTTTTTCCCTCCTTTCTGTGCCAGTTATTTCAGATAGAAACCATTTTGCTAGACAATTATAACCATGTGTATTAAAAACCATACACTTTCTTGAATTTGTTATACAAACTATCAGAAGTAAAGATAGCCTTTAGGAAAGTTTGTGTGTCTTCATGAAACATGTCTCAAAAACTCTATTAAGTAGGAAGACATTATTATATATGTTTAGAAGCACTGAAAGTTCCAGGTCTGAACTAAGCTTTCTGGTATTTTTTGGCCAAACTCATCTCCGACTGTGCATTACAAAGGACCTACACCCCCGTTTTTTTTCAAAAATTGTCACTATAATTCTCTGAATCACATCCGGACTGTCTCTCTCAGCCTCACGTGACCCTTTTCCCATCTCTTATTACTAACATGCTTCTACCCACATGAACTTAGGTTGTGATCCTGTTCAGGATGAAAGAATGAAATTAGAGAAGTCTCTTTTCTCCTAGATGTAGAAACTTGGCAGTTAAAAAGTACTAAGAACACCTAGAAAATTATCTCATAGAGCTGTGCACAGAAAAAAAGCATTAACTTGCTGTTTGTGGGCCTTTGAGAATAAGCTGATGAAGGAATCAAACTGTAGGTCTATTCCCTTTTACCATAATATCTCTAAGTCTGCTAGGGTGAAATAGACTTGGAAAACTATAACTGTCTTTCCTTAGTAGTGCCCTTTACTGAACCAAAAATGTTAATTTCCCTCCTTGCTACTACCCAATAGACACACTGTCCTTAAAAAATATGGAAGGACAGAGCAACCCCATAGTAAGCTACAGACTTGGTGATGTGTGGTTGGTATACTGTGACTCAGAGAGGCACCTAGGGATATTGGTTGACAGTCAGCTGAGTATGATTCAGTGGTGTGCCCAGGTGGCCAAGAAAGCCAGTGGCATCCTGGTGTGTATTAGAAACACTGTGGTCAGCAGAAACAGGGAGGTAATCATTCCCCTGTACTCAGCACTGGTGAGTCCACACCTCGATTATTGTGTTTAGTTCAGGCCTACAAGGACACTGAGGTGCTGGATTATGTCCAGAGAAGAACGACAAGGCTCCTGAGAGGGCTCGAAGCACATGACCTATGAGGAGCATCTGAAGGAGAGATAATTGTTCAGTCTTGCAGAAGAGGAGACTGAGAGGGTGGAGAGAGGAGGGGGCCAGCCTCTTCTCCTTGTTGTCAAAGATTAGAGGACATGATTACAAGCTTCACCAGGGGAGATTCTGGCTGGATATGGGGATGTATTTCTTTACAGAGAGGGCTATTAAACTTTGGAATGGTCTGCCCAGGGCAGTGCTTGGAGTCACCATAGAATCACAGAATCACAGAATCAGTCAGAGTTGGAATGAACCACAATGATCACCCAGTTCCAACCCCCCTGCAATGGGCAGGGACACCCTACCCTATATTAGGCTGGCCTTAAACACCTCCATGGATGGGGACCCAATCACCTCCCTGGGCAACCCATTCCAGGGTTTAACCACTCTCATGGTGAAGAACTTCCTCCTCACATCGTCTGAATCTCCACACCTCCAGCTTTGCTCCATTCCCCCTAGTCCTGTCACTACCTCATAGCCTAAAAAGTCCCTCCCCAGCTTTTCTGTAGGCCCCCTTCAGATACTGGAAGGCCACAATAAGGTCACCTTGGAGCCTTCTCTTCTCCAAACTGAACAGACCCAGCTGTTTTAGTCTGTCCTCACAGCAGAGGTGCTCCAGCCCTCTGATCTAGCATGTCCACGTTCCTGTTGTAATAGGGGCTCCAGAACTGGAAGTATTTAAGGAGCATGTGAACCTGGCACTTAGGAGCATGGTTTAATTTTGACTCTTCATTAGGGAGTCAAAAGTTGGACTGGATTATCTTTGAGGTCTCTTCCAATCAGATGTTTTCTGTAGTAATGTAACTACCAGCAGAATTCTCAAGTTTATTGGTCATAGAAAGTGCAATTCATTGCCTTAGGTTGCCTCATATCATATCCTATATGTTTCATATTAATGTGAGAAATTTAGGCCTGTTAATGTTCTTGATGAACTGTTACATTGCATCTTTTTAAGACAGCACAATGACAAGTTAAAAGGTTTTGTGGTGCTTAAAATAAGAATAGAAAACTAAATATAAGAGACAACAAACAAAGGTCAATGGCAATTTACATTGCAGCAGTAAAGGACTAATCAAGACCACAGTAAACAAATCTTCCTCCTCCACTCTTTCTATCTTTCTTTTCTTTCTTTCTTTCTTTCTTTCTTTCTTTCTTTCTTTCTTTCTTTCTTTCTTTCTTTCTTTCTTTCTTTCTTTCTTTCTTTCTTTCTTTCTTTCTTTCTTTCTTTCTTTCTTTCTTTCTTTCTTTCTTTTTTTTCT
>VWZI01016225.1:6803-17355 GCA_013396835.1 Psilopogon haemacephalus
TATTTGAACATCACCTCTCAAGATGGGAAAAACCTGTTGAGATGAAGTAAAGAAAACCTCAACTTGCCTCTTTACCAGTGCATGACCCTGGTTTTTTTCCCCTCAGTTGGAAGGACTTCAGTTTGCTGCTTTTTGTTGTGGGGCTGCCCTTGTGTTTGAGAAAGGTGGATCGAGCTCTTGGGGCGTTGCTGCTCTCAGCTGATGGCAGCAGAAGGAGCAGGAAGCAGAGAAATAAAAAAAGAAGAGGCTGTCCTTGCCAGGCTGTAAACCCACAGGCGATAAGGCTTGGTTATCATGCAACTCCAGGGAGGTTTAGATAAGTTTGTGGCTGATTTAATAAAATCCAAGTTGAACTTTCAGATCCTCAAAGAAGTCTCTATCTCTTTAATTGCTCTGGAGAGTTGGGGGGCGGGGGGGGAATTAACAATTTCATTCATTTTATTTTTATAGAGCTGGATAGATGTTTTTTTTTTTTTATTTATGTAACCCCAGGATTAAATCATCCCATAACCAGTGGCTATAACTTTTAGGAGTGAACAACCACATGGACACGTGTTAAAAAGCCAGCAAAACCCAGACCCTCAGCAGAGGCAGATAACAGGGCAAAATCCTGACTCTGCTGGAGTGAGCAACAAAGCTCCATGATGGGAAGAGGACCAGAACCTCACCCGGCTTTGTCCCTTATCACTGGGTACAGCTGTGGAGATAGGGATGGACCTAGGGGTAAAATCTTTTCAGTTGGAGGGATGCTTCTGGAGCTGGGGGGCTGGATGGAATGGCTTGCAGCCCATGGCCAGGCAGGGCTTGCCAGGCTCTTCTTCCTGCATCCCTCCTCTGTTTTGAAAGGAGAGAAGTTTATCGCATGGGCAGAGGCTGTCAGGGAAGATAGAGGATGAAGGAAGGGGTTTAGCCTTCCAAACAGGATTTAGAAGAGGGAAGGGCAGATTCCTCCCCAGAACAGTGATAGGAGACCCAGATAAGGTGAAATTCAGAGGACTTATCCCCTTTTTATACCTCTTGATGGTACTGACTTATCAAATCTCTGATTCACTTCTATCTTTTGTGTGTGGTGTGGAACAGAAAAAAATCCATGTATAAACACAAGGACACAAATGCAGGTAGGGTTCCATAATGAAGTTATTGGAACACTGTGGTGAAGTAAATCAGGATTCATTGATACAAACTCAGGCTGATAATGAATACTTGGCTGCACACTGGTACTATTGTTCAAGCGAGGTCCAGGTCTTGTTCCTTGCTTGGTCTCTGCCTGAGTATCTGGGTAGTATCTTCTCTGTGCCCTGTGAACAATAAAAGCTACCTTTGCCTACCCAGTGCTTAGTTTACACAGTTCCATGCTGCAGCTCACCCTTTTTCCACTCAAAAAGCAGCAGATCATGACTCCTTGCAAATCAGAAATGAAATAACCCAGCAGCCCTAAATGTATTTCTAATTTCCTTCAAATAAACCATTTTCCTATGTCTGGAGAGTATATTCTAACAAGGAAAGTAGGGAGGAAGAGCTATCAAGATATTTCTTGATCTCTTAATTTTATACTCCTCAAGAGAGCCTCTTTTGGTTATTAAAAAAAAAAAAAAAAAAAAAGGAAAAATTNTTGGTTATTAAAAAAAAAAAAAAAAAAGGTAAAATATTTCTTCTTTTCTCTTCTCAGATTCCTTTATTCCATGCAATTTTCCTTGTCCTACACCCAGCAGTAATTTTAAAGGTTCATGGTTTTTTCCCAAGTATTATCTGTAGCATCAACAGGCTATAAAGATACACTCAAAGCTCTGCACTGCAGGGATCCAGAGGAGCTGTGTGGAGGTTTTTTTTTTTGTAAGTAAAATACTCCTGAAATAAAGGTCAGAGCCGGACTCTGTGAGTAGTAGGAATACAACCTGGGTGTGAATACAGGCTCTTTAAATTCTTTGTAACCCTGGCAGGAAGCAAATGTCATGTTGGAGGGGATCTACAAGACAAATTGCTCCTACATTTGCAATCAAGGCTGTGTTAGACTGATGAGTCCAGAGGCAAGGGGTGTAAATTAATAAAAACACAAGCAGGACTTGCAAGCAGATGCCTGACACTGACGTTTCATTTAGCTTTTTTTTCCCCAATTCATTAAAATGAAAGCTTAATCAAGATGCTGTTCCAAACACATGGAAATCAATGATCCTCTTTCATGTCCATCAAGTTTGGTCAGGGTCCAGCTATTTAAAGAACAAATATTCACATTCCACGAGTGGAGGGGTCTGCTGGTGTGACATCATCTCTCAAACAGCAGGAGAGGTGCAGTTTGCTCTGTTGAATTTTGGCATTTGGAGGAGCTCAGTACTTCAGTTTTGGCGCTCAGCTCACAATGATTATTGGGAACGTTCAGCTTGATTGTGCTTCAAAGAGGAAGAGGAGCGAACCCCCCATGCTGCAGGCAAAGGTGTGAGCAGCAGCAGAGGCAGCCTTAGCCAAACCTCTCCCTCTGACGAGGGAAGAAAACGACTTTGCAAAAGCTCCCCAGTTTACCTGAGCAAAGGAAAAGCTCATTCAGGCGCGCGGATCCTTTGGGGGATTCCTGGAGCCAGGAGGTTGGCTGGGCTCAGCCTTGCAGTAATTATAGACACTCGGGGTGTGGAGGGGAAGGAAACAAAGCAATATCCAAGTTGCACGTTAATAAATATGCAGGAGGTTATTCTCCTCTTTCAACGCATAAATCTTCCCGTGAAGCGGTCTGTGTGCGCCTGGAATGCGAGGAGCTGAGCTGCGCCAAGGCCAGGCCAGTCCAAATTTCACTACTTTCCAAACGATGCCTCATTTATTAGTGTAGGCAGCTCCCAGTCTCCGGGGATTAACGTCTTGGCCGCCCAGAGTGATTAGATTTGAGATCAGGAGGGAGCCCCAGAGTCTGAAGCAAGAAGCACTTCATTCAGCAGCAGCTGGGACTCCGGGTGCGGAAGGACTTGATTTTTGTCAAACGGCAGCACCTCTGAAATGCTCCCAGCCTGCAGGAGCCACCCCGAAATGCACACAAGGCACTCTGAGGTGCCAGAGCCAACAATTTGGATGGTGCAACTTAGCCTTAATCATTGTTGCTGTCACTTTTCAGCAATAACTGCAAAATAATTTTAAATGCAGGAATTGCACTTTTGGTCACAGCCCAATATGCCAGGAAAGCTTCGACTGTACGAATATTCAAGCTGAAGAAGAAGACTTAGCTGCAGGTTTGCTCCCTTCTTTACCAATACCAAGTGTCTTCCAGCATCACATCATCCCCCAGGCCCCATGCCTGGAGATCATAGAATCATAGAATCATAGAATGGTCTAGG
Organism: Psilopogon haemacephalus; assembly: GCA_013396835.1. Taxonomy (NCBI): domain Eukaryota; kingdom Metazoa; phylum Chordata; class Aves; order Piciformes; family Megalaimidae; genus Psilopogon; species Psilopogon haemacephalus. Next base: position 10,121 of record VWZI01016225.1, read on the forward strand.
TTGGAAGAGACCTCAAAGATCATCCAGTTCCAACCCCCCGCCACAGGCAGGGACACCTTCCACTAGATCAAGACTAGAGATGTTCAAGATCAGACTAGATGAGACTCTGGGTGACCTCATCTAGTGGAGGACATCCCTGCTAATTGCAGGGAAGGGTTGCACTAGGTGACCTTTGGCAGTCCCTTCCAACCCAAGTGATTCTATGATTCTATAAATGTCACATCTGGTATTGGTGGATCTTCTAAAGATGGAGCTTGCTTCTCACACACATTTATATTTTGGTGAATCTTGCAGAGCTGAAACCTACTACCCATGTACATTTTTATTTCTTTGGTGCCTCCCCAGTGAGAAGCTCTTTCATGCGTACTAGAGTGGTGAAAGAGTTAATAGCTCCATTTCCAGCACTCCCAAATAAAGGAGAACTTCCACTCAAACCTTCTTGAAAATGGCTCTGCCCTCTCCCTGTGCTGTTAGCTGGATGCATTACACATGAGAGAAGTTGAAGTACCTGGGTTTGGAGAGCAATCAGACCACTGCCTTCTGCCCAGCTCTCTTGATTTTCAGCAGATAGCACCGCAACAGGAAATTAATAAACCTGAGGTTATCCATTACCAAATCAACAGCAAACTAAATCTCATCCTCTAATTGCAAGGAATCCTATCCCACTCCTTGTTTAGCATTCAAACTCAGCTGGGAGATACTCACCATAATTCTATGTTATAGATACACCAGCTTGTTAGCAAAGACCTGGGGGGTAAAAGGTTTTCCTTGTATTTTGTTGCTTTTTTTTTTNAACAGCAAACTAAATCTCATCCTCTAATTGCAAGGAATCCTATCCCACTCCTTGTTTAGCATTCAAACTCAGCTGGGAGATACTCACCATAATTCTATGTTATAGATACACCAGCTTGTTAGCAAAGACCTGGGGGTAAAAGGTTTTCCTTTTATTTTTTTGCTTTTTTTTTTTTTTTAGTGTGTATTATTTTTTTGTGCTTGTTGTTGGTGTTATTGTTATTATTATTATTATTATTATTATGCTTTGGGGCTTTCTTTTGGCTTCGTTTCCATTTTGTTTTGTTTTCACACAGGAGGAACGAGGAGGGGAAGGGAAGGCTCCTGGCTCCCTTGGCAGTACCTTTTAGCATGGGGAGACTCACCCCACCCAGCTCCCAAGCTTGAAAATAGAATAGAAACAAATAAAAAAAATCTTTAAAAAGACTTCCATAAAACCTCACAATGATTTGGGAGCATCCTGCCAGGCAAGGGAGGAATTTTGAGAGGCTTGACATGGAGTTTTGGGGCTTCACCTTTCCCTGTGGAGCTCTCACAAATGCCCTTTGGGCATCTTTAGGGAAATTACTGCAATTTTATTCCCCATTCATGGGCAAAGGCAGCAAAAAGAAATATATTCCTGCTTGCTTGGCATCCTAGTCCACATGAGGGGTGAAAACAGCCCTCCCTACACTAATATCTAATAATTATTAGCTAATACTGATCTAATATCTTTATTTCAGAGAGGGTTTGTATTTCCAGCAGAGGGGAAGGATGCTCAACAGGTATCATCCTAGTATTTACCAGCCAAGGAGTCTTCACCAGGCAGCATCTCCCAGTAGCATTGAGATATCCTAAATGCTCCTAAAGAATGGAGGTGATGTCAGTAGGAGAAGGTAAGAATGGATGGACCACTGACAGTCAATCTGTCTCTTGTCATGGCAGGGGGACAGCCAAGCGACATCCCTTCCAAATCCCAGATGGGCCTGTCGCATCCTATCTTGGGAAACCATAAGGATTCAGCTTGTGGGAAGAGGGATGGGCACAAAATCCTTTGGCTTTGGTTTTTGGGTGAAGATCAAACAAGCATCAGGGGGATAGGTGTGTACGTGAGACGCTGCACGTGGTCAGATCATGGCCCAGAATAGGACCCTGGAGCTAAAAAAAAAAAAAAAAAAAAAAATGAAAAAATTGGGGGGGCGAGGGGGGATGGATATTTTTCCTGCTAATTTCAGGAAGCCATCCCAAATTTCCATTGCAAGGTGACCCGCTCCAATTCACTGGGGAGAGGAAGTTTAAACAGACTGTTTGTCCTCAGTCTCAGCCACACACAGACAGATGGACACACACCAGAGGAAGGCACTGGCTACCTTAAACGAAGGCAACTGGGAAAGGGAAAAGTAGTAGCAGCATTGTTGGCCACGAATAGCTGTGCTCAGCCTGAAAAGGTGGGTCTGGAATTGTTAGCAAACTGGAGCAGGAACAATTGGTGCCTCCAGCAACGACAGAAGAGCAGCATCATGAGGGCCAGGTCTAAATTTACACCTCCCATTTACTAGAAAGTGGGTTTTGCAGTGGGAACCCTTTCAGCATTGTTTCAGGATGAGCTCTATTTAAGTCTCTCTCAGGAAAAGCAGGTCCTAGGATTTCCTCATGAATTACAAATAGCTCCCACCAGTCCAGACTCCCAGTTAATGCAGCACCAGAGCACACAGTCCCTAGAGGAATCACTTGGCACTAGGGCTTTGGCTCAGATGTAACTATGACACTCTTCACATGTGCCTTTCAGGCAGATTTTCATATATATTTTGCTTCTTTTTTTTTTTTTTTTTTGATAGTGTTGAGAATTTTTGGCTGTTTTTGGATGGAAGAAAGAAAAGAGGAGGTAGGAGAAAAAGGGAGTTACAGGATAAGCCAATTGAACCGTTGCTATTTCCAAGCATGTGAAAGCAAAGGTCCTTCAAGATAGAGAGGAGGTGGGAGAATTTTGGTACCAGGATCTACGATGGACTGTACTGCTCCACTAAAAGCTCTGCTACAGCAACATGAGCCAGCAGTGTGCCCAGGTGGCCAGGAGAGCCAGTGGCATCCTGGCCTGGATCAGGAACAGTGTGGCCAGCAAGACAAGAGAGGTTATTCTTCCCCTGTACTCAGCACTGGTCAGGACACACCTTGAGTCCTGTGTCCAGTTCTGGGCCCCTCAATTCAAGAGAGATGTTGAGGTACTGGAAAATCCAGAGAAGGGCAACAAAGCTGGTGAGGGGCCTGGAGCACAGCCCTGTGAGGAGAGACTGAGGGAACTGGGGGTGTGCAGCCTGGAGAGGAGGAGGCTCAGGGTTGACCTCATTGCTGTCTACAACTACCTAAGGGAGGTTGTAGTCAGGTGGAGTTGGTCTCTTCTCCCAGGCAACCAGCAACAGAACAAGGGGACACAATCTCAAGTTGTGCCAGGGGAGGTATAGGCTGGATGTTAGGAGGAAGTTCTTAACAGAGAAATTGGCATTGGAATGGGCTGCCCAGGGAGGTGGTGGAGTCAGCATTCCTGGAGATGTTCAAGAAAAGACTGAATAGAGCACTCAGTGCCATGCTCTAGTTGATTGTATAGGGCTGGGTGATAGGTTGGACTGGATGATCTTGGAGGTCTCTTCCAACCTGCTTGATTCTATGATTCTAATGTTGTGAAGTAGCCTTGCTCAGAGCCCCAGGATGCTTTCCCAGAGCTCAGTCAACTCCATGTGTCTCTCATAGTGAGAGGGTCCAAAACTGAACACAATATTGAAGGTGCAGCTTCACCAGTGCTGAGAACAGGAGCACAATCACTTCCCTACTCCTCCTGGCCACATTGTTTCTGTTACAGGCCAGGGTCCTGGTGGCCTTTTTTGGCCACCTGAGCATCCTGCTGGCTCCTGTTCTGCTGACTGTCAACCAGCACGCTCAGGTCCTTTTCTGCCAAACTGCTGGGAGGAGCAGAGTCACTGCCCCTGGAAGTGTTCAAAACACAAATAGACATGGAACTTCAGGACATGGTTTAATGACCATGGTGGTGTTAGGTTGATGGTTGGACTCTATAATCTTAGAGATCTTTTCCAACCAAAATAATTCTCTAATTCAACATGATTTAAGAGGCTGCTGAACCCAGAGTGAGTTCAACCTGGGGCATGGAGGACTCCCATCACCAGCATTACTTTGGTCCCCCGAGCAAAACATATCCTGTCTCTGTGACTTTTTGGCAGCTTCTCTGTCAAAGAACAGTGGCACCAATTCCTTCCCACCGCCTAAAACCCACCCTCAACACCTTGCAGAGAAGGAGGTGGCAGAGGATGTGCAGCCATGTGCGATTCTCATTTGCTCAGATCCTATGGGAAAGGATCAGGGTGATTTATCTCGGGTAGCATTCCCAAGGTATCCTTCCTATTGTTCCCTCACCGTTGTGAGGTTTGGGCTGCCGGCAGAGGGGTCAGAGCCAAGGCAGACAACAGAGATTCGCCGAGATCACGCAATGCTCCTGGCCTGTGGCTGCAGTAAATAGAATCTCCTGAAAGGTCACCTCTTCAGGCTCCTGCTGCAACTGCCAAAGGAAACTGCAATCATTTTTCAGCCCCTTTTTAAACGCCAGACTAAAATGTACTCAGCCGCAGTTTTCCTACATGTTCCTGGTTTGTGAAGAGACTACTTAGGAGTCATTTCCTTGCCAAGAAAAGCTTCTCTTTCCTCCTGAACCCGGAATAGACCCAGGCAGCTCTCCGCAAAGTTTGGGGTCAGAGCACAAGGGGGTGAGACCTTGGCAACTGGACTCTGCAAAGTAACCCCAAACAGATCTCTTTTGCAACTTCGGCAACCCAAAAGCTTCCTTTGCCATGAAAAAAAAAAAAACTCCATCGTTGCTCCTGGCAGGGTAAGAAGGACCTGAGCTGAGAAATCATACTATCTTTATGGGCAGAAAAGTAATTATTTGCATCTCTTTTTCCTCTAAGTCTGTTAATAAAAAAAAAAAAAAAAAACCCTTACACTTCTCACAACTGCCCTTTTTTTCCCCTCCTCACTTCCAGCAACGACCACATTTATAAACCCACTTTTCACTCTTTATTTACAGCAGGGAATTGGGCCTGTCCTTGTCACTCATCCTCCCCAAACACCCAGCGAAAAACTCAGCCCTCCTGGCACGGGCTGCAACCTACCCAACCGAGGCACATCCCCAACTCCCAAAGCTGAAGCGTGACCCCAGCGTGAATTAAGGGCTGTCAACCCTGGCACCAAAAGTCCACCCATAGGACTGACCCTAAATGAATAGCCACTGTGTTTACGTGAGCCGCCCGCCAGATTGCTGCTCTCTTTACCCAGAACCCCAACGTGTGTCAATAAAAATCTCTGGGTTTCATTAGGCAGCCCCTGCCTGGATACATAAATAATAAGGCTGTTGTCAGATCTCCCCGTGGTGTGTAAGGGCAGATCTGGAAACCTGAAGGCCACGACCTTCATGTTTCTCAGCGGGGACCGAAACGCCCTCGGAGCCAAAGTAGTGGGAAAATGAGAGTCTGTGTTATGCTTTAACATGATCCTGACAGGCAAATGTAATTTCTCAGAGTTCACTCCAGTGAACACTGATCTGGTTTATAATCTCAGGCGCTGGCCCTGCTGCAGCTCCGAGGCTGCTGTGGGAGGGGATGGGAGCTTCCCTTCGCAACTCTGCTTGGATCGTCGCGGGGGGACCTGGGGGGCGAGGGCGAAAAGGCAGCGTCGTGTTTAGGATGAGGAATGAGGAAGGTTAAAAGGAGCACGAGCTCGGGCCTCCGGGAGGATTTTTGTGGCACAGAGGAGGAGAGCTGGGAGTCCTCACCCCACTGGGGCAAGATCGCAGCCAGGCGATGTGCCAGCTGAAAGGTCACTGTGCTGCTGGGAGCTGGAAGCAGTGAAGAGGGAACGATGGCAGGCTCTTCCTCTGACCTCCAGCCCCTTTATACCTCAGCCATTTCCAGGAAATCCCTGCTTTCTCCTACAGCAAGGGCCAGCTGGGAGCAAGCGATGCTGGAGCAGCAACCCAGCCCTTCGGTGAGAAGGGACCCTGGACATGTAGGTCAGGGTGGATGAGAAAAGCTGTCAGAGCTTTTTAGTGCTGACACCACAGCTCCACATCAGGCCATCCTAGCGGGACTACCATGAAAACAAGCAACCCATTTGCCAGTTGTAAAATGGATAAAGCCCATGGCAGAGCAAGAGCTGGAGTGATGTTCTGATGTTTTCAGATGATAACAGGCTGAAGTGGAGGGGATGTGTAGTGGGGATGACCACAAAGACTGGACGAGTGTGTGAGCAAATGGCTCAGAAGGGTTCAAGGATGTTTCTGCCTTCATCCTGGCATCTGCTGAAGGAGAGAGGATGCTGTGCAGTGCCTGAGTGTGCTGATGAACACAGACTGGCTCAGGTGAAGATGAAGGTCAAAAAGCCTTCAGCATCGTTCCCCAAAACGGCTTTCATGTCAAAAGGGTGGTGCTGGACACAGGCTGCCAGCACTGTTTTGGTACCTTGTGCATGAGAGATGGAGATGAAGGTGCAACAGACACAAGAGCAATGGGCCAAATCTGAAGGGAGAAAAGGAGAAGGTCAGCAGATGACTTTATGAGCTGTGGAAGTAGCAGTGGCGTATTTCCAGGAGGATACTCTGTGTTCTGCAGAGGAATGCTCTGCAGGGCCGGGTGACAGAGTTAATCACCCAGCGAGCAGGAGGGACCAGGGCGGCCATGGCAGGAAACGCTTCCCAGGGCGGTCGAGGGGTTGGAGACCCGGAGAAGACCTGGAGAAGCTCTGGAGAAGCCCCAGCTCTACGTGATGGGAGAAGTGCCGTCCTTCTGCATGCGTTGCGTGCAAAGCCAACGCAGTCAGGTCCCTGTGTGGTCTAGAGGGGGTTGTGTGTGTGGTCCTGCAAAGCCCTGCTCATCTGTCCAAAGGCTGCTAACTGCCTGCTGAATGACCACGTCTGTTTACTTTAGCTCTGTCTGCACCAACTGAACTCTGCTCGCTGCCTTCCTCCAGCTGGGCCAGCTCAGGACCCCAACGGGAAGGAGAGCAGGAGAGAGATCTCTGTCTCTGTGTGTGTGTGTGTGTGTGAGGCTCCAGAAAAGAAAAGAAANTGCTGAGTGCTGGCAGAAAGGTTTTTCATGTTCCTGACAGCTGCAATAAAAATATGGCTGTGTGTCTGGTAACTCTGCGTGGAGAGTTAGGGGAGCGAGCTGGGCGCCTGGGCTGGGTGCTCGGGCTGGGGTATGGCTGTGCCTGAGAGAGGCTGGTGGGGGGCGGGNTGCTCCCTCCCCCCCCACCCCACCTCCCTCCTCACTCAAACAGACCAGGCTCATAAATTGCCCGTGCTGAGTGCTGGCAGAAAGGTTTTTCATGTTCCTGACAGCTGCAATAAAAATATGGCTGTGTGTCTGGTAACTCTGCGTGGAGAGTTAGGGGAGCGAGCTGGG
>VWZI01016225.1:22335-45749 GCA_013396835.1 Psilopogon haemacephalus
AAAAAAAAAGCGAGGATTCGGGAGAACCATGCTGGGGACATCCAGCATTGCCTGGCTGCAGTGGGGATGAGGCACACACAGGGAAGGAGGAAAGGAGGGAGGGAGAGAGGGAGGAAAGCTGATCCTGAAGTTTCCATCATGTGAAATTGAAGCGCATGTGCCTATAATGAAATATTTCCTCCCATTTCATGGCAGCTCAGTAATTCCTGATGGCAGGGAGCCTGGGAAAACAGATCCCCCTGCTCCCACCCACAGCGTCTGACCGCACGGGCAGGGACAAACAAGGGCTTCGTTCTGCTGCGGGGCCACAGTGCTTCCCAACCTCCCGTCTGGACACCTTACAGCATCCTCCAAATGCGGGCCCACGGGGGGATCTTCACCCCCTTTCCCCATCCTCCAGCAAAAAGAAATCCACATTTCCAAAAGGATTTTGGAGCAGGGGTTGCAGCAGCTTGGTACCCACTCACCCCCCGCCCCCAACTCGGCAGCAGAAACATTTGCCCCCTGGGTCCCCAAGGTCATGCAGACTGCCTGCAGTGCTGTGACCAGAGGTGACACAGAGGTCTGGCACCCCCAGCAGTAGCCACTGATTCCATTTACTTTTGGAATTATGTGGGTTTTCCATCCCTCTTAAATTCAATTAGACTTTGACCAAAAAATTTGAAGCAAGACAAGAGAATAGAAAAGGGCCTTTGTGCCAGAACAAGCACAGTGATGATATTAATAATAACAAAAGAACAATGACAAGTCCTTAAACACTTACAGGCAGGGTTGGAGGAGTTCAGGCTACTGGGCTGAGTCAGGCAGAGCACTGGGAGTCCTCAGCCCCTTTTGAACTGCTCCCGTGACAGGGTGGATGCAGCTGGGGACACCAGAAAGCTGCCACAGAGCCAGACTTTCCTTTAAATTGAGCTTTCCTACCAAGTCTAAGTCATGCACCTGTAAACTGGTGGCACAGAAATGGGCAGAGATGGGGGTCTGATTGAAATGCAACCTGTGTCTGGCAAGAGGAAATGTTAATCAGCTGGACCAGCTCTTGTCTTGTACTGGGAGAGAGCATGTCAGAAGGAGGAATTTGATAGAAGTATGCAAGCCTTCAGTAGCAGCCACTCTCAAGTCCTAATTATTTCTTAGAATCACAAAGGTCATATAATTGTTTTGGTTGGAAGAGACCTTTAGGATCATCAAGCCAAATCATTAACCCAGCACTGCCAGGTCACCACTAAAGCCTGTCTGTCAGCATCCCATCTACATGACTTTTCAGTCCCTACAGGGATGGAGACTCCACCAATGCCCTGGGCAGCCTGGTCCAGACCTTGACAACCCACAAGGGGAAGAAAACGTTCCTCTGTCTAGCCTAAACCTTCCCTGGGGCAACTTGAGGCCATTTCCTCTTGTCCTGTTGCTTATTCCTTGGGAGAAGAGATCGACTCCCACCTGGTTCCATCCTCCTTTCAGGGATCTGTAGAGAGCCAGAAGATCTCCCTTCAGCCCTCTTTTCTCTGAGCTGCACAACTCCACCTCCCTCAGTCTCTCCTTACAAGACTTGTTCTCCTGTTCTTTCACCAGCTACATTGCCCTTCTCTGGTTGGGGTCCAGCACCTCAGTGGCCCAAAATTGAACCCAGTATTGGAGGTGTAGCCTCAACAGCGCTGAGTTCAACCAGGCAATCAGTGCTCTGGTCCTGCTGGCCACACAATTACTGGTCAGGCCAGCATCCTGTTGGCCTTCTTGGATGTCTGGACACACAGCCTCATATTCAAGCACACTGAACCCTTGAAGAAAACTAATATTATTCTTCCTCCTGCTCTCATTCTATTTCTTACCAATTTGGTAAAGAGTTGCTCAAAGTGTTTGTTCAGACTTAGCTCCCAGGATGCTGCCAACAGGATGGAGTTAGGATCATATAAATTCCTGTGTGATCCTATCTCCATCCCTGGCAGATGCTTCCCAGGATGTGACAAGAAACCTTGACCACACCTACAGGTGGACCTTCCTGCCCACAAAGAACCTTGACCACACCTACAGGTGGAACTTCTTGCCCACAAAGAAGCCATACTCCTGGTGCATACCACTTTGTGGCTGGTTTGATGGACTTAAAGAGAGAGAAAAAAACAAACAAGTAAAAAACCTCAGAAAGTGGGGGCTTCCTTCATTTTATTAATAATTTCATCAATTCTACTCTTTTGGGGTCAACCAGAAAGCAGCTTCAAGGCTCTAGGTAACCTGTGGCTACAGATGAGAAGGCATGTGATAGAACCCACAGATATCACAGAGGTATTGATAGGGCAAGAAGAAATGGCCTCAAGTTCTGCCAAGAGAAGGTTAGGTTGGGTATTTGGAAGAATTTAATTGCTGAAAGTGTCATCAGGCATTGGAACAGCTTGCCCAGAGAGGTGGTGCTGTCCCCATCTCTGGAGGTGTTTAAGAGTCATGCAGATACAGTGCTTAGAGAGATGGTTTAGTCAAGGACTTGCCAGTGGTAGGCTCATCATTTGACTCAAGGAGCTTAAAGGGCAGTTCTGCAGTTCTGTCATTCTCTGTGAGTGTCACAGTGGTGACTCCTGGATCCAGATGCTCCCTGGTCCTTCCACAGGTGGCCTTCTCTTTGTTTCCCGGGTGCTTAATGCATCAAGAAGTGGGAGAGAGGACCTTGAAAACATCCCACTAAGATAAGTTTGCAAGGAGCATTACTCATTAAATGGGGGAAATTTCGGGACCTATTGCAGAAAGGTCAGCAGGGGAAATGACCACATCCAGCATTTACATGGCTGCTCAGGCTCACACTTATTAATGCTCTGGCACTGATTAGCTCTAAGGTTGATTAAGCAATATTGGGAAAGCAAGGCATCCTAGACTAGAAGCAGAAGTGAGCCAACACACTTCAAAGGAGTGCAGAACACAGACTACAAGCCCAGCCCAGCTAGTGCTGATCCAAGCCACCACTTCAGGGCATGATCTGCTTCATTCTTAACTGGAGTCAAAGAACTTGAATCCAGGTCTTGAGCGTCCTGATCTAGTGGGAGGTGTCCCTGCCTGTGGCAGGGGGTTGGAACTGGATGATCTTTGAGGTCTCTTCCAACCTAGACCATTCTATGATTCTATGATTCTATGATTCTAACTCGACAAAACATTTCAAGCTCCTTGTAGTAACTTGGGATGAAGAAAATCCTGCTGCATTCACAGAATCAGAGAATTCCAGCATGGTGGGGTTTGGAAGAGACATTGTGGGTTGTGTAGTCCCTTTGCTAAAGCAGGGTCACCCACAAGAAGTTACCCAGGATAACAATGCCTATGTGTGTTTGGAATCTCTCCAGAAAAGGAGACAGCAAAACCTCTCTGGGCAGCTCCAGGTGTAGGGCACTCTCAGAGCAAAGAAGTTTCTCCTTCCATTCAAATGGAGCCTCCTGGGTTTCAGTTTGTGCCCACTGCCCCTTATCCTGTCACTGGACACCACTGAAGAGTCTGCCCCCATCCTAGAATCATTGAATGGTTTGGGTTGGAAGGGACCTCAAAGATCCTCTAGTTCCAACCCCCTGCCATAGGCAGGGACACCTCCCACTAGAACAGGTTGATCAATCCTCTTGACCCACATCCTTTAGCTATTGATAAGCATTGAGAAGAGCCCCAAGCAGAGGAAAGAGCTCTTCTCCTTCTGCTGCAAGTTTTCCTCTGTAAGTCACCCTGACAACATTCCCAGCCAATAGCAGTTGTGGAGCTTCATCCTGCAAGGAAAAGGAGCTTGAGTAATAGCTAAATGCACACATGCAGACACACCCATTTACTACTGTGTTCATCTGGATCCCCACCAAGCTGCACTCATATCAGCACCACCATCATCAGCCTTCCAGTCATGTCCCTTGGCACCACCTAACTCTCCTACATCTCCCACTCTCTTCCCTTTTGGCAGCACAAAGCTGTCTGTCCTCTCCACTGAGACCAAAGGGGATGGTGATCCCACAGTACAGAGCCATCTACCTACACTTCCTGGGGGCTGGAGAAAGTCCCCACATTAATTGTTAACTGCATGGACCATCCCACCAGCTTGATGGAGCCTCAATATCCCTCATGCTTTTCAAGATGGTGTCAGATCAGGTTTGCTTCCCACCCCAAACATTCAGTCCACATCCTCTTTTTTTCTGGCCACAAGCTGCTTTGGATTTTGAGGATGAAGCAGCATCTAAAGCCTATCCAGGAAGCAGGAAGAAAACATCAGCTCTTCACTGGAAATCTTGTCAGGGTAATAAAGTTCCCCAGTGTCATCTTGTAGACTGGGCCATGGGAGGCTTGGGAAGGGCTGGAAGTCATCCACCCTCCTTGAATATTACTAGAGGACTTTGCCAGATTTTCTCTTGGGTCCCATCCCATTCCCAGCTCCAACCCTCACAGTAAAACGTTGCTTTTTCTGGAGCATTTTCCATTCTCCCGCACCGCAGAAAGCTGGACAAACATCACCTCAGAGCAGACCTCTGGATCTGAATGCAAAGGAGAAGCAGAGCCACATCTGGAACATGGGAAGGACACAGGTGTCTTCAGGCATCATCCTAACTGTAATAACGAAGAAAAAAAATACCTGGGCTGGCAGTTAACTCTCTGTTTGTCAACATCTGAGATTGTTCAAAAGCTGCTCCTCTCCTTCCATTCACTGAGAAGACCTCAAGGTGAGACACCAGAGAGGGAGGGCACCCAGGAGCTCACGTAGATACCAAACAAGTGAAAAGGCAGGAAGAAGCCATTAGGCATTATACATTGCATTTCTCTTTTTGCAGCTCTGGCTTTGCAAATTAAACAGAAATTTCTTCAGCAGCTGGGTAGTGAGTAGTCATTTTTGTCATGTGTGAGCTCACTTTTATCTCCAGAGAACATCATCTCTTCTCCTGTCTGGCTTCCGGGCTGGGGGGATGCCACATCTGCAATGTGCATGTTTTGACTAACTCCATTGCACACTGTCCAGAGGAAAAGCCATGTTCTTCTTGGTGGTTTGTTTGCTTGTTTGTTTTTTAAACTCAAAATCCCAAGCTCTTTGAGACCCTTTGCCTCCCCAGCTGCCCCATTTTCAGACTTTGCGAGCTTGATGAACCTCTTTGTTTGGTGGTTTACTGGAAAAGCTGTCCACATCTCTGAACAAAGGTTACTCTTCCTGATTTTATCTTTCTCCACATTCTTGTTTCCGGTTCTCCTTCATTTTGGCCGACACTTCCACAGGGACTTTCCAAAGAAGAGAATCCAGAGTGACATAAAAGCACATCTGAATAACATCCAGGAATGAAAGTAGGGACTGGTTATAAATACAAGGCATGACTACCTTTTACTGGAAGAAGCCAAAGACACAGGAAGAAATTCAGGCTGGATGCAATCAGCCTGGGAGAGACCTCACCCTGAGGATGCTCAGCTACTGTGCTTGAAGGTTCTGACGTCAGTGTGACACAGGGAGAAAAACAGCAATCCAAATAATGCTTGAAAGTCCCCAACAAAGAACTCCCAAGCCTGAAAGTTTATTTGCTTCTCCACTCCTAGTTGGCCTAATGAGAGCTGTTCCTTCATTCTACAAACACAGCCCTGGATGTGACACTTGTTTCATGCTCCATCATTGTCATCATTTTAAAGCGGTTTGGCTGCCCACTGAGAGCCCCCAGGACCTCAAATCAATCCTGTATGGGGGAGAGGAGATAGATTCAGTGTGGAAACACAGAAGCACCTCTTGGGTTATGAATCCTTTAGCTAACCCCTACAGATTTATTTACAGCTTCCCTGATAGTTTTCACTTATAGAATCATAGAATCAGTCAGGGTTGGAAGGGACCACAGGGATCATCTATTTTTCGATTTCCTACTTAAGGAAAATTAATTATTTCTGCAGTCTGCAATCATCCTTTTCTCTATCTTAAAAAAAAACAAAACCAAACCATTCAACCCACAGAACTCACATGATTTTTTTATCAAATGGGATGAAACAGCCTGATTTCCAGCAGGAGTTAAGGAGAAGTGGTGTCAGTCAATGAATGAGCAAGCAGGATGGAGTGGAAGCCTCTGTGAGATGCGGACAAGGCAGGACCAGCCTAGGAGCCTCCAAGCAATAATTTGACCCAAAGCATTCAACACAATTTTTTATTTTTTTCTCCTGGAAGCATTCCTGTTCAACCCATAATGCCACAACCATGCAGCCTTTGTGCTGAAGTCTTTCCAACTAGGCACACATGTGAAGGAGGCAGCAGTCACCAAGCAAACCTCATTGCAGTCTACTTTCCCAATGGAGCTGGATTGCAGATCTGCTTCCCTTTGATTTCTCAACAAGAAGAGAACTTCTCATCTTCAACAAAGGGATGGCCACATCAGAAGCATAGGAAAGGGCAGTAGCCCTGATTGCAGGAAGCCACCATCTGCTTTGGGAGGTTGGGTTTTGGAGGAGGAATTTTGCAGAGCTCCATGACCTTTAACAACACCCCTTTGGATGGCAGCAGTGCCAGTTCTTCTTCAGTCTGTGCCCTGGGTCCTGGCTGTTCCTTGGAGCATTCCAGAAAGACCCATATGCTTGGGGAAGGGCATTAGGATTTCTATAAACAGAGATTAAATCTGCTTCTAGGTGACAAATAGGTTTTACTCCCCGTGTCAGGCACTGGCTGCCAAGTGCCAAACTGGCAATCTCTCCCCAGCAAGGCACATGAGCAAGGCTCATGGAATTGCTGGACTTTTATGGTCATGGATATGGGAGGCCTTAAGCACTCTGGATTTCTGTGCATTAAAACGTGTTGGCTCAGACATCCCTCAGCAGCTCATAGGTGCTGCGGCGAGGGGCACAGTACAGTTGGCACAAAGCAGAGGCTCTGCAGTGTACTGCCCTTGGATGTGCCATCCGTCATTGAGGATCTGTGCTCTGCCTGCAAATGGCTCTGCTTACACATCTGTGCCTATTTGTCCCAAAAAAAACCAAAAAACAAAAAAAACCAACATGCCTCTGGCTTCAGGTCTGCATCTCTAGGTGGTGATGGCAGTGATGCTGATCACAGAACCATAGAAGCATTTGGGTACAAAAGAACCTTTAAAGGACACCTAGTCCAACTTCTCTGCCGTCAGCAGGGACATCTGCAACTAGAGCAGATTGCTCAGAGCCTCATCCAGCCTCACTGGGAATGTTTCAAAGTATGGAGCATCTCCCACCTCTCTGGGCAACCTGGGCCAGTGTCTCACTACCCTCAGTGTAATGATTTTCTTCCTTCTCTCCAGTGTAAATCCCCTCTTTCAATTTAAACCAATCACCCCTTGTGCTATCATAGCAGGCTTTGCTGAAAAGTCTGTCCCCAGCTTTCTTGTAGACCCTCTTTAAGTAGTGAAAGATCAGAAAAGGTCTTCCTGGACTCAAGTCTTCTCCAGGCTGAACAACCCCAACTTTACCTACCTGTCTTCACAGCAGAGCTTCATTGCTGTGGTTTCCTCTGGCCCCACTCCACCAGGTCCATGTATCTCCTGTGCTGATGACTGCAGAGCTGAACCCAGCACTGCAGGTGAGGTCTCAGCAGAACAGACCAGAGGGGCAGAATCCCCTCCCTCCATCTGCTGCCCACAGTGCTGGGGATCAGCCCAGGACACAGCTCACATCCAGCTGTTCATTCCACCAACAGCCCCAAGTCTTCCTCCACAGGGCTGCTCTTCAGACCTTCATCCACCCAGCCTGGATTGATACTGGGAGTTGCCCCAACCCAGGTGTACGATGCCCTGGACCTCTCTGGAAAATGATAGGAAATGGACTCTTATAGGACAAAGGAAAAAATTCCCAGGAGGAAACGGCAAAACCATGGGAAAAAAAAAATCGCAGTGCTTTGAGTGCATCTTCTACCAGTGCAGTAAAAGCAAGCACAGAATCGAAAACCAAGAACCAAACCAGCAAGATAAAAGTGACTGGGGTCTACTGGGAAACAGGACCACATTTTCTTTCTGTCCTCCAGAAAAGAGTGGTTTCATGCAAGCAAAAGCTCTCACTTTTGGAGCAGAACCTTGGCAAGCAGAGCACCCTTTTTGCAGCACGAAGGATCTGGATGGGATCGTGACAAGCCTTAAAATACACAGACTACCAGAAAACCTTCTCACGTCTCGCACTCGCTTCCCTAAGGAATACCATGACTCCACAGGTGTTTGTGTCTGCTTTCTTTGAAGGGAAGGGCGAAGCTTGCCTTGACACAACTAAAAGCAAACTCCAGCCCATTAACTACAAACGCTCACAGTCAAACCCATGTGCGCTCCTCTGTGCTTTGCTGGCCAAAAATCCCTTCAGAGCGCACCTGCTTTCTGTTTGTCTTGGTGAAAACGTGGAGAAGTTCTAAATTTGCTGAAATAATTTCTGATTTCTCTACCAAAAAAAAAAAANATTTATTTCTTTCCTTTGGGTTTTAGTGGGGTCCCTATAAAATCCTCTGGTTGAGCCAGCTCCACTCATTGCCAGTATTGTGCTCAACTGAGTGAAGGTCCTACATGTTTTGTTTGTTATTCTGAGTCATATCACAAACATTTTAACAAAAGGTCCAAAGACTTACAGGGAACGTAGAGAAGCCAAAATCGCCAGATGGAGAGAAGCACATCTTAAGGGGATGACATTTGGCTTGAGAAGCAGAGGAGAATTAAGAGTTTGGTTTGATCTGCCCCGTATTATATTCGCAGGAAATGGTTGAGGTCGAACCAAAATAAAGACCAAGTTTTAGAGTCATTTTCTCTTGACACATTCTTTTGGGACCCCACGTCTTTCAGTATGTAATCGATTAATTATAAATACATACACACACTCACATCCAATTTCATAATTTAGGCTTCATCTGAGCCTTCAGAGGGAACCAGATGAAAGTAATAATCAGCTAATTCAGCTACAAAGCAAAGAGCAAAAGCAAAATCAAAGCTAGATAAACATATCGTGTTCTCACGGAAAACAACAACAACAAAAAGGGCTGAACTGGCAGGAGAATTAACAGAGCTCTTCTGCACCTCTGTCAAAATGAGGTGCTGTCATCTAGCTACGATGAACGATGCTGAGTGGGGACCAGAGGTCCCTGCTGTCCCTTGGGGCATGCAGGATGCAGAGCATCTCAGCTTAGCACTGACATGAGAACAACGTGACAAAACCGAGGGCAATTTGGGTTGTTTTCTGCCTAACTGCTTCTGTCACCCCTCAAAATGGAGTTGTTGATGGTGGAGCCTTCCACAAAGCTTCTGTGCCTTTTCCTAAGGGCAGTGGAGCAGCAGGAGAGCTGAAGGCAGAGGCTCGTTTGCCAATAGCAATTGGTGATTTCCAAAGGCATCCTTGAAGGTGAGGATGACATGTGCCAAGCATCACAGTGCTGTGCTGATCCTGAAAGGGAGGAGAGAAAGGCAAAAGGAAAAGGATGGGACTTTCTGGAAGACTTCTGGTTTAATAGGTGGATTAAAACTAAAAGAGAGAGATTTAGACTTGATGGATGGATGAAACTTCCTTTGCTGACAGTGGTGAAGCTAAAACTTGCATCTTCCGCACAACCCTTCCTTAAGGCTGTCTCTACAGCAGATGGGTGGCACTTGTCTAGGTTGTCCAGAGAGGTGGTAGATGTCCCATCACAGGAACCATTCCAGGTCAGGTTGTCTGAGGTTCTAAGCAACCTGCACTAATTGAAGATGTCTCTGCTGAGTGCAGGTGGGTTGGACAAGATGATCTTGAAAGGTCTCTATCAACCCAAACCATTCCATGGTTCCATGAGGATTATTAAAACAACCAGAGAAGTTATACTGACAAAACTGTAGTTTCTGGGGCTGAGATCATGCTTTCCACTCAGTTGTGGAGCCATGAAAGTATCATGTCTCCTAAAAAAAAAAAAAAAAGACTGTGCTGGACTTGACTATCATCTATCTAAAAAGTAACAACTGTAAGGACACCACCTGAGAGCTGGTTAAACCCAGAGTTTTGCTTACAGTTGAGGAATTAGAGCAACTGCAGAGCTGGGCCAGCGCTCTCTGAAATGATGTGTACAAATGACTACAAAGAGTTGTTAAGCTGAAAATTGTTCTCACCATAAACTCCAGCGAATGCAGGAGAGCCTGGAAAGGAAAAGCTGAGGACAGCACGTCTCCTGCTGCATTTTAAACTGCCCAGATTCAATTTTGAACTCAGTATGAAACCCACAAAGAGAAGCTGAAAAAAACAAAAACAAAAAAAAAACCACAAAAAAAAGCAAACCTTTCCAGATCAAGAGAAATGTGCAAATTTGAAAGAAAAAAAAAATGCCTCCACCTCCAGTAACATCCCAAACATCCCAAATTAAGCAACAGCCTAATGCTCTGTGAAGTTATTTTCCCCATCAGTCGTCTGCACTTGGCCTCACTGAGCAGCTTTGCGTTGGTCTCGGATCAGATTCACTATGTGCTAACATCCAAAGTTTGCAGTCAAAGTGCACTGGAGCTGCACACAACAGGGCACGGATGTGGGGCTGGGCTGCAGCTCGTGTCATAAACTCCTGCTTTCAGGAACTTCATCAGTCTGCAGCAGCAACTTCTTTGAGGATGAGCCTTGAAGCTGTGCAGAAGCAAGCCCGTGAAGGGAAGCGAGTGATGCTTTCCATGACACAGGAGTCTGGTAGTAAAAATTGGGATGTTGTGGGCTGACACACAACCCAAAAGGTCTTCAGCTAGGGCTGTCACTTGGGGAAGCCTGGTGGTTTTATGCGTTGTGAAAGTCCCAGCACAAATTAGGACTCAAATGTGCTGTGTGCTGTATGAACGTCTGGCAAGACTCTTCCCTGCCACAGTTTATGGTGCAAGACTGCAGCTGCAGATATGTAGGTATGTGCTAAATCAGCTGGGCTTTGTATGATTGGAGGTAGAAATACATATTTTGGGAGGATGTGGATCCACCTCCTTGGGTAGAAGCATCTCCCCAGTTGAGATATCATCAGCCAAGAACACAAAGTTTAAACAAAAAAAATAAGTGACTTTGCACTTACAATCACAGGCTCCCTCGGGCTGGAAGGGGCCTTTAAAAGCTCATCTAGTCCAACCTCCCTGCAGTCAGCAGAGATATCTGCAACTAGAGCAGGTTGCTCAGAGCTCAAAACAGCCAGACCTGGAATAGCTCCAGGCATGGGCCATCTCCTACCTCTCTGGGAAACCTGGGCCAGTGTCCCAATACCCTGTCTGGAAAAGATGTGCTGCTCCTATCTAGTCTTAATCTCCTTCTCTTAGTCTCAAGCTATCTCTGTCCTGCCACAAAAAGTCTGTCCCAAACTTTCTCATAGACTCCTTTAAGTACCGAACAGCCACAAGAAAGTCTCCCTGGAGCCTCCCTTCCACCAGGCTGAACAACCCCAACTCTTTCAGCTCGTCCTCACAGCAAAGGGATTCCAGCCCTCATTTTCGTGACCTCCTTTGAACCCGCTCCACCAGGTTCAATTTCACCCACTCTAGGCAAATCCATCAGGTGAGAAGCCAATGTTTGCTTTGGAAGTTCTGCCCAAATCCTGGGGCATGGCACACTGCAATGGGGTAGAAGCAGAAGGCAATTTCTTGGGTCAGGAAGGCAGCAAACCCAGTTGTTTCTGCTCCTTGAGGCTGATTGAAGATGAGACATGTAAACAACAACAACAAACTAAAACTGTTTTCAATCTGGACCGTCAAGGATGGAAGGATACTTGTGGTAATGGAGAAATTTGCCACCCACTTCTGTTGCCTTGGTGTACGATTTCTGCGGTCGCTCTTTATTCAGAAGAGGTCACTGAGAGAGACGAACACAAGAACAAATTCCAAACTATAAAATGGGATTTCCAGATAATGCCTCATTTCTTAAGGGAAGGAGGGGGGGGAAAAAAAAAAACAAAAAAAAAAAAAAAAAAAACAAACCACCACCAAAAAAAAAAAAAGACCCAAAACATTTTGGATCACTCTTTTCCCCTGTTTGGTTGGACTTCTCATATTTTCCAGCATGTTCGCAGGATCCTCTGTCATTCGCAGCTATTACTGAGGAGGTCCCAATCCCCTTAGCTGTCCTCGCACATGTCCACATAGCAGGATCAGATCATCATTTACTAGCACTGCAGGCCTAAACCAAAACAAAATCAAAAGCAAAGATTGTTGCTAGCGATACAGAAACCTCAATGGTTTGTCTCAAGGCTCGGTTCAGCAACCAAAAATTTGGACGCCAGCTGACGCGAACTCGCCAAAAGCCTCCTGAATTTGTGAAATTCAGCTGGAGTTTCTGGAACTCATGGGAGGGAGCTGGGATGGAGAGATTTTGCTTTGTTGTTTCGTTTGGTTTTTGTTTTGTTTTTTTTTTTCTGGGATTTTCCATGGTCCCAGGAGGAGACAGGGCCCTGATGGTAGTGGGGTGGAGGAGCTGCAGAGTTACAGTCGCGGGAGATGATCCAAGACCGTGCGTTGTGGTGTTAGGAGCTACAGGTTTCTTTGCCTTGACCTCTCCCCACTAACTTTCTCTCTTCATTTAGGCCTAAAAAGAGAAACGTGTGCCAAGGTTTGCTATAGTGTTTGAGGGCTCAGTGGTTATTTGATTTATGCTTCTGGTGCAAGAGACCTGAATATTTCAAAGTCATGATGCTGCTCTCTGAACCCAGCATTATGTCATGCACCTCCAAGCCTCATCCTCACACTGAATTTTCCTTTCAGCTCTGTCTCAGACTAAAACACCACAAACCTCCTGATCTCAACACTGTGTCTTCAAAGAGAGAGCTGTGAACACCAAAACCTGCTTCTTTCCATTGTGCGACTGCAGATTCCTCAAGCCATGCCGAGTGTGATATTCTGTGGCCAGCAGGTCAAGGTGAATTCTACCCCTGTGTTCCACTCTGCTGAGACCCCACCTGCAGTGCTAGATCAGCTCTGAAGTCCTCAGCACAAGAGAGACAGTGACCTGTAGGAGCAGAGCCAGAGGAGGCCACAACAATGATCAAAGGGCTGTGAGGACAGGCTGAAAGAGTTGGAGTTGTTCAGTCTGGAGAAGAGAAGCCTCCAGGGAGCCCTTCTTGTGACTTTTCAGTTCTTAAAGGGGGTATACAAGAAAGGAAAAGGCAGATTTTTAGCTGGGTCAAGGGATGAAGATTTAAACTGAAAGAGGAGATTCAGACTGCATAGAAGGATAGAGGGTGGTGAGACACTGGCCCAGGTTGCCCAAAGAAGTGGGAGATGCCCCATCCCTGGAACCATTCCAGGTCAGGCTGTTTGGGACCCTGAGCAACCTGCTCTAGTTGCAGATATCCCTGCTGACTGCAGTGGGGTTGGGCTGGATGACCTTTAATGATCCTTTCCAATCCAACCCATTCTATGACTCTTATGATTTTGAAGACCCTTTCACTGCCCCTTTTCTCCCCTCCAAAAGGAGGACACTAAACCCAGGGCCTCACCCTCAGAGCACTCAAAACAGGCAGTGTGCTGGCTCCGCGCTCAACTTACTTCTCGCTGAGAATTAGGAGGCTTGTAAGAGAGCACTCACATATGCTGCAAGCAAAAAATTTCCTTCCAGAGGGTTGCATGAGGTTTCTGACCACTGTATCTGTGTGTTCTTCAACATGACGTATCGTGTTACTAATTCCCTTAATTGCATGTCTGGGCTAAAAACAGACTGAGTTTTCCTAAGCAGTTACATTCTTAATAACATTACTTAAAACACTGTGGTAAATTCGAGTAAATTTTTAACTGATGCACGTAGGTTATAAATTAGGATCTACATGTAGATAATGTTTACCTTAAGCTTGTTTATGTGACTCTGCAGCTCCTTCAGTCTTTCGTTTTGCCTAAATACAATGACTGGAAGAGCTGGCTCAAGCCTTCCTCCTTCAGCCTCCTACTGCGTGGAACGTTTCCAGCAGTGCAATGCCCCCCAAAACAACCACATGCAATACTCTTCTCCCCCCCAAAAAAAACAAAAAAAAGTTCTTGTAGCAAGATGGACGATGAGATGCAGCTTCCCTTTCTCTTCAACAGACCAAAAATTGTGCCACAGTGAGGAGGATTTGCTCCCAGCTCAACGGATGTTTGAAGAAGTTCCAGGAGCAAGGAGCCCTCAGGGTAATCTTGGATGCAAGATGGCTCCAACTGATGTCCCTGTCTGGATGATGTGTTCAGGATCTATGGCTCTGCCTAGATCTATTTTGGTAATTTAGGGGTTTGGTTTTCTTTTTTTTTTTTTTTTTTTTTTTTGTGTCATGAAGATTTCCAGAAAGATTGCATCAGCATGGACTANAGAAGCAACTCCCTGGAGATCTCCAGTGAGATGCTGAGTGCAGGAGATGGGCACCAGCCCCAGGGGCTGTGAGACATCCCTGACCCGCCGCCATTCTGACTCCCATTCCCTCCCACAGGGGTCTGCAGGACAACGTGGGACTGAGTCATTTGAGGGGAGGACACAACCTTGACAGCAGAGAGAAAGATGCTTGGAGGCACTTGACCTGGAAGTGAAGCAATCTGGAAGATGGAGTTGTTGAGGGGAGTGGGTGTTGGCGTTTCCAAATCACGGTTTTGGGTTTGGTTTTGTTGGGTTTTTTTCAGCTGTGAATATTAATTTCCACAGAGATCAGGAAATGACACACATGTGCATTGTTGTCACCTCAGAAGGAGTGGGAAGACTGCTTTTGGCCATGGCCCAGCAGCAGTGAACATGCACTTTTGGGAAGAGCATTATCTCACCGCTGAAAGGCCACTTGAAGGGTGAAGCAAATTGTTTTTCTCCTCCTAATGCCAGCATCTTCACTGGAGCACCAAGAAAACAGTGATAAATGCTCAGCATGAAGAAGCTCTCCTCCGGAAACATAAGAAGTGGGAATAAAATACTGCACAGGAAGCAACCAAATCAGAGGGGGCGTTGCAGGAGAGTTGCCACTTTTTCACCTCATTTTCCCTTTCCTCCTCAGCACCACTTTGAGATGCCCTACGGCATCTAGGCTAAATTCTCTGATGGATGCCATAGGCTCTGATGGGCTGGTCAACAGCTCACCAGTCGTCAGCAAACATGACAAATCATCAAATGTTTGCATGTCCTCCCAAGCACAAGGATTAGCTGTGACTCCAGTGCTGAGTCCTCACTATTTAGAGAAGACCACAGTGGTTTCCACTAGCAAAGTTCATTTTGGTGCTCTCAATATGTAGCAGAAGCTCCCAGGTATGTGTAACATCTGACACCAACCCTCCCGTGAGGCTCCCAGGTGACCTTCTTGTGGCCTTCTAGTATCTGAAGGGGGCCTACAAAAAAGCTGGGGAGACACTTTTTAGGCTATCAGGGAGTGAGAGGACTAGGGGGAATGGAGCAAAGCTGGAGGTGGGGAGATTCAGATTGGATGTGAGGAGGAAGTTCTTCACCATGAGAGTGGTGAAGAGTCTGGAATGGGTTGCCCAGGGAGGTGGTTGGGGACACTTCCCTGGATGTGTTCAAGGCCAGGCTGGATGAGGCTGTGGGAAGCCTGATCTAGGGTAGGGTGTCCCTGAGCATGGCAGGGGGTTTGGAACTTGATGATCCTTGTGGTCCCTTCCAACCCTGGCTGATTCTATGATTCCATGATTCTCCCTTAATTTACCCCACTCTATCCAGATCAGCGAGATCCTCAGCTGAAAAGCTTTCAAGAATGCTGCTTTGTCACTGAGATCATTGCAGGAGAAGGGACCGATTGCAAACATGTCTCAGCCCCCCAGTCAGTGGTGCTCAGTACGGAGAAGATCCCTTTTCCACCCCACAACACGCAGACAGAGCAGCCGTAGGGATGTGTTTGCACCTCGCTGTTGCTTCACTATGAATAATGGATTTCCTGTTTGTTGGGACTGATGAACTGGAGCAAATAATGGCAATAAAAAAATAATATTGGCTGGCTGGCCAGAAGTCAAGCATAACGTGCTTTCTAAGGATAGAAAGTTGAGTGGTAAATAAAATTGGAGCTCAGACTGCCTTTCTTTTTGTCCAAGCCAAGTGAGTTCAGCTCTGGACTGTGTCCAGGGAACCTTTCTTGCTTGAGAGGAAAGCATGAGGGAGAGTTTGATGAGACTTTCCCTCCCTCAGGTAAGAAGGGAGAGGGTGGATACAGTCAACACCCTTCTGCTCCCATCCACAGCTCTTCAGCTTTGTGTCAAGTCTGCTGGTGGTGGGCAGGTCCAGAAAACATTCCCCAAGCACCACTGGAAGCAGCTGGGTTGTGGCACCTCCCAGGGCCGTTCCTAAAATGTGGAGATATTGATAGCAGGTGGAGAACTGAGAGGTGTTTTTCAGGTTGGAGATGCTTCCTTGAAATTCAGACTGTCATTCCCATTTACCTGCCTCCATTTCTACCTAACGTAACCTCAAACCCTAGTAGAAAGCCTTCTGGTTATACTTTCTGGGTTTTTTTTCTTTTCCTGCTCTCTTCCTTGCTCCATTCTCCTCTAAATTCACTCTATTCTTCCAGCTCATGTTAGGAACTGATCTTCTCTAAGCCTCCAGCCAGGATAAATTCTTCCCTCTGCTATTCGAGAGTGCCTTTCCCTTCTTTAGCAAGTATTTTCCCTCCTGCTGAACTACCACTTGTGATACTTCAGATCTTTCTTAAAGGGCCACCGTGTTTTCTTGCCTGCCCTGCTCATCTTGAGTCCCTCGACTCTCCTAGAAGTACAGCAGACAGCTCATTTCCAACCTTAGTTTCAATCAGTCTGGCACAATATTTATTAAAAGGGGGCATTTTCCGGTGAGTGATAGCCCTGGGCTAGGACCAGCCCTCTCCAGGAGATGAGTTTTGTAGTGTGAGGTCAGATATTTCATCAGGTTAAATCTCGTAGATGCTGAACAAATCTTGAATGGTTTTAAGCTTCAGAATCCTCTCAAATTCCCTCTCTTTTTTTTTTTTTTTTTTCCCCTTCCCCTATTAGAGGCAGAGAAAAAAAGAGCCATTTGTTAGAAAAACAGCATCAGGGAAGTTACACGTGACATTTGCCAACGTTACATCATCAAAGCTAAATCTCTGACAGATCTGTAAACAATAACTTTTCATATGAACGTGTATGGAGCCTCAAGTCTGTGCCTTTCAGCACCGTGCTCCTGCAGTTGCAGCAAGGAGAAAGTGCATGCGAGAGGAGAGAGGTCTGCTCACACTGAAACTGATTTTAAGCCAGTGTGACTTCTCAGAGGAAACCCCAAATGGAGAGGTTTGGGATGTTCTTTACAAGTTTTGACTTTGTTGAGTCCAACAAGGCCAAGTGTAAGGTCCTGCAGCTGGGTCGAGGCAATCCCAAGCACAAATCCAGGCTGGGCAGCGACTGGCTGGAGAGCAGCCCTGAGGAGAGGGACTTGGGGGTGCTGGTGGAGGAGAAGCTCAACATGAGGCAGCAGTGTGCACTTGCAGCCCAGAAAGCCAAGCAGAGCCTGGGCTGCATCAAGAGAAGTGTGGCCAGCAGGATGAGGGAAGTGATTCTCCTGCTCCCTGGATGTGCTAATCTCACCATTCCAAACACAGGCCAGGATGCTGTTGACCTTCTTGGCCACCTGAGCTGGCTCACGTTCAGCCAGCTGTCAGCCAGCACCCTCAGGTACTTTTCTGCCAGGAAAGGATTGTTTGGCATCTGCAGAAGGAAATAAAGCTGCTTGCTGAGGTTTCTGCTCTTCCCTTCCCCATCTGAGCTGGTGACATAATCAGCCCAGGAAGGAAAAAAAAAAAAAAAAACCAAACCCAAACCAACAGCATTGATTAAACAAAGTGAAAACTGAAAGCACAGAGTTGTAGAAGGAAAGCTGGTGTCAGGAAGAGCCACATACTTGAGCAGTTTGTAACCTGGCATTTGCATCCTCAGGCTGTTTGCACAGGCTTCAGGGACAATTTGCCCCAGCGAGCATTAGCTGAAGAACATATTTACCAAGACCCAATTAAACCCACAATGTCCCACGTCACTGGAAGAGCTCGTTGGGATTTTTTTTCCCCTCTGTCACATGAGGAAGGTGATAACGCATTGGTGACCACAAGCTGTGTCATCAGGATTATTTGGTTAGTGTGAGTTTTGGTTGCAGTAATGCAATGAACATCTCAAAGGCCAGAGAGAGGCCAACGCCTGCGCTGTGGGACCAGCTCATAGGAGGGGCAGGGACCGGAGAGGAGATGAACCGAGGAGAAAGGACAAAAGAGAGGTGTTTAGTTCCTGCAGATCTGGATTTAGTTCCTGCCAGGATTTACCAGAATCACTTCAAAATTCACTTGTCACCCTGCAATAACAGAATCATAGAATGGTTTATGTTGGAAGGGACCTCAAAGATCATCCAGTTTCATCCCCCCTGTGCCATAGGCAGAGCCACCTCCCACAAGAGCAGGTTGTTCTTCCAACCTGGCCTTCAACCCCTCCGAGGAGGGAGCAGCCACAACCTTCCTGGGCAAACTCTTCCAGTGTTTCACCACCCTCACTGTAAAGAACTTCCTCCTAACATTCAGTTTAAATGTCCACTCTGCCAGTTTAAATCCATAACCCCTTGTCCTGTCATTACAAGACCTTGTAAATGTATGATGAGCGCACAGATAGTGTGACTGTGGTAATGAGGCAAGTCACAGAGCAAGCTTGTGGCCAAGAGGGCAACTGATCTCTGTTGAGCACATACTGGTGTATGACTTGAACACAGAGATGTAGAATCACAGAGATATTTGGGTAGGAACTGACATTTTGTGGTTATCTAGTCCAATCCCTCTGCAGTCAGCAGGGACAGCAGGAACTAGAGCAGGTTGCTTGCAATCCTATCCACCCTGTCCTGGGATGGTTTCAGGGATGGGGCATCTCCCACCTTCCTGGGCAACCCAGGACAGTGTTTCACCACCCTCAGGGTTAAAAAAAGAAATCTTCCATCTCATCTAAATATCTCTCTTTTAGTTTAAAGCCATCACCTCTTATCTGTCACAGCAGGCACCCTTGGCATAGAATTTTGGAAGATGTTTCGGTGGCTTCTTGACCTCAGAAAAATGTGGAGTGACTAGATCCTCTCCAGTAGAAAGGACCCCGAACATAGGTTTAGTTTTGGATCTTCTTTGACCCTAGCAAGCCTCCTACCTTGTTCTCATCAGGAAGCAGGTATTTTCAGGAGTAAAACCCCTGTCTACGCAGATGTCAAGGAAGCTAAGACAAAAATAAATAACTAAATAAAAGAAGGAATAACAATAATAAGAATAGTAACACTGAAATTATCATAGAATAGAATAGAATAGAATAGAATAGAATAGAATAGAATAGAATAGAATAGAATAGAATAGAATAGAATAGAATAGAATAGAATAGAATAGAACCAGGTTGGAAGAGACCTGCAAGATCATCCAGTCCAACCTAGCACCAAGCCCTACCCTTTGATGCTAAGTGCTCCATCCAATATTTTCTTGAACACTTCCAGAGATGATGACTCCAACATTTCCCTGGTCACTTCTGCAAGAGTAAAATCACCCACTGCTAAAATCACCCATCCCTAAGGATGCTAGTGGTGGCCACCTATAACACCCACTCAAGGAAGGATTGTGGGGATCATGCTTTGAGCCAAGGCTACCCTATTGTTTCGTGATAACTCCTACTTATTAATCCCTGTGATTCTTCAATGCATCCTGCACCCGGGACTTTCCAATGTGGTTTTCAGATGGGAGATGGGATGGGCTATGGGGCATGACATCACCTACGTGACCCCTAACATCATCTCCCCCATGCTGCTCCGGTGGAGGGTTTCAAGGAAACATGACTAAGGCTGCGTGACTGCCAACATGAGCGTTGGACAAGCAGGAGGATGAACAGACTCACCGTATCCTGAGGTTTTGTTGTTTGAGGTCAGAACATGAGAAACCAGCACAGCCACTGCCTGGCTTTGCATGGAGGGGAAGAACTGCCCCTGAGCAATTTGGGCTTTCAAACCCCACAGCCTTCCCTCCCAAGCAGCACCCTTACTTGAGGGAGCAACTGGCTTGGGCTCACTTTTTCCCCTTGACTTGGGCCAGCCAAGCTTCAGGGCATGCTAAATTCAGATAGGCATTTATTATCTTAAAAAATGTGGGAAATAGGAAGGATGGTGATTTCCCAAATTACTTTTCTTCCCGCTAACAGAAGCTGGCAGCGAATATATTTAAAATGTAAATATTTAAATGCTTAGTTGCAAGCACAATTACCTTTTCTTTTTTTTTTTTTTTTTTGTTTTGTTATTGTTGTTGTTGGTTTTGGTGGTGGTTGGTGACTTGATTCATTCAGCAGCTATAAATACCCACTCAGGAAGCAAACGTCTGCACTGGGTTTCAGGGAGCAAATTTAAACCCCTCGTCAGCCAACTGGCTTAACAATAACTCCAACAAGTTGTTGTACAAAGGGTGCAGGTTTTTCCCTCTGCCTTTCAGCTTGGATAACAGACAGGGCTATGAAATACAGCGCAGTGTCTAGTGACACACCACCGTGTCCAAAAAACAGACAATGCTTGTTTATAATCTCCAACTCAGCCCTGCAAGGTTCATTTAGCCTTTAACTCTCCCCTTGGCTTATTTGGAGGGTGAAACAATTCCCTCAAATGCCTGAGAAATGAACGGGCTTCAGCTTTCTTATTTATTTTGAGGAGCAGAAAGCNTTTGGAGAGAAAAAAAAAGGGGATAAAAAAAAAAAAAAAAAAAAAAAAAAAAAAAAAGTTCCTGCCTGCTCTCCAGGCAGAGGTATTGCTGTCACTTCTCTTCCCCACGCTGGCCATAAAATGTACAGAAATGTAAAGCAATAAAAATTTTATTAGGGGTTGTTTTTATAATGTTTACCAACCTCATGCCTCTGTGACGCTTTCCAGAAGATAGCGTTTTAATAGGGCTTCTTTCACTCAACCAAGATAACCGTAAGGGAAAAAGCTGGGGTTAGGTTTTGGGTTTTCTTTCTTTCTTTTTTTTTTTTCTTTTTTTCTTTTCTTTTTTTTTTTTTTTTTTGCCCCTGCTCTTGTCATTTTGCAAAGCTTTTTTTTGAGCCGTCTGCGCTCCAAATTTCTTCTTTTGTCCCTTTCTCTGCACTGCAAGCCTTTGGTCATGGAAATGTGAAATAGAATCATGGAATCGTAAAACGGTTGAAGTTAGAAGGGACCTCTGGAGATCCTTGAGTCCAGCACCAATAATAACACAGTGATAATGTAGTATAATAATGCAGTGTAAAATGTAACGTGGGTGCAAAATGTAAAACAGGTGTAAAATATAATGTAGATGTAAAATGTAATGTGGATGTAAAGCATAATGAAGATATAAAATACAGCATAGATGCAAAGTAGAATGCAAATGTAAAATACAAGGGAGGGGTATAAAATACAATGGGGGGTATAAAATACAATGAGGGTATAAAATACAGTGGAAGTATAAAATATAGGGGAGGTATAAAATATAATGGAGATATAAAATACAATGTAAACATAACATTTCATTAAGGTCTAAAGTATAATGCAAATGTAAAATTTAACTGAGGTCTAAAGTACAGCGTGGATGTGCAATATGGAGATGTGAAACGTAATGGAGATGTAAAATAGAATCCTAGAGCCATCAGATGGTTTTGGTTGAAAAAGGCTTTTAAGATCATGAAGTTCAAAAGTTAACCCAGCACTGCTTGGTCACCACTGAACCATATTCCTCAGCACCACATCTCAGCACCATATCTCTTAAGAGATATGGAGTTGGCCACTTCCCTGGGCAGTGTGGTCCAGGGCTTGACGACCGTTTTGGGGAAGAAATGTTCAGTAAAGTAGATGTGTATAATATGTAGGTAAATACATGCAATATCTGTAAAATATAGTGTAGGTGTAAAATGGAATGCAGCTCAGATGTAATCTAGATATAAAATATAATTTAGATGCAAAATATAATCTAGATGCAAAATATGACATAGATACAAAATATAATATAGAAATAAAATATAATATAGATATCAAATGAAACAGATATCAAATGCAATGTAGATATCAAGTGCAACGTAGATATCAAATGCAAAGTAGATATCAAATGCAAGGTAAGCATCAAATGCAACATAGACATCAAACACAATGTAGATATCAAATACAATATAGATATCAAACATAACAGAGGTAAAAATATGATGTGGATGTAGAATAGACCCTTTACATCTTATCAATAATTTAAAAGCTTTAGGGGGGCAAATAAATGCCTGCAAAATATTTCTGAGAAAACAGCGGGATTACTGATAGAGTTGTTATTTTTTGCTCCTAATTCACACAGAGCACAAAGCAAGTGAAGCTTGATTTGTATTTTGAGCTTTGGTTTTGAGCTGTGGATTTGAGCTTGGCTTTCAAGCTCTTCTTTGAGCAGCAGTTCAAAATAAAATCACATTAGTGGAAGCACCCTCCTGTATTCCTCTAAAGGTAACAGATTCATCATCTGCTGGTTCACCGTCGGGCTGCAGGGGCAGAGAATATCTCCTTTTCATAAAGGAACTGTTTATTAGTCTAAGGTTCATCCCCTGATTTATCGATTGGGCTCTCCAAAGCCCAGCGGGCTGGGTGCACAGCACCCCAGTGTGCCTGTCGTATGTTCCCAGCTTGAAGTGTTTACAATATTTTTGATTTACACCTTCCAGGTGTTCTTTTGGAAAATATCACTGCCTTGGGTTTACACATTTCTACAATGTCTTCGTGGTCATCAGCGAGCTTCCACATTTGTTACAGGGGACGTGCCAAGAAGAAGCCGGGGGTGGGGTGGGGAGGTTTGTTCTTTAACATACCGGCAAGATACGGATTTGGGGCTTTTAGGACAGGTAATTGACTGACCGAATTAGTGTAATTCTCAAAGCACATATTTTAGATGAAATGAGGTTATTTGCTGGGAGAATTGGGTGGCAGGCTCGTGTTTCTGCTGCCTCTCTCTCAATTGTCAATCACAATGCGAAGCAGTCAGTCTTTATGCTAAAACAGGAGATAAAACTCTTCTGAAAATCAGGGGTGAACGTCTGAAAATAGGGGATGAACATCTGAAAATAGGGGATGAACATCTGAAAATAGGGGATGAACACCTTTTGCAAACGGGAGATCAGCATCTTCTGCAGTCTTCCCCCCCCCACCCCCTCTTTCTTTTTGGCAGAACACAAATTACCATCACATGGAAAATTTATCCTACATCTGCCGACTGAAAGTCATTGATCTCAGTGACCGTACTTGCAGTCCAAGACTGCTCATGTCACTGAATCAAATTGAACCAGGTAGGATGTAATCTGTGGGTGCTTAAATGATGAAGGAAAAAAAAAAAAAAAGACATATATATAGGATGTAATCTGTGGGTGCTTAAATGGTGAAAGAAAAAAAAAACAAGACATATATATAGGATGTAATCTGTGGGTGCTTAAATGGTGAAAGACAAAAAAAAGAGACACGTATATAGGATGTAATCTGTGGGTGCTTAAATGGTGAAAGAAAGAAAAAAAAGACACATATATAGGATGTAATCTGTGGGTGCTTAAATGGTGAAAGAAAAAAAAAAA
>VWZI01016225.1:67512-97686 GCA_013396835.1 Psilopogon haemacephalus
CCCACCCCCCTTCTCAGTTGCAAAATGTAACAATAAATAATGACTACTAAAACATTCATGGCCTGGGGCTTAGCACTCTGCCCCAACCACTTGGGCAGACCCCTCTGCTCTTCCAACTGGGTGCATCATCTGTTGGTCACTTCACAAGACCCTTTTTTGTTCATTGGCTGCTGCTACTAACTCTGATGCTCGAGAAATCTCCTTGCACAGGAAACCATGAGCTTCCAGAAAATTCCATAATTTCTATAGCTAAGACACAATAAATTGATCACCTCCATGATATATTAGGCAGCCTTGGTAGGGCAAGCTACGTGGGAGCTTGTAGGAGAACTGCATTACTCCCAGAAAAGCTCCTGGGAGGACTTATTGTGACCTTTCAGCACTCAGACATAAAAGAAAGCTAAGGGACAGACTTCTTAGCAGGGCCTGTTGGGACAGAACAAGGGGGAGTGGTTTAAACTTAAAAAGGGATATTTAGACTGGAAAGAAGGAAGAAAATTTGTACATTGAGGGTAATGGGACCTTGGCCCAGGTTGCCCAGAAGCCCCATCCCTGAACCATTCCAGGTCAGGCTGTCTGGGGCTCTGAGCAACCTGCTGTAGTTTTAGATGCCCCTCCAGACTGCAGGGTTGGAGGGGGTGGAATAAATGGCCTTGAAAGGTCCCTTTCAACCCAAACCAGTCTGTGTTTCTATGACAAGATGTGTAGGTCACTGCCCATGAGACCAAGGAACCACCCATGTGTTGTGAACACATGAAACGTGAGATACAAGCACTGGAGTTGTTAAGAGAGTAAAGAGTCTCAAGCAGGGCCTGGGGACATAAGAAAAGCAAACAGAAAAACCATGTTCTGCCTCTTGCTCTTCTTTTCTGGGCTCTTTCTGATCAGTGGAGGGCAGGGCTGCCTATGCTAGAGCCAAGTAGTTGTGCTTTCCTCCTACGTGGAGCACCGTCAGCCAGCGGTGCTCCTGCAAGGGAACTGCAAGCGCTGATGGCACCACCAACACCTCCCTGTGCAAAGAGCATCTTGAGAGAACAGGAAGGTCTGCGGGGAGAGATGCAAAGAGAAGACCGGGGAGGATAATAAGACAGTATTACAAAAGCAAGAGGAGAATGCGTGCGCCATGGGAGGGGGGAAAAAAGTACCTCACCCAGGATATTTTAAGTCCTCTCTCTTCGTGTCGCAATAGCAAATGTCCCCATTGCTTTGCCACGGGACTGCAGGTTTGTGGCATTGTGCTGCTAACCACCTCCCTGTGCATGCCAAGGGTAAACCTGCTCTCTGTCCGTCTGTCCTCCTGCTGAAAGCCTGGTTTTATTCTTCATGCATCTGGCAGTCCAGACCATTTTTTGACGCATCCAGGCCTCAGTTTCTTGGCCGAAGGCAGCAGTAGTCAGCGGGCAGGACTGCAAAGCATGCCTGCAGCGCTAATGCTGTTTCTGGCCATTCCTGATCCACCTCCTCCCTCCAAACTTGGGCTGTGAACATCTGCGGTCACCAGGTTGACTGTCTTGCTGTGCATAAGCCTTTCCAGGCATCCTAGAGATCAAAAACACTTTCCAAAACAGGCCCGAGGTTTCTCGTGGTGGCTAATAGCTCCATCCATGCTTTTAGCAGGGAGGCTGCTTAACGTCATCAGAGGAAAGGCTGCTGTATTCCTTTCTCATTTGTACGTGCACAAGGGGGGAAAAATCACCCCTCTCTGTTTCCAAAGCAGGTGTCAAGGTCTACAGAGTTCACCTGGGCTTTTGCAAGGGAGATAGGATTCAACCTGGCTACCAGAGATGCTCTCTTGCCCTGCAACACTCAGCCCAAACCTCAAGGCCAAAGGAGAGAGTTCTTCTTCTAGACACTCCACGTATCTTTCAGTGCAATAACCTCTTGTTGCAGTACTGAGCTGAGCTCCAGATCATAGAAACCCTGAATCCTAGAAGCAGCTATAGGATCATAGAATAGACTGGGTTGGAAGTGATCTCTGGAAGTCATCTAGTCCAACCTATGGCCAGCGTTGAGGTTTCCCTTTTCTTCCAGAACAATCATCCCAGACCCAGAAAACACAAATTTCTCCAGAGCTGCAACATCCCTTGTTACTCTGTGTTGGACTGACTGAAAGATTCACTTCTACAGAGAATCATAGAATGGTTTGGGTTGGAAGAGACCTTTAAAGATCATCTAGCCCAACCCCCTCTGCAATAAGCAGGCACATCCCCAAGAAGATCAGATTGCTCAGTGCCCACTCGCATCTATTATCTTCCTTTCTTACATGGCTTTTTAAGCATCTTTTCTGCATTTCTCCCTGACAGAGCTTCCACAACCAACAACCTACACAAACATTGGAGATAGCTCAAGGGTTAAGTGTTTCTTCCTTTTCTGAAGACTCCTACAAAGACAATCCATGCTGCTTGCTGCATCCTTCACTGAATTTGAACATTAAGCATCATTTTGCCTTAGCAAGGTGAGGGTAATTGTATTCTTCAGGGCCTGAAGCTGACACAAAGTCCTGTTACAGGCCATGTTATTCATTGGGCTCACCAGTGAGGATTTAAAACTGTGACCTGCTAAGTCTGGGAAGAGTCTGGGAAGGCTGAGGAATGTCTCTGTGCAAAAGATGCTCTCACTGCCCCTGGTTTAACAGCGCTGGCTGCTTTAGTCTGAATTGGGGTGTATTTTAGAGCATATCTGGAGACATGAATTCAAACCTGGTCAGTTCCTCCTCTCCCATTTCCACCATCCACCACATTTCATGGATTTCCCCCAGCCTTGCTGGAAATGTGAGTAGCTCTGCTGAGCTGCCTGGACCTTGCTGTGACTATAAGGCTTGTATTTAAGTTTTCTAGGAAACCTGGAACAGCCCTGCTGACCCACATCTTTGGCATAGGCAGTAAAAATGATTTTTACAACAACATCTGAACCGCTCTGCCGCGGTTTAGTAAACAGCAAATTTATTTTGGGATTTCATCCCAGCCTTAAGGCTGCTTCATTTTCCTCAATAAAGGCCATTACGTTATTAGCTTTAGCCTTATGAATCCTATTCCCAACACTCAACCTTTATTTATTATTTGTAAGGGGCATAGATCATCCTGCCTTAGAACTGTAAATACTCTACTTACGCAGAGCCCAGCACATCCTCTTTGTTTAAAGTCTAAGCTGTGATGTTTTACATAAATTTGTTTCCTTTCCAAGTTGAAAGGTCCGAAAGATAAACCCACGAGTATCCTAACGTGTGTGAACCTTAGCCCCAGCCCAGCCTGCACCCCAGCCCACCCGAGGGATCTCCTTCCAGCTCAACTGGTTGGGGTGTCAACATTCAGAGATAAATAATAATCAGGGAAAAGGAAAAGGAAAAGGAAAAAAAAAATCGCCTGGAAAGTGGTTTGCAACTGAGCTTCAATGCAGCCAGGGAATGAGTAATGGAGGGGCTGCTGTAGCTGCAGATGTCCCTGCTCACTGCAGGGGGTTTGAACTTGATTACCTTTAAAGGTTCCTTACTACCCAAGCCATTCTATCATTTGCTCACAGGATGTTAGGGGTTGGAAGGGACCCAAGGAGATCATCGAGTCCAACCCCCCTGCCAGAGCAAGGCCAGACAATCTAGCACAGATCACAGAGGAACACATCCAGACAGGCTTTGAAAGTCTCCAGAGAAGGAGACTCCACAACCTTTCTGGGGAGCCTGTTTCAGTTCTCTATGACCCTTACAATAAAGAAGTTCCCCCTTGTGTTGAGGTGGAACCTCCTGTGCTGCAACTTACGCCCATTGCTCCTTGTCCTATTCCAGGGAGCAAGTGAGCAGAGCCTGTCCCCCCTGCCCTGACCAGCTCTCAGATGTTTATAAACACTTATTAAATCCCCTCTTAGTTTTCTCTTCTCCAGACTAAGCAGCCCCAGGTCCCTCAGCCTCTCCTCATCCTCATCCTCATCAGGCAGTGCTCCAGTCCCTTAATCATCCTCGTAGCCTCCCACTGGACCTTCTCCAACGGATCCCTGTCCCTCTTAAACTGGGGAGCCCAAAACTGAACATAGTATTCAAGATGAGGTCTCAGCAGGGCAGAGTAGAGTGAGAAGAGAACCTTCCCTGATCTGCTGGACGCACTCTTCTTGATACACCCCAAGATCCCACTGACCTCCTTGGCCACAAGGGCACATTGCTTGCCATGGATGTTCCGGGTAAATGGAAAGAAGAAGGGACGAGAGGGATGCTTCAGCAGTGATGTCACCGGCCCTGAGTAAATTCTCTGACCAAAAGTTAAGGCCAGCAGAAAGAGGCACCCTGCATCCTTTAAATGCCAGCTCTCCATTTGCTAGCAGCATGACAGGAACAATCGGGGCCCTTAATAGCCAGCTGCTGAGTCATCAGGTATAAATATTTACAGAGACCGATTGCAACACGGCCATGCCTCCAGATGCAAGAGGATCCCTGTCATTGCCTGGCATCTTCACCTTACACAGAAGGTCCCATTTTAGACACTGGCTGCCTCATCGGCCATAAAACGACAGAAATAGCATTTTATGGAAAATGCAGACATGCACCCATGCCTTAGGAGCTGTTCCCTCTTTTCTACTCTTCACAGAATGTCACGGAAAGATCATCTGGTCCAAACCCCCCCTGCCAGAGCAGAGCACACCTTGTCAAATGTGTGCTCAAGTAGGGTATTACAACTACAGCAGGTTGCTCGGAGCCACAAACAACCTGACCTGGAATGGTTCCAGACTTGGAGCATCTCCCACCTCTCTGGGCAACCTGGGTCAGTGTCTCACCACTCTCAGCATAAAAAATGTCTTCCTCAGAGCTAGTGTGAATCTCCCTTCTTTCCCTGGAGAAGCAGGCTGAGCCTGCAGCAGATGAGAGAGCTCAGGAGGTGGTGAGGCAGTGCTTCATGTCACTATTGATAACACAAAGCAAACCCCAATTTGAAACCAAGTGGTTTTCTTAAGGGACAGTGAGCAGAAACTGTAACACAGGAGGTTCCGCCTGAACGTAGGAAATTCTTCTTGGGAGCTGCATGAACCTTGGAGCAGGCTGTGGAGTCTCCTTCTCTGGAGAGATTCCAAACCCACCTGGACGTAGCGATCCTGTGAGTAACTCTGCTTTTGCAGCAGTGTTGGACTAGAATGATGCTCAGAGGTCCCTTCCTACCCCCACCACGCTGGGGTTCTGGGATTCTCTGATTTCTTAAGGCCATCCTGCTTCCCTGCTCCACACACCAACTGTATTCCCCCAAGCTCAGCTGCAGTTTCTGCTGGTGAGCCTGGCTGGTGGTTTCTGCTGAAGTGCTGATGTTTTCTCCTTTTGCGTGTTCAGAAACTCCTCCCTCAACTCTGGTGTGAAACGATTACGATGCAGTCCGGGCTGGAACCAAACAGTCAGGAAACATGGCAGGTTTGCCATGAAAAATCTTATTGGTTGGTTTACCAAAAAAAAAAAAAAAGGCAAAAAGCTAGAAAGTGTCGATTTTGTGCTGGAAAGGGAACAGAAGTTATCCTGCAGCATGCCTGACTGCCTTCTTTTACTGATTCCAGACGCCAGGCCAGGCAGGATCTGGCAATTTTCACTATCGTGTTATCACTCTGCAATATGTCAGCAAATTCTTGTACAAACATGATTTAAAAAAAAGAAAAAAAGAAAAAAAAAGCCACGTTCTATCACTTCTTGTTCATACTCGTGACTGATAGCGAATCTAATCTGAATTGGGCTTGAAGGAGGCAGGAGAACAATGAAGTGCCATTAGGAGCCTGGGGGCAGCACATCCTGTACTTTCATTTTCAAAGCCAGGCAGCACTTCAGAACCAATCCTCCCCCATGCCGGAACCAGGGATAGGCTTGGGAAGAAAATACACACCTCTTTAGGCACCTGAAGGTCACAGCAGGTCAGGTTTGTGCCATGCAGGAAGTCAACAGGCAGTGCTAGAACTTTGCGTAAGGTATGAGCAGCCTGTTGGAACCTGCTGCGGTGTCTCAACCCAGCAAATGGCACCAAGCTGGGCAGTGTGGTTGACACACCTGAGGGATGGGATTCATCCAGATCTGGACCTGAACAAGCTGGAGAAGTGGGATTGGGTCAATCTCATAAGGTTCTGTACCCCCAGCAGTATGGGCAGCAGATGGAGGGAGGGGATTCTGCCCCTCTGCTCTACTTTGCTGAGACCCCACTGGCAGTGAATGAACCTCACACAAATGCTCAGTGACTGCAGTGGACTGTATGCTTCAGCAAGGATGCAGATTTTCTCACAATCCCAGAATCCCAGAATGGTGAGGGTTGGAAGGGACCTCTGGAGATCATCTAGTTCAATCTACCTGCTGAAGCAGGGTCACTCACAGCAGGCTACAATGTCTGGGGGCAGTTTGAAATCTCTCCAGAGGAGATTCCACAGCCCCACTGGGCAGCCTGTTCCAGGGCTCCAACATCCTCACAGCAAACAAGTTTCTCCTCATGTTCAGATGGAACATCCTGGTTCCAGTTTGTGCCCATTGCCCATTCTCCTTTCACTGGGCAGCACTGAAGAGTCTGACCCCACCCTCTTGCCCACCAGCTCTTTAATCTGTTGGTCAGTGTTGATTAGATCACCTCTCAGGCTGCTCTTCTCCAGGCTAAACAGCCCCAGGTCTGTCAGCTTTTGCTCCTGACAGAGCTGCTCCAGTCCCCTCAGCATCTCTGTAGCCTCTGCAGCACTCTCTGGAGTACTTCCTTGTCTCTCTTGAGCTGGGGAGCCCAGAACCGGACACAACACTCCAGACATGTCCTCACTAGAGAAGAGTGCAGGGGGAGGAGAACCTCCCTTGAGCTGCTGATCACACTTTTCCTTATGCATCCCAGGACACCATTACTTGCAATGTTGTAGGGTAAAGGGAAGGAAAGGAAGAAAAAAAGGGAAAAAGAGGAGGCTGGGGGAGGAGACCTCATTGCTGTCTACAACGACCTCAAGGCACATTGTGGAGAGGCTGCTGAAGGTCTCTTCTCCCAGGTAATTGGAGACAGAACAAGGGGGAATGGCCTCAAGATGAGATTGGACATTAGGAAAAAGTTTTTTCACAGAGACAGTGGTCAGGCACTGGAGTGAGCTGCCAGGGAGGTGGTGGAGTCATCAGCACTGGATGTGTTTAAAGGGTCGTTTGGATGTGGTGCTTAGGGATATGGTTTAAGGTGAATCTTGTAGAGTAGGGTTATAGGTTGGATCTGGTGATCCTGAGGGCCTTTTCCAACCTGGATGTTTCTGTGATTTTTGGCAAACACAAACCTCTCCCAGCTATCAAGCAAAATTTACCACTCTCTTCACTTTTACACTCCCTCCCTCATCTCTCTGAGTGGAGCATGGTCCTTTGCAGGGGAGATGAGCTTCATGCTGTCACAGTCAAGGAGTATCTGAGACTTTCAAGTGCCTGATTTGACATCATCTTTTTAAATATGTGTCCAAACTGCACAAGCAAGGGAAACCCTTGTCCATCCCTGCCCTCTCTCACCAAATGCAGCCCTTTGCCAGGGAGGTTCTCCAGGGCAGCTCCTGCATACCAGAGGTAATAACCTCCAATACCTTAAGTCAAAAAGCCAAGCAGAGCTCACTAGGTAATGCATTTGGGATTAAGTTTTAAAAGGCTCCCGTCACTAACAATCCATCTGCTGGCCACGGAGAGATTTTGTAGGACTAACGTCGGCGTTGAGGGATGGAGGTCTTGCACAGCTCACCAAACAAACCCAGGGGAGGAGGCAGCACCAAGGGGTGCAAGAGGAGCACCCCGACCCTACCCTATACTCAGGCTCCCACCCTGCCTTTTCAGGAGGGCAGAAAGGGGAGGAGGGGGGGAGATAACAAAAATGCAAGAAGCTGGCCTCGGTCCATTTTTAACTCGCTCGATGTGTCTGGGATGTAGACAGATGCTGTTTAGACAGGCTGGTGTGGTGGGTGGCCAGGAGAGGAGACCATGGCTGTACAGTTTATAGAAGCCTCCCAGCATAAATGAACTGTTGAAGACCATTGGAAGCCTCAGTGAAATCACAACATGCAGAAACATGGGGAAAGGAGGGAGGAGGGAGAAGGGGGCAGGGGGCAGAAGGGAAAAAAAAAAAAAAAAGCAAGAAAAAAAAAAAAAAGCTCTTTTAGAAAAGGCAAAGAGAGAAAGTGATGTTTGGATGGAGTTTGTGAAAATTACAATGAGGTGAGTTTCACTAAAGCCTGCATTCATTTGCCACCCCTCCCTCCCCCCAACCCAATAAAGTAAACACCCATACGGGGAGGCTAAAGTGAAAATAAAACAAAACATCAGCAGATCTAAAAGTTTCCCCGCATCGAGGGTCAGGAACAGACGTGGCTTTTCCTCGCCTCCTGTCTAGTCTTGCTAGGTGGAGAGCTAATATTTGAGGTCATGCTTCAGTGGGGAGCATTTGTATATTGAAAAAAAAAAAGTCTGTCCACACTGGTCTGCCCAGTTGCCAGCCTTCACAGGGTGAAAAAAGGAGCAGATTTGGAGTTTCCTTGGGTTTATTCAGAGATAAGCTGAAGATGACCTTTCACTCCCCCACACACATCAGCCGCCTCAGAATTGAACCATCCCATCCTTGAGTCCTGTGTTCACGCAGCTCCACGGTTTAATATGGCAAATTATTCCTGAATCCCTAAATTTTGAGACCAAATTGGTGTGGGATCATTGAGAAAGTCACCGAGGCTGAGCTCCAGGCTATGTTCCCCACTTAGGTGCTAGCAATCTGCATGAAGCTGCTCCTTAAACCACACAGACAACAAATCAAGGCATTGTTTTGCACCTACATGTCAATTCTGTGTTTTAATGTGAAGGATATGGGCTGGAAAAGGTGAAGGATAAGGGCTGGGAAAGCCACCTGAGATGTCCCAGCTTCTCTCTCCTTGCTCTTAAAGAAAAGAGGCATCACCCCAAAACCTTGGCACTCAGGGATGATGAAATCATTCTGCAGAGATGCAAAACAACCCTGTGAATGGAGGGCATAAAGAAGAAAGTAACCAGAAGGTCAAGGGAAGTTTTCCTTCCCCTCTGCTTTGTGGACTGATGAGGACACCTCTGAAGCATTGTGTCCAGTGCTGGGCTCTGCAGTTCAAGACAGGCAAAGAACTACTGAAGAGAGCCCAGCAGATGTTCCAAAGATGCTGAGGGGACTGGAACATCTCTGTGAGAAGGAAAGGCTGAGAAGCCTGAGGCTGTTTAGCCTGCAGAAGAGCAGCCTGACAGGGAATCTTCTCAACAATGATCAACAGATAAAAGGAGAGGGATAAAAGACAGGGCCAGACTCTTGTCAGTGGCAGGACAAGGCACAATGGGCACAAACTGGAACCCAGGAGGGTCCATCTGAACATGAGGAGAAGCTTCTTTGCTGTGAGGGTGCTGGAGCCCTGGAGCAGGCTGCCCAGAATGGTTGTGGAGTCTCCTCTAGAGAGATTCCAAGCCCACCTGAACATTGCAACCCTGGGCAACTGTTGTGGGTGACCCTGCTTCAGTGGACAGATTAGACTAGATGATCCCCAGAGATCCTTTCTAATCCCCACCATGCTGAGATGCTGGAATTCTGTGAATAGTTTTCTCTGCCCCACCCAGGCTGGAGCTGGGAATCCCATGGGATAAAAGAGAGATTAAAAACAAAATCTACCAAAAAATCTCTCTGTAATGACAATCTGTCATTAAACCATTGCCCACCCTGGAAATTAAACGTTTCCAGGCCAAAAAAAGAGAAGCTAAAACTGATCTAAAAATAATTGACTATTCTGAACCAAGTCACGACAAATTTATCTCTGGAGTTTGGAGGATTTCTCTTCCTTTATTGCCATTTCAAGGGTCATGATGAAATATACAGGCATTTAAAATAAACCCTGCTGCTTCATGTTTAAAGCCACTTGCCTCCCCCTACCCTGGACTTTCTGGACCTTTGGAAGAATTCATTCATGCCCCAAGGTCACAGAATAAAACTGTCCAGCTGCAAAAAAATGTGCAGCCTCATACTAATTACTGGCTGATAAAGCAATGGAAACCATCTTTCTCCCAGCTTTGGCCAAACCATCTTTCTCCCAGCTTTGGCCAAACAAAAAAGAAGAAGAAAAAAAAAAAAATTAGAAGCTTCACCAATAAAAATTCCTTTTCAATAGTTTAATAGCCAAAAAGAAATCCAAGTGCATTTCATCCGGTAAAGGTCGACTTGCCTTAATTACCTGCACCACTGAGTATCAGAAACTAGAATATTAAATGATATTAGAGCTGAGGAGGTATCTGCTTGACCATACATCATGCACGGAAGCAACAGTTCAAACACCCATCTCGTTTAATTGTTCTTCGGTGCAAAATAACTCCAGCTCCCACCTTTCTGCCCCACCAAATAAAAAAACCTCTCTGTCTCATCATCCTGAGACTGATCCTGCTCAGGAGAAAAATGCTCATTTGCTCTGATCTCCATTGACTCATTTAAATTGCTCACAAAGAAGGGGAGGGGGGGAAGAGAGAGAGAGAGAGAGGCATATCATCAGTGATTTTTCTTCTGTCTCGCCCCTGCTGCTGATACGATAAGGAGAGGACTCTCCTTGCGGGCGACTCCACATTTAATTAGCTCCAGATGCAGCCTAATTAGTCAGTCTGCAGGGCCAGCATTGTTGGGTTGTCACCCGAGCCTTCCCTCACGGCGCAAGTAAAAGAGATGAGATTGAACATGAAAACCAGATGCCCTCCTGCGCGCCTGGCTCGGGGCTGCCCATCGGGAGGGATCCCCCCGAAATCCGGAGGGGAGAAGGATAATAAACGTTGTGTTTAAAGAGCCACGGGCACGGACAAGGCTTCCCATGGTTCAAGGAAAGACGGTAGCATGTGCCGAGGGAAAGGGTCACGGCTTAAAACA
This sequence comes from Psilopogon haemacephalus, assembly GCA_013396835.1. Lineage (NCBI taxonomy): Eukaryota > Metazoa > Chordata > Aves > Piciformes > Megalaimidae > Psilopogon > Psilopogon haemacephalus. The sequence goes on from VWZI01016225.1 coordinate 78,357, forward strand.
AACTGATTCCCACTAATGCTCCTTGGGCATCCTCCGGCAGGACCCGCGTCGGGTGTGTGGGGAGGGGGAGCTTGGTACAAATTGCTTTGACATCTTAGGCAGTGGTGCACGGCAGGCTTGGGGACTTTACCTTTCTTCACCAGATTAAGTCCTTAATGCCTGGTTAAGACCACGGAGATAGGTTTAATTTTAATGTGGAGGTTTCCCCTTTCGTTTTGCTAATTGAGAAGGCAGGAGGGTCGCTTGCCGGATCGGCGTCTCACGTCTGGAATTAGGGGGGTGGGAGGGGGAAAATCAGCAGCCTGCAGAAAAATCAGTGAGGCAGAGGGGCTTACCGTAATGCCATCTGACACGCTCGTAAGCTTTACATGATTTGTACAAATCAGGAGTAGGAAACTCTATCAGCAGCCTTGTTTGTGCTCTTGGAGTGGACGGATGAGGAAGGGAGGGAATTCGTGTTGATGTGGTTATAAAATTTACGTTGCCTTAGAGCATCGACTGAGCAAAGCTGGAAGCTGTTACTCAACTCCCTGTCAGGTCGGCACGCTCATCTCTAACTGGTTTTAATCAGGTTAAAATGAGGGAGAAGACTGTCTTGCTGGACTAGAGGTGTTTCAGCACCAGTTTTGCTCAGGACAGCCTACTGCCAGGCTCAGCACTCCTAAGATGTGGTGTTAGTGCCACAGGAGAAAGCACTTTCCCCATAGGGTAGTGAGACACTGGTCCAGGTTGTCCAGAGAGGTGGGAGATGCCCCATCCCTAGTACCATTCTGTCAGGCCACTGCAAAGGATGTGCCAATGGACTTCATGCAATTCAATGTGGATTAGTAGAAGCCCTTTGTTGCCCTTTACACACAGGTTTATATAGACTGAGTACGAAGCACCACACCTACAAATATTCATCCATTAATACAACCTAGGGAAGCACAACCCCACTCATTAATATGCATGGTAACCTGTTATTCTCTAACCAGATATCTCACTATCTCTCACTCTCTTGTGGGAGGCAGTTGCCTTGTTATGAGAATCAGAGTCCTGTATCCAGTGTACCACAGATTGTTTTCCTCAGCTCTGTGGACTAAGACTCCTCATTATTTCACATTCCCACACCATGCCAGGTCAGGTTGTCTGGGGCTCTGAGCAACCTGCTCTAGTTGCAAATGTCCCTGCTGACTGCAGGGCAGTTGGCCTAGATGACCTTGAATGGTCACTTCCAACCCAAACCATTCTATGATTCTATGACATTCTAGAAACACCTGCAGTATATGGTCACAGGAAAAGATGACAGCTCCAGCTCGTGACCCTTGGTGGCTTTGCTCTGCCTGGACTTGTGCTTTGCAACATGCCCATGGACAAATGAATCAGCCTGATGTAGGAGATACAGCCAAGCCAATTGACTCCAAAGTAGAAGCAGCATATTGCTGAGTTGTTAAAGTGCCTGAATGAAGGTTGCTGGAGCTCAGGAGAATAGCTATGTGGTATATGTTGCCTTTCTATTACTATTTGGGATGAAGAACTAGCTCAGCTCTCAGTAAATGACATGAAACCCCACTTTACTTCACCAGAAACCTCATCCAAACATCACGACTCTGTTATCACCCCAGCTGGGGGAAAAGCTATTTCCGTACAAGCAATATTTAGTTTAATTGGAAGTCAAAATGACTCAGCAGAGAAGTCTCATAGCTCAAGGGGGCACAGTTGCAGAACGGGGTCCTTTCACTTGTCAGATGTTTTGAAAGGAGGCCAATGAAATAAATAGAAAACATTCCAGCTCCTCTCCAACCTCTCCCATACCTGCTGACCACGCAGCCGAGCTGTCTCTGCAGCTCCACTGCTCCATCACACCCACCACTCACATCTGTGTGCCAGCATCATCCCTATAGACATGAAGACAATCTCTAAGGAGTTCTCACCACCACATCTCCTCCAGAGTTAAGGATCAGAAGCAAAATCCAGGAGGTGTGATTGCTGACCCCTTTCTGCAGACCTCATTGAAGTGGCTTTGCTGTACCCTAAAGTTTTGATCTCTCCTCGCTTGTTGGCAGCAGAGCTGGTGAAGGTAACTCAATCCCAAGTGATGTTTTTAAGTATGATTACAATCCTTACGTGCTTTCCAGATGCTGAATTATGGTGGAGCAGTGAAGCAGCCAGGCAGCTGTTTCAGCCTTTAACAGCTTAGATTGGCAGAAGGATCACACATTTATTTTGCAGGGAGCTGAATGAAGATCATCAGGTGCAACTGAGCACCAAAGAACTGAAGACAAAGCCTTGTGTGTTCTTTTCCTTCTTTCAGTGGTGCACGGTGACAGGACAAGGCACAATGGGCACAAACTACAGCCCAGGAGGTTCCATTTGAACAGGAGGACTTTGCTGTGAGGGTGCCAGAACCCTGGAGCAGGCTGCCCGGAGAGGTTGTGGAGTCTCCTTCTCTGCAGAGATTCCAAACCCACCTGGACATTGTGATCCTGGGCAAGCTGCCATGGGTGATCCTGCTTTAGCAGGGAGGTTGGACTAAACAATCCCCAGAGGTCTCTTCGACTCCTCACCACACTGGGATTCTGGGGTTCTTCACAGAAAGCCCATCCTGTGATTGACCTGAGCTCACCCAAAGGAAAAGGAAATGACAGAAAATGACAGAGCTGCTATTTTTTGGCTCTGGTCTTGCCAGCACCACAACTTCAAACCACAAAACTGTTTAAGCCCCAAAATCTTGATGAAATCAATCAACAAGCATTGGGCACTGAATACACCCTGTAGTGTAGCTCTGGTCCTGGATGACTTCTTTCCAATGCAACTAGAGAATTGGAAGAGATGGACTATTTAGGAGGTTCTTGGGGATGAGGATTCTCGTTTAGCAGCTTTGGAGAATCCTTTTGCACCTTTTTGGATTGAAATGATGCAATCATTATTCACGTCTTTGATTCTGGAGAAACACTCCCTGCTACAAAGCCACCCACTCACAGTAGAGATGTGGAGAGAGGAAACTTTGGAGCTTTAGCAGCTTTGGAGAATTCTTTTGCACCTTTTTGGATTGAAATGATGCAATCATTATTCACATCTTTGATTCTGGAGAAACACTCCCTGCTACAAAGCCACCCGCTCACAGTACAGATGTGGAGAGAGGAAGGTTGATTCTCCCCTAGCTGAGACCTGCATCCAGGTTTTTAATACGCTTCCAACTTTCTTCTCATCAGATCCTGCAGTGAAGTCGCCAGAGGAAACAAAAGGAGAGCAAAAATAGCTTTCATAAAGTCTGGGAAAAATAATCCATTGAACCTCTATAGCACATCAGGTTAAGGAAGGGACATCTGGCTTTTATTATGTTTTATAAGGTTGATAGCAAATAAGGGTATTAGAGTTAATTTACTTATTTAGAGAGAAACGACTCAATCACAGGAGCCGTGATTGTGACTGCATGTTACGAGAGCTCCAAAATTCTCTTCCAGTCTCCTCCGGGAGGGGAAACAGTGCCAATGGTAAAGCAACGTCTGTTTTCCACCGAGGCATTCCCAAAGGAAAGCAAAGATCAGGGTAAAAGCACCAAGAGCAAGTCCTTCCCAGACAGCCTGGCTGTGTAGGAAGGCATACCGAAGTATTACTTGGTGGCGTAGGTGTAGCCAGAGGCAGAGAACAAGATTCAGTTGTTGTTGTGCCAATATTCGGCCTGAGATATCCTGCTGAAGAGGCTGAGCTGTTAATAGGTGAGCCAGAGGAGAAAGGGGAAAGAGAAATTTTATCTGAAAGAATTACAGAGCCAGAGGTGTTGCTCAGAAAAGACCTCTGGGCTTCCCCAGATCAAAGCCAAATAATCACCTGCACGAGGTCACATCCACCTCATGAGCTTTCTCCATCTGTGATGTTCCAGGGTTGCACCATGCTCCTGGTGAGACTTTGTTTCTAAAGCCCACCCTGGAACAGTGGCCACTGTCCTTTGTGATTCTGCTATTTCCAAGCAGAGCTTGGCTCCATCATCTTCGTAACTCCTGTAAGTCTAGAAGCAAACCTGCTTGCCTCTTTGTCATGCATCTGGGGAAAAAAAAAAACAAAACAGCATTCCAAATTCTCCTTACAAGCCATGGAAATCCAAAGTCCCTGGTCATGTTAGAAGACCTAGGATGGATTCTCTCCAGGTTATTAATGTCACTTTTAAAATGGGAACTCTAAGACTGGAATAAAAAATAAAGATGTTATGAGAGTGGCTTCCTGTGTTGCTTTGTCTCTGGTTTCCCAGAAGGAGGAAGAAGAAAACCACACCAAGCATATGAAGCAACTCTCTTCACTTGAGTCATGGAGCAGATTCCTTTTCAGAGCTGTGACAGGACAAGGGGTGATGGCTTTAAACCAAAAGAGGGAATTTTAGACTGGAGAGAAAAAGGAAATATTTCACACTGAGGGTGGTGAGACACTGGCCCAGGTTGCCCACAGAGGTGGGAGATGCCCCATCCCTAGAAACATTCCCAGGCAGGTTTGGGGCTCTGAGCAACCTTCTCTACTTGAAAATGTCCCTGCTCACTGCAGTGAGGCTGGACTACCCTGAAAGGTCCCTTCCAAGCCAAAGCATTCTGTGTTCTATGACTCTCTGTCCCTCCTGCACTCTCCATCTTCACTAGATCTCACTGTACACAGTGCTGCTCCCACCCCAGGTTTTTACTTATTGTTCTGTTTCTCTGTCTTTAGCTCTTTTGGAGCTTTGCCACCTCCAAAGGGCACACGTCTTCATCAGCCACAGCCAACAGCCTGGGAAGAGGCTGGTCTCTGCTACCAGCACTTGAGTTACTCTTCATGAGCACATTGAGCCATGCAGTTTGGTAAGGTTTGCAAGGCAGGACTGCACACTCCCCAGGTGATAGCAAGTTGATTACCATAACTTACTACTGTTTGTTCAAGGCCATTAAAAAACAAAAAAAATCACAAAAATAAAGCCATCATCTTCTCCAAAGAGTCTAAAAAGACTAAAAAGAGCGCAGCTGCAAGCTGCAAAAGTGCAGAAAGGCAGCACTGATTTATTTTGGTGTTAGAAGCTAGCAAATCAGTGGCACTGTCAAAGAATTGTTTTGGTTGGAAGAGACTTTTCAGATCATCAAGCCCAACTATTAACCCAGCACTGCCAGGTTATCACTAAACCTTGTCCCTCAGCATCACACCTCCATGCCTTTGAAAACCTTCCAGGGATGGGGATTCCACCGCTGCTCTGGGTAGTCTGTTTCAGGGCTTGACATCCCTTTCAGGGAAGAATTTGGTCCTCATCTCCAACCTAATCCTAGATCTGGGCACCCTTGCTGTGAAATCCCAGTGCAGACCTACCACCTTGAGTGTCCATCTGCATGGGATTGCGTTTCTCCGTGGTTTAGATACCCAAGAAAAAGTAGTTCTTTCTTTACCCATAGAGGTGTTTTAGAGTGTTACAGGGGGAGGAGGCACTGGGAAGAAGTGAGCTGCCCTGGAAATCTGGATCCCCTGGGGGTCATTACACCCTTAATGGCACCTGATAGCTCCAAGGAAGCTTTCAAGTGCCCTTTCAGCACACCTCCTCTCCACGGACACATCCATCCCAGAGCTCTCTGTCATCAGGTCTCTCTGTTGTTAGTTTAAAACCAGCGAGCAATATTTTCCTCCTTCCCTCCCCATATAATTTTAATCTCATTTTTGAGCAGCACACCTGAGATTTCCAGAACACGGCTTGTAGATATTATTTCTGAGGATTTTACTTTTTTTTCCCCCTTTCATTTGGTTGGTTGGTTGGGTTTTGTTTTGTGGGTTTGTTATTTTTGTTTGTTTGTTTGTTTGGGGTTTGTTTGTTTGTTTTTCGGTTTGGGGTTTGGGATTTTTTTTTTTTAATTAGTTTGGGGTATTCTTTCCTTTCCTTTCCTTTCCTTTCCTTTCCTTTCCTTTCCTTTCCTTTCCTTTCCTTTCTTTTTTTTCTTTCTTCCGTGGTTTACCTTCGATAGAATTAAAATTGCTGCTGCCACCAGCTGGAGCTTTCCAGAAATAGCACCAAAAAAAAAAGTTTTCGTGCATCCCACAGGACGCATTCGCAACGGCTTCCACTTTTCATTCCTGCTCATCGCAGCTGTCTGAAAACAAATTTAAACACAACTCGGCGGCAGAGAACGAAATTATACGAGATTGGATGGCTTTTGCTTGAGCTGCATCTTTCAGTGCCAGGAACTTCGCCAGCAGTTAAATAAAATCCATTCTCAGCCATAAATTTCACCAGTTAAAACAGGAGCTGGCGAGCAAGGGGGAAGTTTAGAGGGACAAAAGTGGGTGAGGAATTTTGTATTTAAAATACAAATAAAATCAAACCCACCCCGGAGAAGCAGGTTAGATAGAACCCAGGGTTGCCTTTTCTGTGATGAATGCGCTGATTGGAAGGGAAGAGCTGTGAATTTCAGAGTGATCAGCAGCGTAGCTAGGGACGGAGATAGGCTGGAATTGCTTCTTGTGGAGCTCAGCAAGAGGTTTCGGAGTTTTTAAAGCCTAAATCAAATCCAGAGGGGGAGAAAAACCAATCAAACAAAAAAACCCAACCCAAAAAAAATCAAGTTCCTCCCTACTTCACTGAATCTTGCTTGATTTTCTGCAAAGGAATTACACCACCAATAACAAAGGAGCAGTGCTGAAAGAGGCAAATCAAGCCCCAAAATCCACCCCAGCCTCCTGGCAAGGTGATTTATGCCGGGAGCAATGGAGCTTTCAGATGGATGTCCTCAGCTAGTTTGCAGTAATGCCACTCACAGATAATTTTTGATTTAATCCATGCCACATGAGGCAGCAGCGGTGCTGACCCTTGGCTTTTAACCCCAAGACCTTCACTGTTCTGGCTAAAGGAACTACTGTCTGTCCCCTGATAACCCCCCTGACAGAACTCAGCTGGGTCTAATGTCTCCTTGCTGGGGTTTATTGATAACGACGTGGGATTGGTGGCTCATGTTAGCAGCTAGAAACCAGCACCCACCCCCTATATTGTGTCTAATGCAGTTTAGATGCAGTAATATAGTTTACACTTTCCTTGGCCGTGAAGTCTTCCAGTTAGGGTTGTCTTTGAAAATATTGCAGCCCCACAAACCTTTATCCCAACCCATGTATATGTTGTTTGACTCTGTCCCAGTGCTGCCATAGACTGGATTTTGCCAGGCTGGGACTGAAGAAAACAGCCTCTATTTTAAGTATGTTTGTTTTTTCTGTCAGCTCAGAGCAAATTTGGCTTTGCCATCGCTGCTTTCTGCACTGGGAGGGTTTGCTATGACGGCTTCACCCATTAGCCAAAGCTTCTTGAAATAAAACCTTTGTTCAGGTATTGGTAAGGAAGGCTACAGCCCTGGTAGTCTGATTTCTAACATCAAAAACCTTCATCAGTTTGACATCAGCTGTGTTATTAAACTGGAGAGTTGCAAAGGAGAAGGGAGGGGAGCCCTTAAAATAATCACAGCAATAGGTGGAGTTGCCATCCCTGGAGGTGTTCAAGATGGGGCACTTAGTGCCATGCTCTAGTTGGTTGGATAGGGCTGGGTGATAGGTTGGACTGGGTGGTCTTGGAGATCCCTCCCAACCTGGCTGATTCTATATATATATATATCAAGAAAAAAAGGGAGGAGGAAAAAAAATTAAACTAAATGATGGTCAGAAAGAATAGGAACCCCTGAAGAAAGAGAAATAAGAAGAAAGGCAAAAGGAGCAATAGCTTTGAACTAAAAGAAGGGAGATTTAAACTAGATTTAAGGAAGAAATTTCTTGTGCTGAAGGCGGTGTGACACTAGCCCGGGTTGCCTAGAGAGGACAGATTTGTCCCATGCCTGCAACCATCCCAGACCAGGCTGTTTGGGGCTCTGAGCAACCTGCTCTCACTGAAAATGTCTCTGCTGGCTGAAGAGGGTCAGACTACATGACCTTGACAGGCTCTTTCCAACCCAAACCGTTCTCTGGCTCCATGGATATTACCTGACAGAGGAGGCACAGGTGCTGGCAGATGCACATTCCCTGCTGAGAGCGTGGTGGAGAAGAATTTGGGGCTCACCTAGCCCTGGCCCCGGTGGGATTTCTCACCTTGCTGCACAAAGCCCCGGCAGTGATGGATTCGGTGTGCTGCTGGGAAAGCAGCGATGCTCCCCACGGCGACTGGCAGCGGCCGGAGCCTGCCAAGCGCCGGCAGAGCGTGGGGGCTGGATGCGTTTGCTGATAAAGGGCTGGGCTTTATCTCCAGCAGAATTTTAAACTAATCTGGGCTTTTAGAGAGAAATGTGTTTGGGAGAAGCCTGGCTAAGCACAGAGGTGGCTGCGGGGAAGGGGTGGTCGGCTTGGAGGGATGCTCAGCATTTTTGGGGGAGGAGGGGCTGCCTGCTGCTGACAGGAGCTGGTGGAGGTGGGCTGGGCGTGGAGGTTGGCCCTTGCCAGAGCCTGGTCACAGGGTGGTCTTGCAGGTCACTGGGAGGGCAGAGGTGGGGATGTGGCCAGCTCTGTCATACCTGGCTTACAGATAACGCCCGGTGGTAGGCAACAGTGAGCAGAGTTCCCCTGCTCCAAACAGGTCTGAACACTCAGGAAGAGAGTGGCAAGAGGGTGACAACCTGCTGGCACTCTCCTAAAAGGCAATGGCAAGCCAGGCTTTCCAAAAATTGGGGCTGCCTAAACACTCTGAAGGTGAACTGTCTTTCTCCAGGAGGTATGATGTTTTGGAGTCCTCTGTCTCCTCATCCCTCCCCAGGCCTTCCTTTCTAGCTCAGCCAACATCTGAAGGAGGAGCAGAGAGGAATGAAAATCATAGAATCATCTAATCAAGTTATCATCTAATCAAGTTATAATCTAAGTTGGAAGGGACCACAAGGGTCACCTAGTTCCAAACCCCTTGCCATGCCCAGGGACACCCTACCCTAGATCAGCCTGGCCACAGCCTCATCCAGCCTGGATTTAAACACCTCCAGGGATGTGGCTCCAAATCACCCCCCTGGGCAACCCATTCCAGGCTCTCACCCCTCTCATGCTGAAGAACTTCCTCCTCACATCCAGCCTGAATCTCCCCACTCAACAGCCATGCAGGGAAAAGCCTTGCAATCTCAGCTGTCCTGCTTATAATTAACAAGATTAATTATTAATTGTGGGAAAGCACAGGGGCTGCTACACTTGAAGCAGGCAAGGGAGAGGCTTTCCAGCGTTAAGCAGCAAAATGACCCTTGGATGGATCACAGAAGGTGACGTACTTATTTATCTGAACCCAACACTGCAGGTATAAATAAAAACATCAGTAAAAATAGGTCAGATCCTGGATCCTCAGCACTGATAGGATAAGGAGATCTGCAGCTGACAACAGGACCTGAGTGGTGGAAGCTTTCCAATATCCAAGAAGAGCCAGCCAGGCGGCTTACGTCTTCACGTATCGCCTGGCCATTGTGGGAGCTATTGTACTGAGGTCTATAAACATCCCAGGCTTTATCTGGGGCTGTGGAGGGGAAGGTGGAGGAAAAGACTGAGGGAACTGTGTGCAGTGATTGCCCTTGGCAGGATGCTGGATGCCCACAGTGAAGGAGAATGCTCATTCCCTTCAGACACAGCCTCCTCCTGCTCTCTAGGGCGTTGCGCAAAATCCCAAGTTAAGAGTTTGCCTTTCAGCACAAATGCTCTTTCCAGGTGGAGCTTAATGCAAGCAATGAAATTGTTCAGGATGGAGCAAATCCCTAGTTTCGGTGCTGTCTCTTCAGCCAGTTCTGGTGGCAAGGATCTGCCTTACCTCCAGCGCTATGTCTAGGTCTTCCACTCGCTGGGATGTTTTTCCCTGAGTGTGCCTGTGAAATTTGCCAGAGGTAATTAGAGCAGAAATTAAATGATAATTGGACATTTATTCTGATTCCATCATTTTAAGGTTGCACTGAAGCAGCTCTCAAGGCTGTTTCCAGTTAGCATCTTACATTGAGAGGGAAAAGTGGAGCTACAGTCACTTTTTTGCCTTTGCCTCCCCCGTGGGGGGCCCCTTCAGGCTTTAATAGAAGCTCTTCACTCCATCTTTTTCACGAGTGCTTGTACCACACCCAGCACAGTGGAGTGGATTTTGGCTCCCAGATACAACGGAGAGATGAGCAAACAACCTACCAGCAGGAACTTGGATGCCACCACCGTGCCCACCCCTCACTGAATATTTGTATATTAATATATGTAGAAAAATGAGAGGCCTCTTTCTTTTGTAAAGGTAAGAGCAGAAGAAAAATGTGAGGGGAACATTTGGTGAAACATGGCAGCCAAGTTTGCTGCTGCACTGGAGGATGCCAAGGAAAATCAAAACAATAGCCTGGGAAGGACAAGAGGAAGGGTGGAAGGATATGGCTGCTGTGTTGTGTGTCTCCCCCATGGCACAGGAAGGCTTTGGTTTAACTTCAGCAAGGATCTCTTGGAGTCAAACCCATAACCCTGCTTCTGTGAAGGCCTTAGGAGCTCAAGCATCTCCCTTTGGCACTGGTCCCTTTCTCCTTCCGTGGAGAGCGTCGTGGGCTTTCTGACCCGAAGTCTCCCTCTATGGACCAGTCCTCATCCCTGCACACCACGGTGGGGGTTCGGCTCCTCCGTGCTGGTGGCGGTTGGGAGGTTTTGTTGTCGTTCTGGATCTCTGACAACGTGAAGTTTGTGTGTTCCTTTGCCTCTGCAAGTCTCTGCTTGGGGCTCATCCATCATGTTCCTAGTTAAAACAGAGCTGCTTGTCGAGAGGAAGTCATTTGTCTCTCGCAAAAGAGTCACCCTCCTACCCCCACCAGCCACTTCGTGGCAGTGCAAGAGAATCCATTAGCTTCCCTGGAAAATGCATCATCCCATGCTGGGGCTAAACTTTGGACTAGCAAACCCCTTGAGAGGACATGAAGGAGCCATCTCTGTCACCCTTGCTCAGTGGTCAGGTCAAAGCCTGACCTCTCTTTCCATTAAATCTTCAGCATCTACATTTGAGGAGAAATGTTGCAAATTGGCAGTGATTCTAAGTTCGGTGACTGGAGGCAGCATCCCACTTCCCAATATCCTGGGCAAATCCTGCCTCTTTTTGAAACCCATCTCTAGAGAAGCTACCTCTCCTTGCTCCTCACAAGGGAAAAAGGGGAGGAAATGCCTCTTGGAGGTGAATGGCTGAGACGACCCAGAAATAAACTCTCTGAGGAGTAGGGAGCCCATGCTAGGAAGCAGCCACTCATGTCCTCATGTCCGGCAACTCTGCAAGCTCTGCACCACACAGGAGCAGTGCTGAGGGCAGGGCTCCAAGGACAACGCCCCAGGTTCACATCCAAGTCCATTTTCCCCATGCTCAAAGCCATCTTCTAATATTAACATTTCTCTCACGGTCAGAAGGGAGTCAGACCCTGCCTATCCCTGACTTGCAAGCCTGGGAAGAGCACAGGAGAAAACTTCTCCCACATTGGTTGGAGATGTTTGCAAACATAGTGGCTGGGCTCATAAGAGCCAACATCTCCCATGTTTTGCATTCCAGCAGGTGAGATGAAATCTCTGTGGGTCCCTCAGGGCAGAGCAAGACTGATCTTGGCAGGAAAGAGTGATGGTGACAACAATGCCTTCTAGGAGGCTTCCTCCATCCCACAAGCTCTTCATTGCTGGACCATGACCCTCCTCAGTTGCATATGACAAGGGGAAGGAGCTGCCAACTACCTGCGCCCAACACAGAGCCTCATGGTATGGGGAAGCACCTGAAGCACAGCAGGGATTTGCTGCACCGAGTACCTGCACTAAAAGGCTTCAAGATCAAAGCAAGAGGCACCACAGCCAGGGTGGTGTTTGCAGCAAACCCCTGCAAGTGGAAATACCCACAGGTAGCCAGGAGAAATTTCTTGTCAGCTTATTTCATCTGCCAAGCAAAAACATTTTGAAACCTGCGTCTAGGAAGTTTTCATTCACATCAGTTGTGTCTTATCTGTGGAAGAGAAGAGCATTGACTCTGATAACTCCCACACTGAATGGCAATTTAAAATTATTATTATTATTTTGGAGCCATGCTAAAACTTAACAGGCGAAGAAAGGTAAAATCATTAATAATTAAAAAACAAAACCAAAAAATAAGACCCTGAAAATCAGGTCTTCTCACCAAACTCTTTCCCTCTTTTTTTCCATGTATTGTTTTGCTGGAGCAGTAAATCCCCACAGAAATTATTCTTATAGATCTAAATTAAAGAGAGGAAAGAGAAACTTTCCCCCCCTCCAACTGGGAATTAAATGGGTTTTTTGTCTTTCAAATTATAGGCACAGGAAAGAAAGATTAAATAGAAGAAATAAAAAAGATAAATGTGAAATAAAGAAGGCAAATGAAAAACAAAGGTAATTGGGGAGAAAAAAAAAAGAAGGCAAGTGAAAAGCAAGGTAATTGGGGGGGGAAAAAAGGCAAGTGAAAAATAAATAAGGTAATTGGAAAACAAAGAATCTAAATGTAAAATAAAGAAGGTAAGTGAAAAATAAAGAAGGCAAATGATGAATAAAGTAAATACTTGAGAAATAAAGAAGGTAAATGAAAAATAAAGTAAGTGGAAAATAAAGGAGGTAAATAAAACAAAGTGAGTAAGTGAAAAATAATGAAGCTAAATGGTAAATAAAGAAGGTAAGTGGAAAATAAAGAAGGTAAATAAAATGAAGAAGTGAGTGAAAAATAATGAAGCTAAACGGAAAATAAAGAAGGCAAGTGATAAATAAATTAGGTACTTGACAAATAAAGAAGGTAAATGAAAAATGAAGTGAGTGGAAAATAAAGAAGGTAAATAAAACTAAGAAAGCAAGTGAAAAATAAAAAAAGGTAAATGTAAAATAAAGTAAGTAGGTGGGAAATAAAGAAGTTCCATACATCTGAAGCCATTGTACCGTCAGTCAATTTGAATAGTTTCTAAAATCCCTGGTGAAAAATGAAGCATCTTTGAGAGTTCACTCCTGAACTCTCAGGGACAGAGCTGTGAAAGCAAATAGAGCTGAACTCCAGCGAGGTGGAGAATATCCCTGCTTGGAGACAGAGGCTGTGACAGATCCAGATTTAAAGACAACGACTTTGTTTTTGCTGTGGCCTTGAGGGGATTAAGATAGGAGAGAAGTCCTGCCTTGCCACTGCAGATATAAATCCTGGAGGGTCACTTCATAGCCATCCATCAAGAGAGAGGAAGGGAGGAGGCAGAGTCATTTTCAGTAGTAAATTTTGGGAAGAACAAGCACTAATGGCCTAAAATTAAGAAAGAAAAACATCAGGCTAAATAGTAGGAAATGCTTTATAGTGGTGAGGTCAGGCAGACAATGGAGAAACCTGCCGAGGGAGGTCAGAGGCTCTGCAATAATGGAGATGCTCCTGGGCGGACTGAGGAGCCATAGAAGGAGAGCTCTGCTGAAATGCTCAGCCCTTGAGCCCCTTGGGTGGGGATGTGTGTGTGATCCCCAAGGTGACAGAGTTTGGCAGGCAGGAGAGTTCACCAGAGGGGAAGGTAATGAAGTCCAACAGGGGCAAGTGTAGAAGTCTGCATCTGGGTGGGAATAACCCCCTGCACCCTCTGCAGGCGAAAGGGAGACCGGCTGGAAGGCAGCAGAGAAGGACCTGGGAGTGCTGCTGGGTAAGTTCACCAGAAACCAGCAATATGCTCTGTTGGCCAAAAGTGGTGGAGTCCTGGAGCAGACAGCCCAGAGAAGCTGTGGAGTCTCCTTCTCTGAAGAAATTCCAAACCCACCTCAACACTGTGATCTGATCTGGGTGACCATGCTCTAGCCGGGCATGTCCCCCAGAGGTCTCTTCCAATTCCCACCATGATGGGATTCTCTGATTCTGTGAAATGCAACATTTCTTCCTCTTTCTCACCCAGGAGCAAGGTGCAGGGGTGGGCAGGTGGGCTTAGCCTCAGCCCACTTCCTTTGGAGCAGCAGACACCTGCCCCAGCTCTTCCCCTTTCTAAAAGCAAGCAGAGGCTGCAGAAGAGGTGGAGTTATCTACATGGAGAAGGAAGAAAGACATTTTTTGGCAGAGCCCTCCTACCAGGAAACTGGGCGAGTTACGAGGCAGAAGGACAAGCCTGAGCATCCATGCCAGATGCCAGCACAAGCCACTTTCTCAAAGCTGTCAGGTTGATTTCCTCCTGGCTCCCTGCAGGGACACCTGTGGCCTGTTATGTGACACATCATTTCGTTTTTGCAACTTACAGTGTCCATCACCACCCCCAGGCAATCACCTCAGAGCCGTGATAAATGATACACAGGCAGCTTATTATACACACTAAATCCTCTTTGCCTGGTGGTCCAAGGCTTTAACCTAATACAATTTATTCCTCTTCTGCTCAGGTTTGTACCTTGGCTCTGTTTGGTACCTCGTAGCAAGCGCTGAATAGGTGCTAGAAAGCTTCCTTTGCCCCAGACAATTTACTTCCCACCATTCCTACCCCCTGAGAACCCACCTGGGACTCCACTTTTCCTGTGTTTCTAGGCAATCCAACCATGGTAGAAACGTTGATTAGGAGAAGTGGGGAATGCCACTCTGAGAGCCTGAAGCTCTCAGCAGAGAGCTGCTGGAGGTCTGACAGCAACAGGAGGGGAAGGAAGGAGGGGTTGTGACAACAAGCTGAGACCTTAGGTGACACTTAGGGAAAGCCAAACCAACTCCTCCACCTTGGAATATGACCATGCAGAGGCCAGCACACTTGAGTTTTAAAATAGAAGTACTTAACAACTCCAAGAAATTAAGATCCTAGCCGTGGGTCTGGCCTGAAAGACAGCACAGGAACACCCATCCATGTCCTTATGTCTGCCCTCTCCTCCCAGAGGCTTTCCTGCTTTGACATGTTGTCCAAAACACCTCCTGAAGGGGACTGTGGAGGGCAAGGGAGCTTTTCTAATGTATAAGGTGTAATTAAGTGCTGGTAACACGTAGCAGAGGGCACGACTCAAAGAATCACAAACTGCTTCCTCCAAGGGCAACATCAGAGCAGGTTTCCACCAGCCCACTGGAGACAACAATCCACAAACATGCCCCTCCTTGCCAAGAAGTGAAGAGGAAGCAGGGCTTTTTTCCTAGCACTGCTGTCACTCAGGCACTTGGAGAGGCTCTTCCTAATTTTCCCCTCCCACTACCAGGTCCTTGCTGCCAGGGTGGTCCAGGACAAAGCCTGTGAGAAGATGCCTGGTTGTGGTTTCTTGATTGGAGAAGTCAGGCGGTGCTATGGAGTATGCTGAAGGAGGAGGACCAGGAATGCATAATAACTGCAAGAGGTCATGGGAAGCCCGCAAGGGGAATCTGAAGAGGGTCAGATGAGATGTCAGGAAGGACTTTTGCAGCTGCTTTTGGACAAACAGAGAGCGCAGAGAGGTGTCAGGGCATGGGTGCACTCATCTGGGGTGTAGGCATGGAAATGGCTGAGTTTGCAGATGGTGGGAGGTGAAAAAGGAAACGGAGAAACACACCGACCAGGAGGCTGAGGAGAGAAGAACTTCGGAGGAAGGGCACAGTTTGCTGGACTGAAGGGCAGAGCTTTCCTCTGTGAGAGCCTTGTTTCTGTCCAGCTCCTGGGGGAGGAGAGCTGGCCTGCAGCTACAGCAGTAACTTTGAGTAACTTCTCAGGAAACAGCTTATTTAGATAGCACTGCCTATTCTTCAGAGGAGAGGCTAGGGGAACCTATTGCCTGCTACTAATGAATGGCTTTTCCACAGCTAATGATGTTTACAGGGATGGATGCTCCAAGGTCTCCACAGTATCTCCACTAGTAGGCTGGATTGTGCTGCTGAGAAAGCACACACACACACACACACACACACACACCCCCTGAGAGGAGAGAGTTAAATATCTGCCCTGGGCTTAATGGAAAAATTAAGCAGGCATGACGCATCTGTTTAGAAGACTTCTCTCTTATCTCCAGGATCGAAAAGAATTCCAGAGCTTGAAGACCAGAAACTGAGAGCAGTTCATTCACTGCCAGTGCGTGCAGACAGCAGGAGTTCAGGTTGAACACAAGCTGAGGGTTGGAGTCTCTACCCCCTGCAATAAATAGGTTATTTGCACTGGCTGCAGTCGGTTGGGGACAGCTTTAGACCTGGATTTCTCTACTTGCTTTTGCAGTAAATAAAAGCTGCAAGCAGAACCCATAGAAGCCGTTTCAATTTCCAGGCTCTAGTCCTTCCAAAGGTTAAAATTATGGAAGCTGTTTCAATTTCCAGGCTCTTGTCCTCCCAAAGGTTAAAATTATGGAAGCTGTTTCAATTTCCAGGCTCTAGTCCTTCCAAAGGTTAAAATTATGGAAGCTGTTTCAATTTCCAGGCTCTTGTCCTCCCAAAGGTTAAAATTATGGAAGCTGTTTCAATTTTCAGGCTCAATTCCTTCCAAAGGTTAAAATTATGGAAGCTGTTTCAATTTTCAGGCTCTAGTCCTTCCAAAGGTTAAAATGACATTCATTGTAGACAAATGCTCTTTGACTGGGCAGGATAAGGATTCAAATCATCAGATGTTCATCATAACCTTCTGGGTCAAGGATCTCCCATCTGTGAACTTGCCACCCAGTCTGGAAAAGGCCTAAGCAAAGCATTTCCAGAGACATTTTTAAACAAGCAAACAAACAAAACCCCAAAACAAATCAAGACTAAATATTGTCAAGAACTTTGCCAAATTGTGGTGTTCGGGTCCTGCTCCATTTTTGCACAGCAGGAAACAATGCTCAGGTTCCCTTTGCAGCCTCCATCCACAAGGCAGTGCTGCTGGAGCTGGTTTCCCATAAACAGTGTTTTTTACATCTGAACTAAGTTCTAGTCACAAACCTTGAGCTGTGAAGGGCATGAGGGCTCTTGGCTAAGATGCTCTTCTTAAATGTGTGGCTGCAGAGCAGAATTTAAATCTCTGAGACTCAACTGTCCCACTAAAATGTGCCTTTGGCATAGGCCAGCTCCCCAACTGCTGCTATCACAGAATCACTATGGCTGGAAAAAAACCTTCAAGATCCTCAAGTCCAGCCATTAGCTAACTCTGCCAGAACCACTAATACACCATATCCTTGAACACCATATCTAGATAGCTTTTAAATACACCCAGGGATGGCAATTCAGCCACTTCTCTGGGCAGCAGGAGCTCAGGAAGCGTCTCTCTGCTCAGCATTGTTGTGCTCAGCCACAGCTCCTCTTAACAAACCGGTCCTAGATTCATAAAACTACAGAATCATAAAACAGTTTGGTTGGAAGAGATCATTAAAGGTCATCTAGTCGAACTCTTCTGCAGTGAGCAAGGACATCTGCAACTACAGCAGGTTGCACAGAGCCCCAAACATAGAATCATAGAATGGTTTAGGTTGGAAGGGACCTCAAAGATCATCCAGTTCCAACGCCCTGCCATAGGCAGGGACACTTCCCACTAGATCAAGTCACTCGAGGCCTCATCCAGCCTGGCCTTGAACACCTCCAGGGAGGAAGCAGCCACAACCTCCCTGGGCAACCTGTGCCAGTCTTTCACCACCCTCACTGTAAAGAACTTCCTCCTAACATCCTGTCTAAATCTCCCCTCTGCCAGTTTAAACCCACTACCCCTCGTCCTGTCATTACAAGACCTTGTGAATAATCCCTCCCCAGCCCTCCTGTAGGTCCCCTTCAGATACTGGAAGGCTACTATAAGGTCTCCTAGAAGCCTTTTCTTCTCCAGGCTGAAAAGCCCCAACTCTTTCAGGCTGTCCTTATAGCAGACAACCTGACCCAGAATGATTCCAGGGATGGGGCATCTCCCACCTCCATAGGCAACCTGGCTTGGGTCTTGCCACCCTCAGTGTAAACAATTTCTTTCTTCTCCAAAGTCTTAATCTCTCCTCTTTCAGTTTCCTTTGTCCTGTCACAACAGGCACTGCGAAAAATTCTGTCCGCAGCTCTCTGATTGGTCGTGTTTAAGTCCTGAAAGGCCACAAGCAGGTCTCCCCTGGAGCTTTCTCTTCTCCAGGCTGAACCACCCCAACTCTCTGAGCCTGTCCTCACAGCAGAGGGGTTCCAGCCACTCCAAAAGAAAGCAAACAAAACTTAATAGCTACTGCCTTGAAGCTGTCGACTCCGTATTCCAAGACAGAGTAAGTCCGTGACTCAAAATTGTTGGCTCTGGGACTCTTTCTCATGACTGAGCTTTTTCTGCATCTGGTTGAGCAAGTTTTTCTAGTGTCATTTCTCATCAAGGTAGTTTTCAGTAACGACTTTCAGCATATTGCAGGTCAAGGTTAAGAGGGAAGGGGAAATTGCCAAGAGGAGGTGCTCCTGCTGCTGTTTGAGGTGGCGAGGGCTGCAAGAGAGAGGGCTTGTGCAGAAATTAAAGGAGGTATTGTAATGCAGAGGAGCTGTTATTAAAATAAAAATATGTTTAAAAAAAAAAAAAAAGAAAAAGGAAAAGTAGCAGTTGTGACACCGTTAGCAAATTACAACGAGGTGCAGCTGCCTGGGAATGAACAGCTTCAAAACCATCCGTGGCAAATTGATTTCAAACCATCGGCTATCTGGTCCAGCCAATTCCAGTTCCAGCAAAAGGTTTGCTTGTCCCACGAAAATGCGTTGTAGACTTGGAAAGCACTTTTAACTGAGCCTGGAAAATATCTCACAAACCAGGGCCTGTCTCCCAGCATGACTTATCCAAACCTTTTGCCTGCTCTCGGGCAGGTCGGGAGCAATCCTGCATGTCAAATCGTAACTCAAACCACATTCTCAGGCTGACTCTGCACCATCCTCCTTTCCAAGAGCCAGCAGAGCCACGTGAAGAAGCTGAGCTTGCAGCTACTCATCACGGTGGGGGGGGGGGACTGAAAGGGATGACACAGGCTTTGAGAAGCAAAAAGCTGCCTTTCCTCACCCACGGTGATGTGGAACAAATGGGTCAGCTGTCTGAGCTAAATCCCCAGGCTCAGCTGCTGTGATGTATTTAGCTGCACCATTGCCCTGCAATCCTGCAATGTTTCATGACCTCTAAAAAATGTCATACAACGGTGGGGGGTTGCAAAGGACCTCTGAGGATCATCTGGTCCAACATCCCTGCTAAAGCAGGATCACCTACAGCAGGCTGCCCAAGATGGCAGTGTCCAGGTGGCTTTGGAATCTCTCCAGAGAAGGAGACTCCACAACCTCTCTGGAAAGCCTGCTCCAGGACTCCACCACTTTTGGCCAACAGAGCATATTGCTGCAACCTCACAGCAAAGAATTTTCAGTGGGAGAGATACATAATCTGTGTAGAGATATATAATCCACAATGTTATTAGTTTTCCACATATATGTATATATATAGACATATATAAAATTATATCTAAAATTAGAGCTTTTAATTTAATATAATTTAATACAATTAAATTGTATATTTCTATAATGGTATAAAATACAGTTTTCTACAAACAATAT
>VWZI01016225.1:98274-109077 GCA_013396835.1 Psilopogon haemacephalus
TTTATTTATATAAAATTAGGGGTCTGGGGGGGGGTTGTTTGTTTTCTGGGGGGTTTTTTGTGGGTTTTTTGAGGTTTTGTTTGGGGTTTGGGGTGTTTTTAAATATGAGCTTTTGAGTGGGAGAGATCTCCTTCATCTTGAGGAATGACATCAGTCTGGACAGACCATAACGAGATTGCAGTCTCCTTTTCAGGAGACTTTGAAAACCCACCTGGATGCATTCCTGGGCAACCTGCTCTGGATAAACCTGCTTCAGTAAGAGGGTTGGTCCATTCCAGTCTCCACCATCCTGTAATTCTGTGATTCTGTGGTTAAAGGGGAGAAATTCCCAATTCATTGTGTGTCAGCACCCAGTGCTCGTTGCTCCCAGTTCACTGCAGGTCAAGATGCTAAACCTGGGCAGTGACTGGCTGGAAAGCAGCCCTGCAGAGAGGGACTTGGAGGTGCTGGTGGACAAGAAGCTCAACATGAGCCAGCAGTGTGCACTTGCAGCCCGGAAAGCCAAGCAGAGCCTGGGCTGCATCAGGAGAAATGTGGCCAGCAGGGCCAGGGAGGTGACTCTCCCCCTCTACTCCACCCTGGTGAGACCCCACCTGGAGTACTGCATCCAGTTTTGGAGCCCCTATTACAAGAGGGATGTGGACATGCTGGAGTGTGTCCAGAGAAGGGCCACGAGGATGTTCAGAGGGCTGCAGCACCTCTGCTGTGAGGACAGACTGAAAGAGTTGGGGCTGTTCAGTTTGGAGAAGAGGAGGCTCCCAGGTGACCTTATTGTGGCCTTCCAGTATCTGAAGTGGGCTACAAAAAGGCTGGGGAGGGACATTTCAGGCTATCAGGGAGTGAGAGGACTAGGGGGAATGGAGCAAAGCTGGAGGTGGGGAGATTCAGATTGGATGTGAGGAGGAAGTTTTTCAGCATGAGAGTGGTGAGAGCCTGGAATGGGTTGCCCAGGGGGGTGGTTGACTTCCCATCCCCAGAAGTGTACAAGGCCAGGCTGGACGAGGCTGTGTCCAGCCTAATCTAGGGTAAAGTGTCCCTGCTCATGGCAGGGGGGTTGGAACTTGATGATCCTTGTGGTCCCTTCCAACCCTGACTGATTCTATGATTCTATGATGCTAAATGCCCTGTGCCACCTGATCCCCAGTCAAAGCCTGAAAACCATTTGGGCTTCAGTAAGCAAGATGCCTTCCTTAATGGGCTGGTATTTGTGAAGTGCCTTACAGTTGTAATCTTTTGGGATTCTGGGATCACCTTACAACCACAATTGGATTTCAGGAGCAGGCTGCAACAGTCTGACTCCCAGCGTTATACTGAGATGTTTTCTTAGCTGGATTTTCTGTTTAGTCTGAGTTTCACATAGTTTAGGGCTTAGGGGGAAAAAAAAATACATAAAGCAAAAAAATAAAATTAAAGCAATCCTCAGGTAATTCAAATAACCTCCAAAGCAGTGTCCTTTGAGCAGAGTCTGGCTCACTCAAATTTGGAGGGTTGCTTGTCTCTGCTAGCAGCCAGCATGATGTTGGCAGCAGGGACTGGAAATGCTGCCCAGAGGCCACTAGTATCCAATAGTAGCTCCCAAAGGCTCCCACAAGACTTTGAAGCAGGGAGAAAAGATCTCTACTCAAGAATGTTGCGACAGGGCAAGGGGTAATGGTTTCAAACCTAAAGAGGGAGATTCAGGCTGGGTAGAAGGAACAAACTTTTTTTTTTTGCTGAGGGTGGTGAGACACTGGCCCATGTTGCCCAGAGTGGTGGAAGGTGCCACATCCCTGGAACCATTCCAGGTTAGGTTGTTTGGGGCTCTGAGCTGAGCAACCTGCCCTATTTACAGATGTCCCCTGCTCACTTTAAATCTTTAAATCTCTCTTCCAAGCCAAACCATTCCATGATTCTAAGGAATAACCCCCAAGGCATCCTCAGTGCCCTTTCTGTATCAGAGGTAGCTAATGGCCAGAGCACTGACCCGGCCCTGAACGAAGTCCTTTGGATGCCAGGTGACCCTGGGGCAAGATCCCCCTCCTGCTCCATGACCTGGTTTCCCTGGGTGTGAAATGCAGAGCTGACATTTAACCTTCTGCAAAGTGCTTGAAGTTCTTCTACAGAAAATGCTGCCTCACTGCTTCAGCTCAGCCTTGCACACCACAGGCATAGCTAGACATCACCCAGGTGCCTCCATCGTTGGTCTTGCTCAGGGATGCTGCTGCCATCCTGAAGCGAAAAGGTGCTGAGAGTTTCACCATCACCTGCTGAGAAATGTTGCAAGGTTACCAGAGGAATCAGCACAAGGAGACCCTTTAGTTACCAGCTGCTTTGAATTTCATGTGTGCTTGTGAAAATCCACGTTTAATGACCTTTGCAAGCCCTGAAAGAAAACTCCTTTCCATCAGCTCACAGGTACGTGGAGGATCTCCAGTTGGTGAGCTGAAAGCTGCACACACAGAGCACAAAATTACCATTTCTGTCACCAAGGCACAGCCAGATGCCCCCCTAAAAAGTCCCAACCCAGATTAATCGACCCATACCACAATCAGCCAAGGAAGGCATTAAGTCTTCAGGCTGCTGGGGAATTGCCAGAAGCTGGGAATTCCAGCAGCAGCTACAAAGACCAATTGGCAGGGACAGCAAAATTTGACAATATCTTTCCGAATTTTCCCTGTCAGCCCCAACATGATTTAGGGATCACCAAAGGATGAGCCAAGGATGAGCTGAGGCTGCAGATGATGGAAGCAGAGGGCAGGGTGCTCCTTGGCAAAGGGAGGTTCTGCCTTGCCAGCATCTCCAGCTCCATCCTTACACGGGCATCTTTCATCTGAGGAGGCTGAGCTGGGACAGAAAAAAAGCAGTAGAAATTTAATTTGTAGTTTCTTAAGGCTATTGGATAGGTTTGAGGTTGCCCCCACTTGCTTTGGTGGGGGAAAATCAAACCTTTTTCCGTCTGGATTCATCTTCCTCCGATTCATATCTGTTAGATGAGAAGTAGATGTGGCTTTGGTAACTGGAGTAAATACTGACCTGGAAAGATGGAAAGCTTGCAGTCCAAGCCACTCTGGTGGACTCCTAGAGAGTCCATAAACAGCCTCAAACCTTATCTGCATGGCCTTTGTAGGACCTTCCTGGGCTCCCAACAGATCACAAAGATGTTTTCAAGATGCTTTCTACTTTGAAGAGCTTCCACTGATGGGAAACCTGGCTGCTATCAGAGAAACAGGCCAAAAGGATTTGCATCCAGCTGAGGTGAAGGGAAGGAAAATCACTTTTAGGAGCAGAAAGAGCAGACAAGAGGGAGGATTCAGCTAACAGAACCTTGATGCAGCAGCCACCTCAGCCTACAAGATTGTGGTTGGCATCATCTTGCTGGCAGACAACACTTTACCTGCCAAAGCAGGTCCTACAAGCTCTGTGAACCACAGCAATAAGCAGACACCTTCAGCATCCCAAACACAAACCTTCCACACTTCAAAGAAGCATCCTGCAGAACCGGGGGAAGGCTTCAAACAACCCCTGGGAGGCGTTTTGAAGCTTTGGTGGTTTGGTGGCTTCAGTCCTTGGCCCTGATCTCATGCCTCCCCACCTTCCCTTCAGCAGCTGCCTGGAGCAAAGCCGTTGACAAAGCTGGGATGTTCAGAGCATTAACTGCATCTCCAGCTACTTACCCCACCGTCAAAGAACATCTCTGCTCCTTCTTGCTCATCTCCTTCTCTTGCTCACCCATCCTCCCCAGTGCCCCCTGTTTTTCTCTCCCACAACCCTGAAAATGCCCTTTTCTTTTTTTTTTCTTCTTTTTTTTTTTTTTCTTTTTCTTTTGAGTTGTTTTTTAAGAGCCACCCCATTGTTCCTGGCAGGATGGGCAGAGCAGCAGGCTGCACAATGCAAGTGCCCTTTTCTCAGGATGTACGTTGGCCATCCCAGGGCAGGAAAATGCTTACGATGGGGCTTCCTCAGCAAGCTGTCCTTCGGCCCTTCACTTTCCTTCCCCCTTCCCAGCAGATTCTCACACTGACCCTTGGTGGCCTGGTCACCATCCATTCTTGGTAGCAACCAGCTGGGGGCAACCAGAATGTTGCACTTAACGCATGGTTCCACGCAAGACCCCACAGAGTGTTCGACGCCTGCCAAGCTCTACCACTCTCCCTAGGTAAATTCACCTTTATCCCAAGCCCTTCATCCTGCTCAGCACTAGAAGAGCAGCCCCACCACATCAGGAGTGTTGTGCCCATCTCAGCTGATGACAGCAGGCTCCACCCTTGCTGACGTAATGTGCGTAGATGCCGGTGCAGTAAACCAGGGCAGGAGCCCTTTCATCCCTTGCCAGCCTTTGTCCTTGGATACACATGAAGCTCCTGGGCATCCTGAGCCCGGGGCCAGAGCTGGTCACCATCTGCTTGGCAGACCATGGAACAAAGGGCTCTCTGGGTGTGCAACCCCACACCCACACTGGGCTCTGCAAATGACATTAAGTGGACATACATAATTAGTTATGGGTCGGAGCAGCTTGTACCACAGCCGAGCATAGCAGAGGCCTCATGTCACAGACATCCTCCCCAGGGGCTTGTACAATGCAAAGCATTCACCCTCATCCTCCTCCCAGACATCAGTGCTCCTCATAAACCCACATCTGAGGAGGCTGTTTGCATCTGAGTTCACATCCTCAAATAGCTTGTGGTACCCGGAGTCACAATACCAAAGTCCAGCCTTTGTGACTGGACTTCGTGGTGGGCTCCTGCCATCACAGTCCTCTGTAAGTCCCAGACGTGGAGTTTCTACTAAGCAGAGCAAATCTTGCACCCAGAGAGGCTCAGGGTATAAAGCAAGCCACAGCTTCTTAGGACAGCCAATTCTGGTTCTAAGGTAAGGATCTCTTCAAGAATTAGCTGTCAATACATGTCAGCTCAGCCTCTTCAAAGGCCAAGAGTATCTTAATGGCCACAACACAGCCCAGTTGGAGCAATGAGTGGTGCTGTTGTGTAGTAGATCCCATGCAGCTTGGCTGCAAGCATCAAGACTGAGTCCTCCATAGAGAGACCACAGAAGTGCAGTGACTGCCTCAGCGCAGACTTTCTTGATGCCTTCACTGCTCTTCAGCAACAGAACAGGGGGGCACAGTCTCAAGTTGTGCTGGGGGAGGTATAGGCTGGATATGAAGAAGAAGTTATTCGCAGACAGAGTGATTGGCATTGGAATGGTCTGCCCAGGGAGGTGGTGGAGTTGCCATCCCTGGAGGTGTTCAAGAAAAGACTGGTTGGGACACTTAGTGTTGGGTGATAGGTTGGACTGGATGATCTTGGAGGTCTCTTCCAACCTGGCTGATTCAATTCTATTCCAGTCTAGTCTAGTCTAGTCTATTCTCCACACTTATCCAGAATTCTTTTCCCAAGGAGGATTTATTCTCACCTAAGAACTCATCCTTCTTCTCCTCAGCTGCATATCTCTTGTTCGTGACTCACCATCATCTGAGCACCACTACTGCTGCTGAGGGACTCATGGATGTCCTGCAGGAAGCCCATGAGATGAACAAGGCTGGATCCCTGCTTGAGCTGGGAATTCAAGCATGGATGAGACCACACAGTTCCCAGAAGGTCTCACTGTGGTTATGCAATCAAGTAGCTTCTGTGGGTCTTTGCAGGGGCTCACCTAAGACTCTCCTTTATTTCCTGTGAGGAGCAGCTGAGGGAACAGGAGTTGTTTAGTCTATAGAAAAAGAGGTTCAGGGAAGATCTTCTCATTCTCTACAACTACCTGAAAGAAGGCTGGAGTGAGGTGAGTCTTGGTCTTTTTTTCTAAGTAACAAGTAACAGGACAGAGGGAAATGGACTCAAGTTGCACCAGGGGAGGTTTATCCTAGAATCATAGAATCAGTCAGGGTTGGAAAGGACCACAAGGATCATCTAGTTCCAACCCCTCTGCCATGGGCAGGGACATCTCATACTAGATCAGGCTGGCCAGAGTCTCATCCAGCCTGGCTTTGAACACCTCCAGGGATGGGGCCTCAACCACCTCCCTGGGCAACCTGACCCAGGCTCTCACCACTCTCATGCTGAAGAACTTCTTCCTAACATCTAGTCTGAATCTACCCATTTCTAGCTTTGTTCCATTCCCCCCAGTCCTATCACTACATGACAACCTAAGAAGTCCCTCCTCAGCTTTCTTGTAGGCCCCCTTCAAATGCTGGAAGGCCACAATAAGGTCACCTTGGAGCCTTCTCCTCTCCAGACCGAACAGCCCCAACTCCCTCAGTCTCTCACATTAGACAGTAGGAAATCTTTCATCACTGAAAGGGCTGACAAGGCCTGGACCAGGCTGCAAAAGGCAGTGGTGGAGTCCTCGTCCCTGAAGGGATTTAATGGACGTGTAGGATATGGTGCTGAGGGACACAGTTTAGCAGTGAGTTTGGTAGTGTCAGGTTAATGCTTGGTCTCAATGAATCTTAAAGGTCTTTTCCAGCCTAAACAATTCTGTGAATCTATGATTTGTGTTGAGTTACAGAGCAGAATAACTCCAGGGATGATGTCTCAGCAGAACATCAACCCTACCCCCACTGCCAGGAAAAGAATTGGTTAAAAATACCGAAATGATTCGAATCCTTTTTCCTCCGAGGCTTGAATGAGGCTTGGAGAGGAAAGTGGCTTCTCAGCCTCCTGCCTCCTGAATGTGCTGCTGAGGAAGAGGTGTGTACCACACAGGCAGTAACTCATCTGGGCTTGAAGGCTACAAGTGGCATTCTGAATGACAATTTGCTCCTGGAGTCCATAAATACATGACATGATTTATCAGGTCGTGGTGAACATGGGAAACAAGCCAAGAAAGGGATTGTGTAATTGTGGCTTTGCATTCCCCATTCAGTGCAGATTCTGTCCAGTTCATAAGCCTGAGGAAGAGGAGGTCTTTGGAGAGGAGTGATGGCTTGGCCCGGCAGTGAAATCAAATTTTTGAGTGCAGTTAGCAGCTTAACTTGCTGCCTGTGGTCACTTTTATCTGATTAGGTGAATGCAGCTGCATGGTGGTCTTCCCAGATACTGGGGAGGAAGAGATGTTGGAGAGGTGGGAGAAGGAAAAGGGAAAGTGATTCATTATCTGTAGCATGTTTGAGGTCTGAAGGAACCTGGAGAATGTCTGTTTCACTGGGTGGTGCAGGGGGCCAGCAGACATGCTCCTGAGAAGGTGCATCTAACAGAGGATGGCAGCTTCCATCTCAGCAGTGTTCAAGATGCTACTCACAATTCCTGTATAGAATTGCTTTTAAAGCAGAAAATAATCACTCAGTTCATGACAACTGTTGGTGGAAACAGGTGTCCAGGTCCAAAATCCGGGGCATGTTCTCCAGTAGTGTCCATGCACCATCTTGGACAGGCTAGAGAGACCTTCTTCCACCCATAAGAGTAGGAACTTGCCAAGGAACTCCCACATTTCACCAGGCCCTTGAACCTCAGTCTTTTACACCTTGGCAAAAGACAAAGACCTTGTTACCAAAGCTACCAAAAGGGAACAACCCACAACATAACACACAGTTGGAAGGGAAGTGTAAAGGTCATCTTGTCCTAAAGTTGCAGTTTGTCCATTTAACCTTCCAAAATCATAGAATCATAGAACCAGTCAGGGTTGGAAGGGACCACAAGGATCATCTAGTTCCATCCCTCTGCCATGGGCAAGGATACCCTACCCTAGATTAGGCTACCCACAGCCTCATCCATCCTGGATTTAAACACCTACAGGGATGTGGCTCCAACCACCTCCCTGGGCAGCCCGTTCCAGGCTCTCACCACTCTCATGGTGAAGAACTTCCTCCTCAGGTATCTCATCACTTCTTTACAGTATCATATGTGCAGAGCAGAATGGCTGCAAGAGGACATAACAAAGAGGTTGGCTTGGAGGCTTCCCCAGGTTCTTCTGTCACTGAGGACAGATTAGCTACATGGACATCCTTTGTGGTGTCTCAGACAAGAGCTGTAGTTGCTAGACCTTGGCTAAGCCAAGGAAGACAACAGCTTTGCGGAGATCTCGTCCAAGTTCTTTTTTCCCTCCAAGTAAAATAAGAATATTTTCTGAAAGCATCAAAGGCTTTTGAAAGGAGAAACAGAAGTTTCCAAGTTGTGTTTGGTCAGAGCCAAACCTGCGTCCTCATCCAGTGGGGCCGGTGAGGGACAAGGGTCAGGAGGGAAATGCTCTTGGCTCTGGAGGAAGGCAAGCCTCAGGCAGAGGAGAAATCAAAGAGCTGCCCACATAAATTATAGAAGTCCAAAAGGAAGTTTCAGATCCCTGTTCATGACTCATGCCTGCAGCACTATCCACCAGAAACGATGCAAAAAGCCTTCCCTGGCCAGCACCACTCTTCCCTACCTCTGGAATTCCTGTACATCCTGCCCAACCAAGTGGCCGTGGCACCTCAAAACCCTCCCAAGCACCCACTTTGCTTCTGCCTCCTCTACACCATCAGTCCCTGCTGAACCAAAACAACTCTCTGCCAGCTCCACAAGGAGCAAAACAGGGCACCCTTGTTTTCAGTATCTATTCAGCTGCTTTAAAGAGCAGGAAACTTGGGCCATTTGCTTTAGCCATTGTATCTTCTGTTATTCATCAATTTTGGAAAACAGCCTCTAAAATCGTTTCCGCCTCCCCCTCCCCCTTTTTTTTCCCATGTAAATCACTCCAAGGTTTTGTGGTTTTGTTTCCCAAAAAANAAAAGGGAAAAAAAAAAAAAAAAGGCCCAAACATTCTGTTGTTCACAGCAGTATTTTTTTTTTTCACTTCATTCTAATTTAGCAGCTCCGCCGAGCTCCCCTTCCCCTAAAAGCCTGCGAACAGAGGAAGCAGTTCCTGCCTGCGGCTGCACGCAAACACCGAATGCCACAGCTGAAGGGTTTTTTCCTGTCCCCTTGCAATGCTCAGTCAGCTCCCTCCAGGAGTGAAGGGACATTGGTCGGTTCAAGGAATAACCCAGGGAATAAACCCCCTTCTCCTGGAGCTTTTTCCAAGGGCTGGCTCCACTCAGTGAGAATCATTTTGGTTGGAGAAGGTCTTCAAGATCAAGCTTGACCATTAGCTAACTCTGCCAAGTCTGCTGTTAAACCAGGTCCTGCGTGACCACATCTCTGCAGCTTATAAACACCTCTAGAGATGGACCTTTTAAGTGAAAAAGTTTCTTCTAATGTCCAATCCAAACCCATCCTGCTGCAACTCGAGGCCCCACCTGGAGTACTGCATCCAGTTCTAGAGTCCCTATTACAAGAGGGATATGGATGTACTGGAAGGTGCCCAGAGAAGGGCCATGTGGATGAGCAGAGGGCTGCAACACCTCTCCTATGAGGAAACACTGAGGGAGTTGGGGCTGTTCAGTTTGGAGAGCAGAAGGCTCCCAGGTGACTTTATTGTGGCCTTCCAGTATCTGAAGGGGGCCTATAAGAAAAGCTGGAAAGGGACTAGTGACAGGACTGGGGGAAATGGAACAAAACTGTAAATGGGTAGATTCAGACTGGATGTTAGGAAGAAGTTCTTTAGCATGAGAGTGGTGAGAGCCTGGAAGGGGTTGCCCAGGGAGGTGGTGAAAGCCCCATCCCTGGAGGTGTTTAAATCCAGGCTGGATGAGGCTGTGGGCAGCCTAATCTAGGGTAGGGTGTCCCTGGGCATGGCAGACGGATTGGAACTAGATGATCCTTGTGGTCCCTTCCAACCCCGACTGATTCTATGGTTTCCTCTTGTCTTGTCACTTGTCACTAGGGAGAAGAGACCAACTCCCAGCTCAATATCCTTCTGGGAGTGAGGACCCCAAAACTGAGCCCAGTATTCAAGGTGTGGCCTCACCAGTGCCAAGCACAGGGGGACAGTCACTTCCCTGCTCCTGCTGGTCACACTGTTGCTGATCCAATATAGGATGCTGTTTTCCTTCTTGGATGCCTGGGCACAGCCTGGCTCATCTTCAGCTAGCTGTTGATGAACACCCCCAGGTCTTTCTCTGCTGGACATCTTTCCAGCCACTCTATTCCAAGCTTTGGATCCTTTAGAGAGCATCTGGATGATAGAAAATGTTCTTTGGAGTCAGCATGTAAATTGTACTGAAAATTGGAAATTGCAAGGCAGGTTTAATTCTGATCTTGTGGTTGAAGTTTGGGAAGAAAATCTGGATTTCTTTGGGTTTTTTTTTTCCCCCAAAACTCAGAGAACTTACTAGGTTTTGAGGGGAGATGTACAAAGGCAAATAAAATTGAGATATGACCACTCCTGACAATGTGATGTGCTCCCGAGACCCTGTTCCGGGTGCCTGTCCAAGAGATGAGCCAAGATTGGTCTAGAGGAGGTCTAATGGAGCATTCCTTTGCATTTACACCAGGGTCCTGTTCTGGGATCTGCTCAAAGCACATAGACATTTCTGTAGATCAGGTCTGCTAAGTCACTGCTAACCCATGTCAGTCAGCACCACACCTCCCTGGCATTTAAATCCTTGCAGGGAAATTTCCCTTGGAGCCTCAACTTCAAAAGTCATCTGAAAATACCAGAAAATATGTGTTTGTTGAGGCTTTTTAATTTTATTTTTTTTTTCTAAAGCTCTATTTAACTACACCACACCTATTGAAGTCTCCACCATTTCCCTTACCCAAGGTGTAAGTCAACACCATATACATCCCCGAGGAACGTGGACCTCCTCTAACCTTTCCCAGAAGGAGCAGAAGGAAGCTGGAATAGCTCAGCTGAGTGTCGCCAGGCTGTGCAGAAGCAGGCCAAAGAGTTCACACACACACACACACACACACACACGGGGAGAGGGTGGAGGGGGAGTGGGGGGGAAATAAAATTAAAACCTCAGAGAAAAAA
>VWZI01016225.1:109133-120697 GCA_013396835.1 Psilopogon haemacephalus
AAAAAAAAAAGGCAAAAAAAGATCTTCACGGTGCAGCTTTTGCTTCTGGAAATCCCCTCTTTGTTCCTGAGTGAGTCAGCCAAAACTGTGACCTTGGAAGCACGATGGGAATGCTGTCAGACGTAAAAGGAGCATGGAGCAGCCCAGCTGCAGCATGGAGCAGTGTGGTGAGCCAGCAGCTGATGAGCGCAAAGGTCTGACCACGCTGCAGATGCAGCACCAGTGGTTCCAGTGGGAGGGAGCAGCTGCTTCCCAGCTGAAAGGGGCAGCCAAGGAAAATAATTCCTTGGTGGCTGCAACCTGCACAGAAGGGGTCTGGAGCACAAGTCTGGTGAGAAGCAGCTGAACGAAGTGGGGTTGTTCAGCCTGGAGAAGAGGAGGCTGAGAGGAGACCTTCTGACTGTGCACAGCTCCCTGAAAGAAGATCCAGGTGGGTATCAGTCTCTTCTCCCAAGGAACAAGCAACAGAACAAGAGGAAACAGCCTCAAGGTGCACCAGGGTCAGTTTAGGCTGGACATGAGGAAAAATTTCTTCCCCAAAAGGGTTGCCAATCCATGGAATACAGGATCAGAGAATTGTTGGGGTCAGAAGAGACCTTTAAGATCATCAATGAAACAATTAACCCAAGGTCACTGCCAAACTGTGTCCCTCAGCACCACATCTACATGACTTTTAAAGCCCTCCAGGGATGGGGACAGTACCATTTGCCTCTCAGCAGCCTGTCCCAGGGCTTGACAACCCTTTAAGTGAATAAATCTTTCCTAATATCCAACCTAAACCTCCTAGAGCACAACATGAAGCCATTTCCTCTTGTCCTATCTCTTGTTATATAGGAGAAGAGACAGACTCCCTGCCTCACTGCAACCTCCTCTCAGGGAGTTGTAGAGAGCCAGAAGGTCTCC
Source organism: Psilopogon haemacephalus (assembly GCA_013396835.1). Classification (NCBI taxonomy): domain Eukaryota; kingdom Metazoa; phylum Chordata; class Aves; order Piciformes; family Megalaimidae; genus Psilopogon; species Psilopogon haemacephalus. Next base: position 110,037 of record VWZI01016225.1, read on the forward strand.
CCTCGTCCTCCTTTTCTCCATACTGAACCATCTCAGTTCCCTCAGGCACTCCTATTAAGGGCTGTGCTCCAGACCCCTTTACATTCCTGGAGGTAGCCTTGAAGCTATCACCAATCCCATCTGATGTTCATCAATTCAGCGACCACACGATGGAGCTGGACTCCAACCCCACTGACTACAGCGACGTTGGAGGAAGGTTTCAAGTACCTTCAGGGCTTGGAGTGAGAAGTGAGCTCAGTTTCCAGCTGGGGATGCAGCCAGGCCTGCTCCTTCAAGAAAACATTTGTATCAGCACGTTTGTGCCAGTATTTCAATGTCTATTTTTTATTCAATTCCTGGTTTTCCGGGAAAGTAGGGACAGGGCTGCATACTTTGGAGAGATAAGGGCAACAAGGAGTCCCTATAATCTCCTGCTGACCTCAGCAGACGTGTCCCACTTTTACCTTCTCTTTAAGGGCTACATTCCTGTTGCAACTGGCCATCTGGTCTGCCCCTCACCTCCTCCACTCCAACTCTGTCTTCCTTAATAGCAGGAGCAGGAGATAAGTGCTTAATGAATTAGCAGAGCACATAGTTTCCCTGCAAGAAGCATCATCTCCGGGTTCCTGCCAGATGCTGAGGCTCTCCCCCTTGCAGACCTCCCTCAGAGCCAGCCCTGGAATTTCAGAGGCTTCCCACCACGGCGCCAGCTGTGCAGAGAAGGAACCTGCAACTCCTTCACGTCCCCAAATGCAAGTGCTGCTTCTCACCCCTGTTTGCAAGGAGGAGGGATGATGGGTTCGGGAGGAAAAAAGCCCAGTTGCAGACCCAGACCAAGCCGAAAAACATCCCCACTGAGTTGAAGGTTAAGTGAGAGGCTGAGTTCATTAATGCTTTGAGCAGGGGAAGGCATTGGCCTGGATTTCTTAGGTCACAGCGACAGCAGAGGAAGTCTGGCAGGGCCATGGTGTGGGATGGAGATTGCTCTCCAGGGTGACTCCAAAAGGCAATAAAAAAAGACAATAAGGAGAAAGATAATAAAAGCCCTCCAGCTTTTTCTTTTCTCCCTGCAATGTCAGGCTTTCCAGGAAGGGCTAATGCTTGCCTACAGATTTACTGTCCTCCAGGCGCAGGGTGCAAAGGGACACCTGACCTCACTTGGCAACTCCCACAAAGGGCTGCAAAGCTCTCACCAGCACACTCACTGGCAGGCAGGACCAGCAGAGGTGTCTACCATCAAGCTGGTGGAAAATAGGCTGCTGGAGAGAAACAAGGTTAGAAGTGTCCTCTCCCTGAAGGCCCTCGATCGGCTCCCACAGGACCTTAAATCAGAATTATTCCTGCTGGAGGCTGGGTTTTGTCCCTGCAACAGACACCAGCTTGTTCTGCTGGCATTAGGAAGGGCTCTGGATAAACCACATCACTGCTTCAAGTCATCCAGCTGGCAAATCGCTGAGCATCCTTGGGCTGATAAAAGCTGATGCTGGCTTCCCTGGGGGTCAAGAGTGGCTCCAGTTGTTCTCCTTGGCCTCACCCATATCAGAGCCTCCTCCCCTTGATGCACCACCCAGACCTCAGCTCCATCCCATAAGCTGGCACACTGAGCACACAGAGAGGGCAGAAAGCCTAAATCCCAGGCTAGCACAGAGGATCCTGGCTGGCACTCTTTGCTTAGTGATCATCATTTCTTAGAGGTGCCATGAGGATGGCCAGGCTGGATGAGGCTGTGGGCAGCCTGATCTAGGGTAGAGTGTCCCTGGGAATGGCAGGGGGTTTGCAACTAGATGATCCTTGTGGTCCCTTCCAACCCTGACTGATTCTATGATTCTATGATCTCATTAGCTGGGAGCCAGGAAAGCAGGACCTGATTTTCAGGGCTGCTCCGCAAACCAAACCTGTTGCATTTACAAAGCAAACCTGCAGGTGAGAAGGAACAACAACAAATCCCTGTCGAGGAAGCAGCCTTAAGCACACTGTGACACCCTGACATCTAGCATGGAGGTCACAGCCCCATTAAGGCACCATAGTAACAACTCCAGCAGCTCCTCAACCAGCATGTTGAATTGATGCTGTTTGAACCAGCCCTGGTTATTCCATCTCCTGGCAGGACCTGTGGCAGTTGCAATTTCTTTCTGTTCCACGCTCATTTGTATTCCCAAGCAGCCTAAGGGAGCAATTTCTCAATGGTTGGACAGCTGCTGAGACAGAGAAGCAGATCTGGGAGCCTAGGATCAGGGAAGCAGGCATGAGGACAGCTGTGGCAGGAACCATAGCCATGGAGAAGCCCCAGGAGCACCATGAGACAAGGAATTACTGAGTAACCAGATTTTCAGTGGTGGCCTCCACCCGGTTGCTTCAAGCTCTGCCTCTCTACCAGGGTCACCTGGCTTTTATGGGGCTGAAGCTGGACTGGCTGAGACCAAACGTACCACAAGTCTGTCAACCCTGGACACCAGCGCTGCACCAGTGCGAAGGATTTCTGTCATCCTTCCAAGCCCAGGTTGTGCAAACTTAGGTGCTACATATCCCCATGGGATGCTTTTGGAGAAGAACCAAGCTTGAGAGTCCAGCCCTTTGACGATGATGCTCCAAGGCCAGCAACATCAAGGGATGAGCTGTGGCATGGGCTGTGGAAAGAGAAAACAAAGAAACAAACATTTTTCTGGGGGGAGTTTCTGAGTTTTGTTTTCACCCAGAGGCGGCCTTAAGAGTTGGCACTTCACTTTCTTCTTGTTTTCCTCTTAGAATAAAAATGCCTAAATATATATATATATATATATATATATATATATTTGGAACCATTGGAATGTTCTGTTCCAGGGTGGTTGAAATAGTATTGCTAATATTAGAGGCACCATGTGATTACAGAATTACATGAATCATAGAATGGTTTAGGTTGGAAGAGACTTCAAAGCTCATCCAGTTCCAACCCCCTGCCATAGGCAGGGGCACCTCCCATTAGAGCAGGTCACTCAAGACCTCATCCAACCTGGCCTTGAACACGTCTAGGGAGGGAGCAGCCACAACCTCCCTGGGCAAACCTGTGTCAGTGTCTCACCACCCTCACTGTAACATGCATTTTAAATCTCTGCCATTCTAAACCTGTTCCCCCTTGTCCTGTCATTACAAGACCTTGTGAATAGTCCCTCCCCAGCCTTCCTGTAGGCCCCTTTCAGATACTGGAAGGCTACTACAAGGTCTCCTTGAAGCCTCCTCTTCTCCAGGTCAGTATGAAATGAGAGGGCTCAAAAGGCTTCTTTACATATCCATCTCTCAGTGTTTTCCAGTGAAGCTAAGGCATTTCCTGCAGAGGGTTTGATTGCAGCACAGCTATTTCCAAAGGAGAGCTGCTCTGCCTGCACATCTCCAGCTACCAGCAACGTGGAATTAGGCGGATGATGGCCAACATCCTGACTGCTGGTGAAAACAGGGCACATGGGCTGTCCAACCTGGGCAATACTGACTGCTCTATAACTCCTCAAAGAGCTAAAAAGCAAACATCAAGGAAAATAGAGGAATTCCTCATTTTATTCTCTTTTATTGTTTTGTCAGGGACTGAGTTGGTTGGGTGTTTTCAGTGGTGGTCTCCAGTCATCAGCTATGTAACCAGAAAGGCAAAATCCCTCTCCAGCCTTCTTCAAAGCACAGACACTTAGAATCATAGATTAAAATTTTAAAAATTAATTTTTAAAAAAAATCTATTATTTTTAAAATTTTTTAAAATTNAAAGAAAGAAAGAAAGAAAGAAAGAAAGAAAGAAAGAAAGAAAGAAAGAAAGAAAGAAAGAAAGAAAGAAAGAAAGAAAGAAAGAAAGAAAGAAAGAAAGAAAGAAAGAAAGAAAGAAAGAAAGAAAGAAAGAAAGAAAGAAAGAAAGAAAGAAAGAAAGAAAGAAAGAAAGAAAGAAAGAAAGAAAGAAAGAAAGAAAGAAAGAAAGAAAGAAAGAAAGAAAGAAAGAAAGAAAGAAAGAAAGAAAGAAAGAAAGAAAGAAAGAAAGAAAGAAAGAAAGAAAGAAAGAAAGAAAGAAAGAAAGAAAGAAAGAAAGAAAGAAAGAAAGAAAGAAAGAAAGAAAGAAAGAAAGAAAGAAAGAAAGAAAGAAAGAAAGAAAGAAAGAAAGAAAGAAAGAAAGAAAGAAAGAAAGAAAGAAAGAAAGAAAGAAAGAAAGAAAGAAAGAAAGAAAGAAAGAAAGAAAGAAAGAAAGAAAGAAAGAAAGAAAGAAAGAAAGAAAGAAAGAAAGAAAGAAAGAAAGAAAGAAAGAAAGAAAGAAAGAAAGAAAGAAAGAAAGAAAGAAAGAAAGAAAGAAAGAAAGAAAGAAAGAAAGAAAGAAAGAAAGAAAGAAAGAAAGAAAGAAAGAAAGAAAGAAAGAAAGAAAGAAAGAAAGAAAGAAAGAAAGAAAGAAAGAAAGAAAGAAAGAAAGAAAGAAAGAAAGAAAGAAAGAAAGAAAGAAAGAAAGAAAGAAAGAAAGAAAGAAAGAAAGAAAGAAAGAAAGAAAGAAAGAAAGAAAGAAAGAAAGAAAGAAAGAAAGAAAGAAAGAAAGAAAGAAAGAAAGAAAGAAAGAAAGAAAGAAAGAAAGAAAGAAAGAAAGAAAGAAAGAAAGAAAGAAAGAAAGAAAGAAAGAAAGAAAGAAAGAAAGAAAGAAAGAAAGAAAGAAAGAAAGAAAGAAAGAAAGAAAGAAAGAAAGAAAGAAAGAAAGAAAGAAAGAAAGAAAGAAAGAAAGAAAGAAAGAAAGAAAGAAAGAAAGAAAGAAAGAAAGGAAGCGAGCGAAAAGAAATAGGATAGTGGCCCCGAGGCACATCATGCCCAGCCAACCATTCACAAATTCACCTCTGGGGAGCTTGCATTTCAGGGCAGAGTGTCAGACGCGTCGCTTTTCTCTGGTTATAAAGAAGAGGACTTGAAAGCAAGGAAAACAGGGCAGAGGCAGCAGCCGGCAGGGTGATGGGGTGAAGGCTCAGCGAGCGTGGTGCTGGCACTGATGCTCCTTTTATTGTTCCAGATGGATTTTAAATTGACCGGCTCTAGCAGAGAGGGCTTTTAATAGCTGGGTTTACACGCTTCCCTTGTCCTCCAGACAATGGAGTTCAAAGAGGTTCAGAGCCACATTATGCTCTCAATGACACTGATATAAATCCAGATGGAGCCAAAGCAACAGGCTGAGCAGAAGGGCTGTGAGCCTCCACCGAATCATAGAATCATAGAATCACAGAATCACAGAATCACAGAATCAAAGAATCATAGAATCAGTCAGGTTTGGAAGGGACCACAAGGATCATCTAATTCCAACCCCCCTGCCATGCCCAGGGACACCCTACCCTACATCAGGCTGCCCACAGCCTCATCCAGCCTGGCCTGCTGCACCTCCAGGGAAGCAGCCCCAACCACCTCCTTGGGCAACCCAGTCCAGGCTCTCACCACTCTCATGCTGAAGAACTTCCTCCTCACATCCAATCTGAATCTCCCCACCTCCAGCTTTGCTCCATTCCCTCTAGTCTTCTCGCTACCTGATAGTCTAAAATGTCCCTCCCCAGCCTTTTTGTAGCCCCCTTCAGATACTGGAAGGCCACAATAAGGTCACCTGGGAACCTCCTCTTCTCCAGACTGAACAGCCCCAACTCTTTCAGTCTATCCTCATAGCAGAGGCGCTGCAACCCTCTGAGTATCCTCATGGCCCTTCTCTGGACACACTCCAGCATATCCACATATCCCTTCTGTAATAGGGGCTCCAGAACTGGACACAGTACTCTAGGTGGGGTCTCACCAGGGCGGAGTAGAGGGGGAGAATCACCTCCCTGGCCCTGCTGGCCACACTTCTTCTGATGCAGCCCAGGATCTGGGCAGGGGAAGGAGCAGACCCTCACCAACATCTTTAAGATGTTTGATGACAGTGGCTTACCAGTAGTGGTGGAATTGTGAACTGCAAGTGCACAGCTGGACTTGATGATCACCAAGCTCTCTTCCGACCTCAACAGTTCTATGGTTCTATGACATCCCTCAGCAGTGCAGGAGGAATACCTAACAGAGCCCAAGCCTGCACCAGGAGCAGCACTCCCCAAACACCTGCCCTGCTGCCACAACAGAGACATTCCTGAGCTTCAGCTCCTGCATCTTCACCGAGCCCCCATCAAACCTCCGCTCCTTGAGGCAACGTCAAAGCTCATTGACAAATCCACAATCCCAGGTTCTCAGCTTCGCTCTGTTTTGCCAAGTCCTGGAGAACTGAAACACAGCCACACCTCGCTGATGTACCCAAGGACACCCGCAGCACACACGCATCCCTCTGCACAGATTGCCTTTCAGCAGCAAAGCTGCATTTTGGAGCAGATCCAGGAGGCGGTCCCCAGCCCCCCACATTTTTTGCAGAGGGTGCTTGCAGCACCGCAGTGTCTCACAAAGCCAGCACTGTCAGTTTTGCTTTCTCCTCCCCCAAAATGCTTCTGTGAAAGCAGGACCTGCCCTGCGGCAAGTCTACCTTCTGCTTGGCCACTCAAGGAGACATTTTTCTCTTTGTAGGAGCAAGGACATTTATCTTGGCAGGGTCTCCATCACCAGCCTGGCACGCAACCTCTGCAAAATGAAACCTCACTTAAGGCACCCACCCACACAGGTAGTGGGGCCAGTTCACACATGGAGAGTTTCCAGCTCCACCTACGTGCCTGTGTTGATCACAGCACAGATCCTGGATGCTTCTAGTGGGGCTACAAGAAAAATCAGCTGAGGTTTGCAAGGAGAGAGGATTTTAACCCAAGCTGAGGAAATTAAGTGGTGGTACTCAACTTTTACTTGCCTTTGCAGCATTCCAACCTGAGGAAATTAAGTGGTGGTACTCAACTTTTACTTGCCTTTGCCACATCCCAAGCTGAGGAAATCAAGTGGTGGTGCTCAACTTCGACTTGCCTTTGCACCACCTTTTCTGTCCCCACAAGCCATCAAGTAGAAGAAACACACAACCCCAGGACTGTCATAGATCAGCAGGATCATTTTGGCTGGAAAAGATCTTTAAGATCATCAAGCCCAACTTGTTACCCAGCACTGCCAGGTCACCACTAAGCCGTGTCACTCAGCACAACATCTACACAGCTTTGAAACCCTTGAAGGGATGGAGACTCAAGAGACCTGCCAGGGCTTGACAAGCCCTTTGAGGAAGAAATTTCTCCTCATCTTCAATCTAAAGCTCCCATTGCACAACTTGAGGTCATTTCTTCTTGTCCTGTTGCTTGTTCCCTGGGAGAAGAGACCAACCCCCACCTGGATCTCATCTCCTGCAGGGAGTTGCAGAGAGCCAGAAGGTCTCCCCTCAGCCTCCTTTTCTCCATGCCAAACAAGCTCAGTTCCCTCAGCCACAGTCCCACATTTTTTTCCTCCCACACATCAGCTCATGTTGAGAAGGTCTCCCCTTGAGCTCATCACATAAAATCAAGGAAAAAAAATAGGCTGGTGTCATTTTCCTAGGGGTCACCTGCTCACTTGGTTTCTCTTTGCTTAACTAAAACTGGAGCCACAGCATGCCCAGGTAAGCGCTGAGAAGCTGGGCCTCACTGCCTCTTGGGTTGGCTCCATTTCCTGGCTGAAGTCCCAAGTGACACCATGACTTATCCTGTTTCTTTTCCATTCCTGGACCAAGAACCAGGAAAAAGAGCCACGGGGCAGCCAGACCACTCATAAACAGGCAGGAGCTCTGGACCACCCTGCACATGACATCCCAGGCTGCCATCCCCAGCAGCTCTTCATCCCCATCACCACCTCAAGATCCAAATCCACTGAAGGGGAATTTCATGCAAAGTGGGGGGAAAAAAGGCTTTCTTCAGATCTGCTGCAGGTTTTTGCTGCACTTCTGATCATCAGCTTCCTGCCACAGGTATTTTGGAAGGACTTTTGTCCTGGATTCCTCTTCTCTAAGGGCCAGATCCTTCTGGGTAACATATGCAATGAGCTGGGAGCACCTGGCAGCAGCAGCAGCAGCATGGTGGAGAACGTTTCTTGTTGTGAAAACTGGATTTAATAAAAATAAATGGCTCTGGCAGCTCAAACAGCCCCCACTTGCTGCTTTAGTGCCAAAGGAGGTGACATAAACAGTAATTTCATCTGCCTCCTTTCCCCCTACACACATCCACCTACGCAGACTAAAAGCTGGCAGAGGAGGGAAAAAAAAAAAATCTCATCATTGAGATACAAGCTCAGATTTAAAAAAACCAAAAATCAGCTATCCTTCTGATTTGACCAAGAGGAAGAAAACCCAGAAGAACAGCAAGGTCTCAGGGGACTGTGGGACTGTGGGACTGTGGTCTTCTCTTCCCAGTTTTGAAATGGCCAAGAAAGATCTCTGCTGAGAGGTGACTTAACAGATGAGTGCTCAGGAGCTCAGCAGTGAGAGGTGGTCCCAGCACCCCAGGGAGGTGCAGGGTGGAGAACTGCCCCTGACAGACCCTGTGGTGATAGGGTTTGAAACGCCTCTGGCAGTGTGCAGGAGCTCCCCACTGTGAGCTGGGTGCCTGCCTTCACACTTTCTCCACGGAGAAGTGGCTCCTGGGGGCTTCCAGCTCCGGTTTCACTCCACACAGTGTTTGCTTTCCAGGCAGGATTAGAGCATGGAAATCTCTGTCACGCTGGGAACATAACTTCTAAGAAAGGGCTTTTTCAGCTGCTTGATGGCCATGGAGAGAGAACCATAGAATCATTTTGGGTTGGAAAAGACTTTTAAGACCTCTGAGTCCGAACATACATGGTCATTTCAAAAGTAAAAGCAAAGCCACCGCAGCACACCTCTGCCTCAGGCACAGAGTTTGCAAGAGCAGCCAGGGAGAAGGAGCAGCTGGAGCCTTAAAGGAGGGAAGTGCCACAGAAACTGATTTGTGGACATGAAAATGAGAATTAAAGGAGAACACAATAAAAGGGGAAGGTGGAATAAAAGGAGAAGCTTCTTCGCCACTGTCCCGTTTCCTTCCCCCCACCCTGTATCCTCTTTCCCCTGTATCCAAACTCACAAGGTAGAACCCAGAGATGCTCTTAAGTGTTGGTGGAGGTCACAGGAGCAGGGCAAGGGCTGAAAAGAAGACAGACCTCAGCCAGGACACAGGCATCTCTGGGGTCCCATGAGGCACATAGGAAAGTCTACTTCACCTAGGCCCTTCCAACACATCACTGCAGCAAGGAAGAGTGCAGCTCCATGGGCTGGCTTCTTCTCTGGATGAAGCAGGGCATGAGGTTAAAAGCCCTACCAGAACACTGGCTGCTCCTGCCCGTCCCACACACCCACCTTCCATTACCTGTAGGGGGGTTACAGGAAAGCTGGAGAGGGACTTTTTACAAGTGCATGCAGTGAGAGGACAAAGAGCATTGCTTTTAAACTAGAGCATGGTAGGTTTAGACTAGACATGAAGAAGAAGTTCTTTACTGTGAGGCTGGTGAGACACTGGAACTCTTTGCCAAGTGAAGTCATGGATGCCTCATCCCTGTGAGTGCTTAAAACCAGGCTGGATGAGGCTATGAGCAACCTGGTCTAACAGAAACTGTCCTTGCCCATGGCTGGGTGGGTGTGTGTGGGGTGATGTGGTAGGAACCCTTTCCAACTCAAGCCATTCTATGATCATAGAATCTTAGAATCATAGAATGTCAGGGGCTGGAAGGGACCTCAAAAGATCATCTGGTCCAGCCCCCCTGCCAGAGCATGATCATCTAGAGCAGATCACACTGGAATGCATCCAGATCTCTGACATCTTGCTCTGAGAAAGGCCTAGGGAAGAGGTCTTCTGCTATGAGGACAGCCTACAAGAGTTGGGACTCTGCAGCCTGGAGAAGAGAAGACTTCGAGGAGACTTTGGAGTAGCCTTCCAATATCTGAAAGGGGCTTACAGAAAGGCTGGAGAGGGACTATTCACAAAGTCTTGTAATGACAGGATAAGGATTAATGGGTCAAAACTGGCAGAGGAGAGATATAAACTGGACATTAGGAGGAAGTTCTTCGTAGTGAAGGTGGTGAGACACTGACACAGATTGCCCAGGGAGGTTGTGGCTGCTCCCTCCCTGGAGGTGTTCAAGGCCAGGTTGGATGAGGCCTCGAGTGCCCTGTTCTAGTGGGAGGCGTCCCTGCCTATGGCACAGGGGGGTTGGAACTGGCTGAGCTTTGAGGTCCCTTCCAACCTAAACCATTCTGAGATTCTGTAAGAGCCGATTCCATCCACCCCCTTCTTACTCAGCCAGCTGGCAGCAGATCCACACTGCTCAACTCGAGTGGGGTTAAAACCCTCCTGATTAGCAAAAAAAAAACCAAAAAAACAAAAACAAAAATACCCCAACAAAACAAACAAACAAATAAATAAAATTTAAACAAACAAAAAAAAACACCAAAAAAACCCACCAAACCCTGACTTCTTGCAGCACAGCACAGCACTGCACAGCACAGCACAGCTCAGCACAGCGCAGCGCAGCACAGCACAGCGCATCGCAGCACAGCACAGCGCAGCGCAGCACAGAACAGCGCAGCACAGCACTGCACAGCGCAGCGCAGCACAGCACAGCACTGCACAGCACAGCGCAGCACTGCACAGCACAGCACAGCACTGCACAGCACAGCGCAGCACTGCACAGCACTGCACAGCACAGCACAGCGCAGCGCAGCACTGCACAGCACTGCACAGCACAGCGCAGCGCAGGACAGCACAGTGCAGCGCAGCGCAGCGCAGCACTGC
>VWZI01016225.1:120785-135239 GCA_013396835.1 Psilopogon haemacephalus
GCACTGCACAGCGCAGCGCAGCGCAGCACAGCAGCCCTTTCATGCGCTGCTGGCGTTCGGTCCTTGGCGGGGGTGCACTGCAACCCCCCGGAATGTGACTGTCACCAAAAGGGGAAGCGGCTGGGGCCAGTGTCCCGATCGCTATCTGCCCGCCCTCATTAACGCCTTTGAGCGGCCGCCAAGCCGCTCGCTGTGAACTGAACTTTTCCTCTGAACTCCATTCCTGGCGCAAGAGGGAGCTTCTCAGCCCCTGCCCCGCGTCCCCTATCTTCCCCCTCCCCCCCGCCCCAGAGCTTTCCTGTTTACATTTCCCATTAGGTGACCGTAATTAATGCGGCAGCGGCAGCCGGCAGTGCGCTGGGAACGCGGATGGCTCCCACTGGGCGGAGGAGAGCTGCGGTGCTGCCCCCGCAATGCAGCTTAGCAGCTCTGCAGCTTCATACCTTGTGCTGGTTTCAACTAATTGGAGGATTTGAGTGAGAAAATTAGACTCTAGGCTGAGAGAGGAAAACAGATGCTGCTGCTTCCCTCAGAGCTCTACTGAGAAAGGGGGGGGAAAAAAAAAATGGTTTAAGAGTTGTAACCCAAATATAGATAAGTCAGAGCGCTTCAGGCATCTCTGAGCTGTGGCTGCTCCTTGCATGGCTCCGTTTCCCTGCCTTTTGCAGCTAATTCCCAAAAATTCCACTAACTTCTTTTCCTACTGCTAATCTCCCTGGCTGATCTATTTTTGCCTATCTGCTGCATCAACAGCTGGTGAGATAAGATTGGGGAAGGGGGGAAAGGTGATAGGGGTGGTTAGAAAGCCCCTCTTAGGGATTTTGATCTCTGGGAGGGCTGTGGTGCTTCTGTATTAACCTTTTCACTGTATATATCTATAAATATCTGTTATACATTGTAAATATCTGCTTGTGTATGGAGCATTGCTGTAAATATAAAGATTCATCTACCAACTTCCAGCTGGTCTGAGTTCCAGCCTGGATTATATCAAAGGGTGGGAGGGTAGGTAACTGCTAAGCCACCACATACCTCCTTCCCAGAGCTGTGCCAGTGCCTCTTTGACCACAGTGACGTCCTCCTACAAAGGTGGTTAAGGAATTCGTTTGAAGCTTTGCTTCCATCGGGAAGCAAGCAAGCAGCTGCAGTGAACAGCAGCCTAACTGGGGAGACAACAAACTTACCGGGAGCCAGCAATGTGCTCTCCTGGCCAAGGTCTTCTGCAGTGCAATAAGAGTGCAGTCAGCAGGTCAAAAGAGGTTCTCCTTCTGCTCTGCTCTGCCCTAGTGCAACCACATCTGGAGTCTCGGGTCCAGCTCTGGGCTCTCCAGTTCGAGAGAGACAAAGAACTACTGGAGAAAGTCCAGCTGATGCTGAGAAGGTGGTGAGGGAATCTGCAGCATCTCTGTGAGGAGGGAAGGCTGAGAGACCTGGGGATGTTGAGCCTGGAGAAGAGCAGCCTGAAAAGGGGATCTTCTCAGTGCTCAGCAACAGCTAAAGGGTGGGGGGGCAAGAGAATGGGACCAGACTTCTTCCAGTGATGTCCAGTGATAGGGCAAGAGGCACAGAGTGGAACCGAAGAAGTTCTATCTGAACATGAGGAGAAACTTCCTTGCTGTGAGAGTGCTGGAGCCCTGGAGCAGGCTGCCCAGAGAGGTTGTAGTGGAGAGATCCCCAACCCACCTGGACACTGTGATTCTGGGCAAGCTGCCATGGGTGACCCTGCTTTAGCAGAGGGGTTGGACATGATGATCTCCAAGAGGTCCCTTCCAAACCCCATGCTGGAAGTCCGCGAACCCAACATACAACCAAATTCACCTCTAATGCACCTGGAGGGGTCTGGGTGGGTGGCAGGGACACAGATGCAAGCATCCCCTGTGCTGAGGGGCAGCCCCCAAAACCCAGCTGCAGGGCATGAACATCACAGAGTCTCCCTGCCCCCAAGCCGTTAATCTCTGAAGAAGTGCAGTAAGCATCCAGTGCACAGAGCAGCACTGCAGATATTTTCACTTCTGCACAGCACAATGCTGCTTTTTCTCAGAAAACAGCCAATTTGTCCCTGTTTTGCCTCTACCCCAACTTTTGCCCTGCAGACAAAAGCACAGCTACTGGGCAGGGCTGCTGATGTTTGTCTAGTCCCAGGCCAGGAGAGGGTTGAAAGGAGGAGTAGTGTATGGTCGAAAGCAGCTTTCACACATTTTTTTCTCCACTCCTGTTTTCCCAACTCTCACTAATTTTAAACAATCCAGGTCACAGGGAATCCCCATTCTTGGTCTAGGAGTTGGTCAGGCTCAGCTACCACCAGATATTTTGTTGAAGAGTCATAGAAATTTTTTAGGCTGGAAAAGACCTCTAAGATCATCGAGGTGGCGGAGTCACCACCCTTGAAGGTAGTTTTAAAACCATGCAGACATGGCAGTTCAGGACACAGTTTAGCAGTCATGGTGGTGTTGGGTTGATGATTGGACTCAATAATCTTAGAGGTCTTTTCCAACCTTAATGACTCCAACCTTAATGATTAGCGTGGGCAGCAGGACAAGGGAGGTTATTTTTTCCCTGTACTCAGCACTGGTCAGGTCACACCTTGAATCCTATGTCCAGTTTTGGGCCCCTCAATTCAAGAGAGATGTTGAGGTACTGGAACATGTCCACAGAAGGGCAACAAAGCTGGTGAGGAGCCTGGAGCACAGCCCTGTGAGGAGAGGCTGAGGGAACTGGGGGTGTGCATCCTGAAGAAGAGGAGGCTCAGGGCAGACCTCGTTGCTGTCTACAACTACCTGAAGGGAGGTTGTAGCCAGCTGGGGGTTGGTCTCTTCTCCAAGGCAACCAGCAACAGAACAAGGGGACACAGTCTCAAGTTGTGCCAGGGAAGGTATAGGCTGGATGTTAGGAAGAAGTTCTTCACAGAGAGAGTGATTGGCATTGGGATGGGCTGCCCAGGGAGGTGGTGGAGTCACCATCCCTGGAGGTGTTCAAGAAAAGACTGGATGGAGCACTTAGTGCTATTGGATAGGACTGGGTGATAGGTTGGACTGGATGATCTTGGAGGTCTTGTCCAACTTGGCTGATTCTATTCTATTCTATGAGTCTAATGATTTACCCAACGCTACCACTGCCAAACCACATTCCTACTAAGGAGAAACATGACTTGATTTCCCTGCTTCCCTCATTTCCACCAGCCCAGGAGAAGATTCCATTGCTCCCTATGGCTGCTGCAGGCCCTAATAACAGCTGAATCCCTCTGATGGCAACGTGTAGTCATCGGAGGGGGTGGGGGAAGGGGGTGGAAACCAGAGTCATAAACTCCATCCCTTACCCTTAATTGAAGGCAAGGCCTGTGCAGATCACTATCAGAATCAAAGTCCTCCAGCTGATGTATGGGCTGGGCTATATGTCAGGGACCCTTTGGTGGAAACAGGCCCCTTGCTGTTATATGGCACCCAGGGGAACTGTAGCTATCTGCTTTCCAGACCTCTCAGTTCCTGGGGGATTTAGTTGGGAGGGGGAACACAGAGAAGCTGGGAGCTGCAGCACATCTGTGCTCCCCCTCGTCAACACGTAGGTAGCTAATAGCTGCTATATAAGATCCCAAGAGCAGGGAGCAGGGAGATATGGATCTTCAAGGAGAGAGGAAATTCAGCAGGAGGGTGAAGTTAAAAAAGAAAAGAAAAGAAGATGACAGGCTTTGAAATCAAAGCCCTGCTTGATCCTGGCTCAGAACTGCGAGGTGACCTGGGGAGTAGATGAGTGGGGAGAGGTGAGCTGGGAGGGGAAACCTGCCCCTAGGTTGTGGATGTAGTTGGTATTAATGCAACTTTTTGGTGGGGAACACCCAAAAATCAGAGTGGACTGGCTTCTGTGCCCTGGTAGAGCTAAAAATGCCTCTTCTGGTGATTTCCAAGCAAGTCTTCTTAAGGAAAATCAGTTTGGTCCCCCTGCCTGTAAGCTCTTCTGCTTAACCGGTAGCCCCCAAAGCATCAATATTCAGCCCATATTGACATAGTGGAGAAGCTAAACAGACATTAGGCTCAAATCTGGAAGGAAGGAGAGAACATTTCAAGCTTCAAAATCCAGAAAAGAGCAAAGCTACATGCTGGCCTTGTCCCACAATATTGATTTTCTCAGTAAGTGGCCAAATTCCACGCATCCAACCCTGCAACACCACTGCTTGGCATGAGCTTCTCTCCAGGCTCCATTTTCCTAGCACATTCAGCTCATTTATTTTTTGCCTTCCTCGCGATAAGCCCTGCTCATTCTCTATGTGTGATCAAAACAGACACCACCGTCTGCTGCTGCTCCCCAGATTTCTTGCCTGTGGGTGATCTCTCACTCCTCGACTGCTTGGGGACCTAATGCAGCTGCCACCCGCTGCCACGCTTCATCCCCAACACAAGCCTTTCACTCCAGGCATCCAAAACGACATTGCCCTTTAGAGACACACACTCCCCTCCTGTCAGCTGCTGAGGCAAAAGAAGGGCTTGGAAATAAACTCCTCGTGTTGCTTTTTGTGCTTGTGTACGTTTCCCAGCTGGAAGATCTGCAGCTGCCTGTCAGCAGCACTGACCCTGCTGCAGCCCCCCCGCCACCGCCTGTGCGATTTGCAGCAGGCTGCCTGCTCAAGGGTTGCTGGATGGGTGGGAATAGAATTAGCCTATTTGCAAGAGAATTGCTGATTTTGTTTTCCTCCTCTCTGCAAGCAGCATGTCTTCCCAAGAGCTCTGCAGCTGCCATAACTCCTCTGGCTGGGGAAAANCCATGAGCTCTGCAATGAATGTTTCCCCCTTCACCCATCCTACACAGCAGGGTCAAGAGCCCGCAGGCCAGCCCAGATGAGCTGAGGATGCCTGCAGCTCGTTGCCCTGCTTGTCTTCCAGCCCTGCAGCATTTCTCCTGCGCATCCAAATCCTTTGGAGCCAACAGCTACAACTGTGCCAGAAGAAGAGCTCTGGGTTGGAACAAGGGAGAGGGCAAGGGACAGTAATGTGACATGCTCAGGGAAGTGGTGGAGTCCCCATCCCCGGAGGGGTTTCAAAACTGTGCAGATGCGGTACTGGGAGAGATGGTTTACTGCTGGGTTAATGGTTGGACTTGATCGTGTTAGAGGTATTTTCCAACCAGAATGATTCTGTGATTCTTTACACGCAAGGTGTTATGCTGGGGAGAAGTTCTTGGGCTCGAAACTTTCCACTGGTGGTGGAGCTGCATTTTGCCTGCGCTGGTTGCTAAAGGCAGCCTGGGGGAGCTGAGCTGCAGGCAAGCCCCTGAGGATGTGGGGAAACGATACAGCTGGTTTGATGAAATCATACCCTTTCTGGCAAAGGAAAAACTCCAGCAGCACAACAAATCCTGCCTGGGGGCTCAAGGGTGAGATTAAACCCACAGCAGCCACTTGAGGCAAAGCGCTGATGCGGTGTCAGTTCAGGCTGCTGGTTCACAGCTGCCTCTTCATCTGGGCACTTGCAGATCCTGTGCCAGAACAGGAACTGTCTGTACCACTACTGGCTCAGGCATCACTGCTGCTCCCTGGGCAGCATCCTACAGCGTGAAGCTGCCACATGTTCAGCTCAGGGGCTCTGGTTAATCTAGTGCTCATGATGTGCTCAGCACTCAAGTCCTCTGCAACATCCAAGATATACACCCGAGACGTATATACAGCCCCTGGGATGTGTGCAGCATGGCATCTGGGACATTTACAGCACCCAAAATACACACAGCACCAAAGATAAACACAGCATCCTTGACACATGATGCAACAGCCCCAATATGAGCAGCACAGAGGCCAAGACACAGATACACAGCACCCAAGATATGTGCAGCACCCCTGGTGCATGCAGCACCCTCGATGTGTTCAGCACAGCACCCTAGACATGTGCAGCACTGCATTCAAGACATATGTCAATGTGTGTACCACAGTACCCATGACACACACAGCACCCTCAGTGATTGCAGCACAGCATCTGAGACACACCAGGATGTATGCAGCATCCTCAGGCTGAGCATCACAGCATCCTAGGTGCATGCAGCCCAGCATCTAAGACAATCACGGCACCCAAGATGCATGCACCACAGGACCTACAAATACGCACAGCATCCCCCAGATGCATTCAGCACAGCACCCATAACAAGCACAGCACCCTCGACATTCACAGCAGCCTTGCTGTGTGCAGCGCCCTCGATGAGCGCAGCCCAGTACCCAGAGGAAAGCTGAAGCCTGGCGTGTGGCTCGCTCTTGCTCTCACTAGAGGGAAGCAGTCTCCAAGAGAAGACAGATGAGACTCTCCCTGGGCAGTCGAAGCTTTCCAGGCCATCTGGACACGAAGCAGCTTAAGCGGGGTCTGTGCTTCTGTCCCTGTGCAAGGCATTTTCCTTGCAGCAGCCTCAAATCAGCCTGGATCCGAATGTCACCAGGAGAGAGGCTTTGGTGTGAGGCATGTAGAGGCTAAGGAGAAGTGGACTTGGTGTGGCACTAATTTGGGTGGCTGGGCTCAGGTTCTCTTGCCTTCCCAAATTTCCCTCAAGTCCCCTAATACCTCCATCCCCGAAGGCCAATGTATGCCAGCATCACTCACCCACAGACCTCTCTCTGGCTGCTGCAGTCCCTCTGTGTCCACTCCCTATGTTTGGCTGAATCCAGGTTTAGCCAAGTCCCATCTCATGCAGCTGTTCTCTTCCATTCCTTATTGCTCAGAGGAAAATCACTGTGAAACAGTCCTGCATGGATTAAAGCAGGAATGGGAAGTGCTTTGAGACCCAGGTCACACTGAGCATTGCTTGGATGTGGTTTATACCAGCATGGAAAATAGCAGCTCTCCTAAATTTATTACAACCCAGTCATAAAACTGCATAACAGCAAAGCAGGGCAGGCAGGGATGGAGGAATAGCATTGATAAATGCAATTTCTTTACACCCTCAGTGTAAAAAAAAAACAACAACACTCCCTTCCATCCAGTCTAAATCTCCCTCTTTAATTTCAAACCATTACTCCTTGTCCTGTCACAAGCCCTGCTAAAAAGTCTGTTCCCACCTATCTTATCAGCCCCTTTAAGCACTTGAATGCCACCAGAAAGTCTCCCTGGAGCCTTCTTTTCTCCATGCTCTTTCAGCCTGTCCTCACAGCAGAGGGCTTCCAGCCCTTGCATCATTGTTTTGGCCTCCTCTGCCCCCTGGTCCATGTCTCTCCTGTGCTGAGGGCTTCAGATCTGGAGCCAGCACTGCAGGTGGAGGTGTCAGCAGAGAGGAGGGAAGGGGCAGAATCCCCTCCCTCTGCCTGCTGCCCGCTGGGTAGAGTATAAGAAGTTACACAGATCTGAAGCAAAAAAAAAAACCCTTCTTAAACATTCGGCTTCACATCCAACTCTGCACTTTTCTGAAGCTATATAACATAGTCTGTGATAAAAACCTAAGATTTTTAAAGTAAGAAAAATCTTATCCTTTAAAAAGTCTCATCCCTTAAAAAATCTCATCCTTTTAAAATATTATTCTTTTAAAAATCTTATCCTTTAAAAAACCTTAATCTTTTGAAAATCTCTCCTTTTAAGAATCTCATCCTTTTCAAAATCTTATCCTTTAAAAAATCTTATCCTTTTAAAAATCTTAATCTTTTAAAAATCTCTCCTTTTAAAAATCTCATCCTTTAAAAAACTCATCCTTTGAAAAATCTCGTCCTTTGAAAATCTCATCCTTTAAAAAAATATAATCCTTTAAAAAATCTTATCCTTTTAAAAATCTTAATATTTTTAAAATCTCTCCTTTTAAAAATCTCATCCTTTAAAAAAACTCATCCTTTGAAAAATCTCACCCTTTAAAAAATATCATTTTTTAAAAAATCTCATCCTTTAAAAAAATCTCATCCTTTAAAAATCCCATTCTTTAAAAAAGTCTCATCCTTTTAAAAATCTCATCCTTTTAAAAATCTCATCCTTTAAAAAATCTCCTCCTTTTAAAAATCTCATCCTTTAAAAAAATCTCATCCTTTTTAAAATCTTAGGTTTTTATCACAGATTATGTTACATGGTTTTAGAAAAGTAAGAAAGAGCCCAGTGGAGAAAGAAGTTCAAATTTTCAGGAAGTTTGAGTAAAGGTTCAATTTTGAAACCCCACAGTGCTTTCTCTAGGCTGATTTAGGGGAAAAAGCTGAGTTTCTGCTTTCTCTTTAGCACTCAGAGTGATGTTTTTTTACTGCCAAGCTGCCAAGGCAGTGTCTCCTCCAACTGAGGTCCAGGCAAAATCCCTCTCAGCTTGGCTACCTACTATGGGCTGCTAATTTAGGTAGCCCATTCATGGACTTCAGTGCCTTGGAACAGGCTGCCCAGGGAAGTGATGGGGTCACTGTCCTAGAGGTATTAAAAAAGACCTCTTTTGGTAGATGTAGCACCTCAGGACGTGGTTTAGTGGGCACAGTGGTGCTGGGCTGATGGTTGCACTTGATGGTCTTAGAGGTCTTTTCCAGCCTTAATGATTCTAAGATTCAAGCAGCTCCTGATGTGTTCCAAGTGCTTTGGTGGCTGCGTTTTGCTCAAGAACTGAGAAGCTAAAATCCACTGGGCACTCCCCCAAATGAGCACAGAAATAGCTGGATGAGCACAGCCTTCAGAGAGGTCCTCAGGACCTGATCTTCTTGCACGACAGCTACTTATCTAATGAGACAGGAGATGACCCAAAGCTTCACTGCAGCCGAACAGCACAGCAGAGCTCGTCTCGCCTTCTTGCTTCTTCCCACAGACTCAGTGGCTGACAAAAGGTATCACCACAGTGCATATTTAGCATCCCAAAGATCATGCTGCTAATCAGCAACAATAAATGGGAAAATATGATTTAATCTCAGCAAGGAGCCCCCACAGACACTGTGCTTCCTGCCTCCTGAGGCATTCCAGTACAACATCCACCTGAATCGCTGCGTTCGAGCATCCATCTCTTCCAAGACCCTGCTTAATAGAAACAGATCAGAAGACTCAAAGGAGGATTCAGACTCAAAGTCTCCTAGCTCTGAAGGGATTTATTTCTATGAATAAAGGGACCAGTTTAATCTGGGGTCTAAAAGCAGGAGATTCGTTCCAGGAGGAATTCAAGCAGGTCACACAAAGCAAGGCTTGCTCCATCCCTGCCTCCTGCCTTCCCATATAAAGGTAATTGGTCTCTATCCAGCTCAAAGTTATGAATGTAGAAGAGGGTTTTGGAGCAAAGCTCACTGGAAGAGGAAAGCTGGCTCCTTCAAATGCAGTTTCTTGGCAGCTTAAGACATTTCAGTTGAATTTGGGCAGAGAGAACCTTCCTGCAGCAAGTTCCCACCCTGTGCCTGCTCTAAGCCACCCTGGGGAGTTAACCAAGCCAAAAAAAAAAAAAAAAAATCAACAATCTTTTTGGAAAGGTTATTTTTGGCTCAAGGATTGGCTCCTTGAACCAAGTGGTGTCTCAGCCCCTGCAGCACCAGAGTCTGCAGGAGCTGTGTCCCCAGGGAGAAAAGATAGGCCAGGACTTCAGATGTGAACCCATGGCCACAATCACTTCCTTCCACTGCAGCTTTCCCATGTGACCTCCAGACTTTTTGGTAAGTCAGCCTGATCCTCAGAGGCTATCTCCCTGCCATGGACAGAGAGGAGCTCCTCAGCTCAAAGCTTGCCCCAAAGACCTCCTCTGAGAGCTTGGGCAGCTTTCATGGCTCTCCCTCTCTACCTCAACCTCTTCTCTGCTTTTCATATGCCAAGTCTTGTCTCATCAGGCTGAAGAGCTCCATGCTGGGAGGCCTGTGGCTCAGCAGCAGTTATGCATTTATCTACTCTAGCAAGCTGACATGTAGCTTGCACTGAGCTTGCACAGCTTCCAGCAGAGCTGGGATTGCTTCCCAGACTTGGATGGCTCCTGGGAAGAGGAGCAACCAGAGGAGTCATCATCAAGTGTGCACTGGTTGAATAGGAGTGGATTCCTGAAAGGAGGAAAATCTAATGCTGGGGCTGGCATTTCACAGTGTTGCCCTTTTGCCTGCAGTGTGCAAGGCTGTGGCCATCAGCAAAGATTAGGTGCCTGGTCCATCCTGTTTTCAGCCAACACCATGCCCCAAAACATTCAGCAGCCTGTTTTTGGAAGGTGTCCCAAGTCCGGTTCCTCCACAGCATTCTTAAAAGTCTCTTCCAACCACAACAATTCTATGATTCTATGCTTCTCCCTCCACTATTCTGTCTCTTTTCACCCAGCTTCAGCCACAACTTACTGTCTGCTTTAAGCCTTGCATCATGTTTGCTTTGGCACAGAGTTTTCAGGAAGAAGCACAATTTCATAGCTACCATGGGTTGGGTCCCAGTGAAATCTCATCCTTCTCCACCAAGGTGGCTCTGTGTGTGTGCAAAGGACCCAGTCTTTGACAGCTTTGGTCTCAGCTTAGCCAGGCACACCAGCAGACATCTACCAGCTGGTCTAGCTCGCCTTCTGGGACAACCTCACCATGTCTGCAAATAATGGACACAGCAGCTGGGCTCTATCCTACCTGCCCCACAGCAGTTACCCTGGACTCTCTCTGGAACTGCCAAGGAGCATTCATGGAATCACTGAGCAGTTTGGGCTGGAAGAAACCTTTCAAGCTCATCTAGTCCAACCTCCCTAGGGGCATCTGCAACTAGAGCAGGTTGCTCAGAGCCCCAGACAGCCTGACCTAGAATGGTTCCAGGGATGGGGCTTTTACCATCTCTCTGTGCAACCTGCACCAGGGTCTCACCAGCATCAGTATAACAAATTCCTTTCTTGGATCTAGTCTAGAATCTCCACCCCTTATCCCACTGCAACATGCCCTGCTAAAAATACTGGCCACACCTTTATCATCAACCCAATAGATTCCCAGCCCTGGGATGGGATGACCAAAGCCACAAGAGATGGCAGCAGCCACCACTCATGGCCTTCTACCTTCCACAGCCATGCTTTGGCTTTCAGCACTGCAGAATTTACAGAAGCCCCAGGCTATTATATTACCAAAAGGCTGATTTCACACACGTATCCCCTCCCCTAAACCCAACCCCAAGGAGATGCAGGGTCAGAGTTTTGTCAAACCTCACAAGCTGTGTTTGCCTCCTGGCCCAGCAGCACGTCTCGCAGAAAGAGGAAATGGTTTGGAGGCTGCTGCTTGATTTTTTTTTTTTTTTTAATTTGTTTTTTAAAGATGAACCAAGTGTGAACTAAATGCTGACATGAAGGAGCAAGAGGGAAGAAGTTTTCCGCTGAGAGAAAGTTTAGCAGTGGCCAAGCAGTTCCCACGAATGCTCCTGTGCAGGAGGACATCAGTTCTGCCACAGGCAATGGGCTTGGTGTATGAAACACCTCTGCAGTGGTGACCTCAGGTGCCCAGTTAGCTTCAGAGGCAGCCTGCAACCAGTGCTGGAACAACCAGCACTGGGATTAGGCTGCAATTAGTGCTGGAACAACAAGCACTGGGATTTCCCTCTTGCAAAAGACCCAGGTGATTCCTGCCAGCAGGCAGCTGAGAAGAGGTTTTTGAGGTCAAGCCCTGTGCCTTGCAAGCACGGTTGAGAAAACAGTTACTTCATCACCGTGGGTTTGCACAAAGTCCCTCCAGAGTTGATGCTGACATCAGGGTTTGGTCTGGCTCTGGACACCAGATATAAACCTACACAGAGCACCTGGGTCCTCCCACACTTCCCCTGAGGAATAAACAGCCCTGTTCATTTCACAAAGTTTGCTTTGGCACGGGCAGAGGCCAATGAGGAACAGCACCCTGAGGGAGGCACTGAGTCTCCTGGGGCTTTTCTCATCACCTGGCTAATGGGACAGAGATGAGGAGCTCGCTACAACAGCTCCCAGGACGCAAACACACCACAGTGTGATTTATCAGCCAGCACAGGCATTGCTCTCCTTGTACATCACCCTAATGGGATTCTCAGTGCAGAAAACCCTCAAGGAAGGGAACAGAGCAAAGGAGAGAGAGGAAACCAGCAAGGCAAGGGAAGCAATCATCACGGAATCATAGCATTATTTTCCTTGGAAAAGACCTTTGAGATCATTGAACCCAAGTGTTAATCCAGCTCTGCCAGGTCACCACTAAAACATGCCCCTCAGCAGCACATCCCCAGGGGTGGGGACTCCACTGTTACCCTGGGCAGCTTAGTCCAGGTCTTGACAACTCTCAAGGGGAAGAAATCATTCCTCATGTCTAACATAAACCTCCCTTGGCACAACTTGAAGCAATTTCTGTTTGTTCTGTCACTTTTTCCTTGGGAGAAGAGATCAATCCCCACCTCACTCCAGCCTCCTTTCATGGAGTTGTAGAGAGCCAGAAGGTCGCCTCTCAGCCTCCTTTTCTCCATGCCCAGAAGGTCTCCCCTCAGCCTCCTTTTCTCTAGGCTGAACAACCCCAGTTCCCTCAGCTGCTCCACATAAGACTTGTTCTCTGAACCCTTCACCAGCTTCACTGCCCCTCTCTAGACCCAGTCTTTCTTGCAGTGAGGCAAAACAAAGGAGAGAGGCAGAATAAGAGCAGCCAAAGTCTCTCAGCACTTCCAATATCCCTGCCAGCCGCTGCCTCATCTTGCCAGGAGTGCTTCTGAAGAAAGCACTCATCTCCCTGCAGCTTTGGACAGGGTAATTTATGCTCACTATCAAGCCTTAAAGAAAATGTGCTTGCAGCCATTAGCTCCTGCACAGCTTTCCCCAGGCTCAGCCATCTATAGCTCAGGAGCAACCTACTCGAAGCACTTCCAAGGGATGTAGCACGCATCTCAAATGACTTCAGGGAATTTAGTCACCTAACAAGCTCCAGCATTAGCTGTAAGACAAAAGGAAGGACCAAGGCACTCAGCCTTTTCACCTCCCCTCAGCAAGCACGTACTCCCTGAGCAGACAGGTCACGCAGCCTCCAAGGTAGATGACCTCTTCCAACCACCAAAGCATCAGAGAAACCCCAACAGTGCAGCAAAAGCCCTTGCTCTGCTCCAAATTAGCCACATCAAGGTGCACCTCGACGAATTTAAAGGGGCTGTGGTCAAATGAGCTTGTCGGGGGGGGAGGTGGTTATAAAAAGAGGCTTGTTTGTTGTCTAGGTCATGGAAATAAGGTTAAGAAAGCTTACAGGGGAGGTAGAATGAGCTCTGCTGTAGGCAGCAGCATCCACTCTCTTTGCTGGCTGTGCCTTCTACAGGTAACATTAATGCAGAAATACGAAATGAGGCTGGAAAAGATCCCCAGGAGAGCTCGAGCAGAGGAATGTGATTCACAGAAGCACAGAACAGTGGGGGATTGGAAGGCACCTCTAGAGATCATCTATTCCAACTCCCCAGCTAATGCAAGTGCACCTAAATCAGATTGTCCAGGAACGTGCCCAAGTAGGTTCTGAAAGACTCCAGAGAAGGAGACTCCAAAACCTCTCTGGGCAACCTCCTCCAGTAATCTGTAACCCTCAAATTAAAGTTTTGTTTTTTCCTTAAATTCAAGTGAAACCTCCTGTAATTGCTGGGCTGAGGGGAGAGGGAGGGAGTGTGTTATTTAGGTAGAAAGCAGAAGATGGATCCCAGCCTGGGCCCAGGTCTCTGAAGGACCCTGATGGCTGGGATGTCTCTGGCCATCTTTTCTATGATGGAGACTCGCAGCAGTCACGGACTTAGAAATTCCCTCAGGACTTACTGTTTGCCCTGAGCTGAGGAACAAGCTCAGGGGAAAATAATAAATAGGTAGGTAGGTAGGTAGGTAGGTAGGTAGGTAGATAGATAGATAGATAGATAGATAGATAGAAAGAAAGGATGGATGGATGGATGGATGGATGGATGGATGGATGGATGGATGGATGGATGGATGGATGGATGGATGGATAAAAAGCTCTCTGGAGATGTGAAGATGTGAGAACATTTGTCCCCAGTCCCTGATGTGCTGAAGGTGAGGGTTTTGAGGATGGGGTCTACCCACCCTAGGGTAGTGTCTTGTTCAGGATATAACCAAGGCATTGGTGCAGTCTCTTCTTGCTCTCTGCAGCCCAGGTTGGGGTTAGGACTAAAAGTGTATTAGAAAGGTCCTTTAGAGCTGCATTTGCCTTGAGTACCAGCAGCAGTGGCTTGCACCTGAAAATACAAAAGTCTGGTTTGTGTCAGCCAAACACAGTCCAAGCAAAGAGGAGCACCCAGAGCTCAGCCCAGCCTGTTGCAGGCTCCACCATCAGAAGGCAAAAGCAGCAGCTGCGGGAAGCTGTGTGCTTGCACAAGCCACGCTTCGCTTTCAGGGCAGCCACTGGGTGGCAATCGCCATCAGGCTGTGCTCCCAGCCAGCATCCCCCCCCCGGGACCTGCTCAGCATCCTTCCCTTCGCCCCACATGCAAATGGAGGAACATCTGGTAGCAAGGGCTTGTAAAGATAGCCCTCAGCTAAGCAAATGCAGCAACGGGAGCTCAGCGGAGCTGTCACAGAGTTAAAGCCCCTTTTTTATTATTATTATTTTTCTCTCTCTCTCAGTCCTCATTTGCCTGTGGT
>VWZI01016225.1:140613-153044 GCA_013396835.1 Psilopogon haemacephalus
CCTTCCAAGGGCAGCGCTTTCACTCGGCAGAGGTAATTAGAGCGGGGAGCTCGCTGCCACCCTCCCCTTCAGCTGAAGCCACCATCTGAAGAGGTTCACATGCACGACAAGAACACCATGTGCTATCCCATTAACAGCCATAAAAGCAGCGCTGAAAGGCCTCTCAGAACCCGAGCCTTCCCCCCCAACCCCCTCCTCCTCCTCCTCCTCCTGCTTTTGTCCTTTAAACATCTGGAGGGAAGCAGGCACTGCACCACAAGGCTGAAGAAGCAAGAAGTCTGACGAAGCCTTGATGCTAGCCAAGACCCTCGAGCATGCCAGAGGCTGCTGGCACCCACGCAAGTCTTCCCCTCCCAGCCTTGACCCACCATATCCCGGTCACGTTTTAAAACAAACCACTTCATTCATTCCCAGGGGATGACCTTGGATCAAAAGATTTCTGGGAACCCAGCGTCGTGGTGGCTCGTTAATGTTTAACTCCGGATTCAGGGACTGCTGCTATCAGCGCAGAGCGGAGATGGGCTCCGATAAGACGCTCACCACTATAGGGGTTAAATAATCAGGGGTTAAATAACCAGAGCTTAAATAACAGTGACACACTGCAGCTGATGGAGGTTTATGACCGAGCTTGACAACTCCTTGCCCTCTGTGGATATAATCCCGTAAAACAAACCATATTTGGGATGGTCCCTTGGTGGCAGAGCTGGTTTAGCAAGACTGGAGGCAAGCGCAGGTAGATTCTTCACCATTATACCACAGAATCCCAGCATGGTGGAGCTGGAAGGGACCTTTAGAGGTCATCCAGTCCAACCCCCTTGCTAAAGCAGGAGGTGCTGTGCTGTGGTTCTCGGTTTTGTGACTTTCACAGCATCACCAGTGATGGGTGCTGGAAGCCACTTCAGGGCATCATCTAGCACAGCCATGCTGCTAAAGCAGGGTCACCCACAGCAGGTTGCCCAGGATCACAATGTCCAGGTGGGTTTGGAATCTCTTCAGAGAAAGAGACTCCACAACCTGTCTGGGCAGTCTGCTCCAGGGCTCTGTCAACCCTCACAGCAAATTATTTTCTCCCGTTCAGATGGAACCTCCTGGGTCCCAATTTGTGCCTGTTGCCCCTTATCCTGGCACTGGGCACCACTGACAAGAATCCGGCCCCCAATGAGCTTATGATGAGCTGTACAATACTTGTTATTTTTCTCCCCTAAATCTGCAGCTCCTGGAGTCCTGTCATTACATCAGCATCATCCTTCCTTTTTTTGAAAAACAAGAACTTCAAGACACTCTCAGAATAGAGAGATGAAGGCACAAAAGGCTCTTTCTGCAAAGGCTGAGCCTTTTAGCACAAGTTTCCTGGGTTCTCTGGGGTCTGGCTCTGTGGCATTTGGGAACATTTTGATTTTTTTGGCATAATTATTGACCCTAGCAAACACAAGATGACGTGGTGGCCAGCAAGATAAAATCAGTGGGAGGATGAAACCTGCCTCTTTAATTATGCTGAGCTTTTTAAGCTGCTTGACCTCTGGAAGGCAGGAGCTCAAAAGTGAAAATAAAAGACAGGAGAAAGGTCACTTATTTGATGCTGGGGGAGGTTAGGGGAAGAGGAGGGTGAAACATTCTTAGCTTTCACAAACCCTCTCTCAGAAGTTTTATGAATGGATTTTCAGACCTGTCAGCACTTCCAGTGTCGCCAAGAGGTCTCCAGTAGCTGGAACTGGTCCAGATCCATCACGTGGGGATTCCAAACTGGGAAGAGCAGCTCTGGGATGTCCCCATCTCTGCACCACAGGTTGAAAATTCCTTTCCATTTCATTGTGACCTCCCCAGCTGAACAAATACTTCTAGGAGAAAGGGATGGGTGCAGCCTTTCCCTTTGCTTTCCAATCTTCTTACCTCTCCCAGCATCAGGAAGTGATATCTGAAGTAGAACAGCCCAAACACTGAGGACCCTGACATTCAAAGCTACACTGCAGATGTCCTTCTCTAAACAGTATTTTTAGTTCAGAAACAGCATCTCTGCTTATTTCTTCCTCCTTTCCTATAAGTTAAAAAAAAAAAAAAAAAAANAAATTCTGGGAATCTCAGCTCCTGGCTCTTTTAAGTGACTTGCTGGAAGAAGTGTTGAAACACACAAGCCACAGCTGCCTTGCAAGTGGCCACGGTTTGCAGTTTTAAACCTCATCATGTTCTGAGATTTCTTCCTCACTGATCTCATCAGTTTGCCTTGAAGACCAATTTTCTACTGGCCAGAAGTACCTAGAATTTAAGATCAAAATTTTCTCTTTGGTTTCCCCCTCCCCTCCCCCACACTCTCTCCAATAGGCAAAATGTTTTCCTCTAGGCTAGGAGAAAACGTCACAGCAGGTCTGGTTTCCATCACAGCCTTGCAGGCATGGAGGCCAAAGGATGTGACTGAGGATGTGTGGCCAAAGGATATCCTTTTTCCACATGGGTTGATATTTTTCTCTTAGCTTGCAGCCCATTACAAAACCCCCAAGCATCTGTAGATGCATCTGATGTTAGTCACAGTGTCCGACCCATCTACTAAAGGTTGGCTTGGAGCTTGTGTGCAAGATGTGCTGCTATATTGGCTGTTCCAGAGAGGGGCCACCTGGCAATCTGTGCCTTTGTCTTCAGTGGGTCTTTTTCTGCTGTTTTGGAGGGTTTCAGACAAAGCTACTCTTTCCTCAAGCCAAAAGTAGGCTTCAGGGTGTCCCTGTCTAAATGTTGTGTACAGAATGCTGCTGCCAAAGCTGGAGTGGACACAAGGGATGTGTCCTCCCCGATCTGGATAGGTGGAAACACCAAAAAAATCCAGGGAAAAAGAAGAAGTCAATGGGAATAGGACCCCAAAACTGTCATCCTCTTATTCACTCACTTAATGAGTGAATATCTGGCAAGATCCTTAAAATCTGATTGAGTCTGAATGAACTCCATTGAGTTAAATCTCTTTGAGCTTCTGTTAAGCTGTGTGAGCACCCTTGGATAGCAAGCAGAGATATTGCTTAGAGTTCCCTTCCATGGTGCTCTTTAATGGGATTCAGGGCAGGTTGTTTGTTTTTTTTCATGGAATTACACAATCATAGAATCATTAAGGTTGGAAAATACCCCAAAGATCCTCAAGTACATCCATCAATCCAACAGCATCATGCCCACTAATCCATATCCACAAAATATCTGTAAATATAGATAAGTTTCCTTCTCAGCTTTCTCCTCCAGGCCAAACAGCCCCAGTCTATCAGCTTTTCTTCATGAGAGACATGCTCTATTCCATTAACCATTCTTGTGACCCTCCCTTAGACTCTGTCCACATGCTGTGTGAGCATTCTTGGATAGGAAGCAGAGATATTGCTTAGAGTTTCATTCCATGGTGCTCCTTAATTGGATTCAGGGTGGGTTCTTGCTGGGTTTGTTTGGTTGGGTTTTTTTGCCACAGAATCACACAATCATGGAATCATTAAGGTTGGAAAAGACCTCTAAGATACCAGGTGGGGTTGGTCTCTTCTCCCAGGCAACCAGCAACAGAATAAGGGGACACAGTCTCAAGTTGTGCCAGGGGAGGTATAGGCTGGATGTTAGGAGGAAGTTCTTCCCAGAGAGAGTGATTGGCATTGGAATGGGCTGCCCAGGGAGGTGGTGGAGTCCCCAGCCCTGGAGGTGTTAAAAAAAAAATCCTGGATGGGGCACTTAGTGCCATTGGCTAGGGCTGGGTGATAGATAGGTTGGACTGGATGATCTTGGACGTCTCTTCCAACCTGGCTTTTCCTATTCTATTCTATTCTATTCTATTCTATTCTATTCTATTCTATTCTATTCTATTCTATTCTATTCTATTCTATCCTAGTCTATTCTATTCTACTCTATTCTGTTCCGTTCCATTCTATCCTATCCTATTCTATTCTATTCTATTCTATTCTATTCTATTCTGTTCCATTCTATTCTATTCTATCCTATCCTATCCTATCCTATCCTATCCTATCCTATCCTATCCTATCCTATTTTGTTCTGTCCTATTCTATTCTATTCTACTCTATCCATCAATCCAACAGCACCATACCCACTAATCCCTGCGAACCAGGGAGCCCTGAACTGGATACAACACTCCACAAGTGGCCTCATTAGGGCAGATTTAGAGGGGGGAGGAAGAATCATCCTCAGCCTGCTGGCCACGCTCTTTTTAACATACCCCAATTTTTTTGGATTTTTTTTTTTTTTTTTCCCTGTGATATGCCATGTAGCCCTCCCGGGATGAACCCTGAGGCCATTTCTGCGGGCTGGCCCGGCAGGAGCATCAGCCAGCTGAAGCCTCTGCGCAGGGCAGGGGGCGAGCGAGGCCGTTTGGTCTCTTGCGCAGGAGCCTGCGGCCTCGGTGGGGTTGGGTTTCCTCCGGTGGGAGGGCAGGAGAGCAGCGGGGCCAGACGATGCCCAGGGCGCAGAAAGGCTCTTGCATAACGCCGGGACAGAGCCGGCATCCAACCGCCAGGGCTGCGAGGCAGCAGAGGGAGGAGAGGACGTGCAAGCCGATGGCTTCTGCGGCCCCCGGGGTCTTTTTATACTTTTAGGGAAGTTGGGCTCATCCTAAGTTCCTCTCCCACAGATTGTTCCTGTTGTTGTCGCTTCTCCAAGCCCACAGATCATGTGGCTTGATGTGACCTGGGCGAAGCAAAGCCGGGCGCAAGAAAGTCCGGGAGGCTTCCAGCACAGCGAGGGGCAGCAGCGACAGTGCGGACAGAGGTCCTCCGGCTCCAGCAGCTGGCTGCTAGTACCTGCCTACCATTCCTCTCACACGTGGTTCATCTCTTTAGGGCACTCGGTTCCCCTTTAACTTCCTAAATATGAGACATTCTCTCTTCCTCTACCAGCTACCTTGGCAGCTGTGCCAGGGAGCCACTCCAGCTTCAGGAGTCCAATAGTTTTGCATGGGTAGGAAAAAAGGGACCTGCTTTCTAGTGGGAAGCCCTTGGACATGCTTGGCATGAAGGGCAGGGTCACAGAATCACAGATTCATAGAATTGATTTGGTTGGAAGAGACCTTTAAGATTATCAGGTCCAACTGTTAACCCAGCACCACTAAACCATGTTCCTCAGCACCACATCTATGCAGCTTTGAAACCCCTCCAGGGGTGGGGACTCCACCACTGCCCTGGGCAGCCTCACAATCCTCAAAGGCAAGAAATTGCTTCTCATGTCCAACCTAAACCTCCCCTGGTGCAGCTTGAGGCCAGATCCTCTTGTCTCATCACTTGTTACTTGGGGCCACATCCCTGGAGGTGTTTGTAGCCAGGCTGGATGAGGCTCTGGACAGACTGATCTAGGGTAGGGTGTCCCTGCCCAGGCCAGGGGGGTTGGAGCTGGATGATCCTTGTGGTACTTTCCAACCCTGACTGATTCTATGATTCTACTGGGGAGAAGAGACCAACACCTCCAATCTCCTTTCACGGAGTTGTAGAGGGACAAAAGCTTTCCTCTCAGATTCTTTTTCTTCAGGCTGAACAACCCCCGAGGACCTTCAGCTCCTCCTCATACTTGTGCTCTAGACCCTTAACAAGCTTTGGTGCCCTTCTCTGGGCATGCTGCAGCACCTCAGTGTCCATCTTGAGTGCCCAGCACAGGGAACAATCCCTTCCCTGGTCCTGCTGGCCGTGTACAAAGATGAAGCTTTTCCAACCAGCTGCTAGGTCTGCTTTAGCTTTTATCTGCTGCATCATGGCTCCAACCCAAACTCTCTGTCATTTGGATGCAATGAACCATCATTTATTCATGGCAGCAGGTTTCCTCAAGGGCTTGGCCAAGAAAGCAAGCTGTAGCCCTGCCTATACCTTGGCCAAAGGTCTATGCCATGGTCTCTTGGCCAAAGCTGTCCACCCTTGACCCCAGGGATTGCAGGGTGCACATGCAGCTGCTGCAGGGGACACCAAGTTGGGGGGCTAAAGGGATGGCATCCCTGTCTCCTCTTTGCTCACAGTAGCTTACAGAGAGCCAGGCTGGCACAGAGAGCTTCATAGCCCAGTGCCAGGACACTTAGAGGCATCACTGTAAACCAGCTCATTAAACACTCAATTAGGCGGCTCATTGGGAAGGGTCTGTGGCAGCAGCTCCCCGTGGTGCTCTGTTCATAGCTGCTGAGCTCAGATGTGTGCTCAGATGCTTTCTCTGTGGCTGCTGCTGCTAGTGGGTAGTGGAGGGTCCTGCTCTCCTTGCCTCTCCTGCCAGCTCTCAGGATTTTAGTACAAAAAAAGGAGTGGATTTTAGCACAGAATCCCAGCATGGTGGGGATTGGAAGGGAACCTCTGGAGATCATCTATTCCAATCCTCCTGCTAAAGCAGGGTCACCCACAGCAGGCTACCCAAGGATCACAATGTCCAGGTGGGTTTGGAATCTCTCCAGAGATGGAGATTCTGCAATCTGTCTGGACAGCCTGCTCCAGGGCGCTACTAACCTCACAGCAAAGTTTCTCTTCATATTCATATGGAACCTCCTGGGTTGTAGTTTGTACCCACTGACCTTTGTCCTGTCACTGGGAGCCACTAAGAAGAGTCTGGCCCCATCCTCATCCTCTTGCCCTTCAACCCTCATCTCTTGCTGAGCATTGATCAGATCCCCTCTCAGTCTGCTCTTCTCCAGTCTAAACAGCCCCAGGGCTCTCAGCCTTTCCTTCTCACAGAGATGCTCCAATCCACTCAGTATCTTCATAGCCTCTGCTGGACTCTCTCCAGCAGTTCCCTTTCTCTCTTGGACTGGAGAGCCCAGAACAGGACACAGTGCTCCAGATGTGTCCTCACTAGGGCATAATAGATGGGGGAAGAACCTCCCTTGACCTGCTGGCCACACTTTTGCCAGTGCACCACAGGCAATCATTTGCTTTCTTGGTCCCAAAGTCACATTGCTGGCACAGGAGTAACTTGTCCACCAGGACACAGGGATCCTTCTCCTTGGAGCTGCTAGCAGGTGCAAAGCTCTTTTTTGCAAAAGGAAAAACCTCAAAGGGTGAACATCTGCTGAGCAGTGCAACACAAGCCAACCACGGGGAACAAACCTGAGGCTGTGCCCTACAGACACAGGCACAAACCAGCCCACTCCAGAGGATGTTCTAAATTGTAGTGCTGCCTGGTTTCTGAATTACCTGTGTTGATTCACTGTGTGATTCCTGCTGCAAACCCTGTGTGGAGGGAGCAGCTAGCGAGGCAAGAAAGCAAACAGCTTTTGTTTGCTCTTCTGGAAGAAACAGGATGGTGAATAACAGCAAGACCCTAACTGTGCCACCACAATGGTGGCTGGAGCACACAGGGAGGGGGATCAGAGTGTGCAGGGAAGGACAGAACTACGCCAGCCATCAGCCATGCAAAAAGAACTGGGGAGGAGGGACTGCTTTCTCCATCTCCCAGCCCCAAAGTGAGCCAGAGGAGATGGTGATGGAGATGCTCTTGCACAGTGCATGCTCCAGCTCTACCTCTACTGTTGAAGAAGAGAGTGGCCACTGCAATCTTCAACCGGGATTGCATTTAACCTCACTGGCAAGGTTGTTAAAGAGACAGCAACTTATGACAGCAACAAAAAAAACCCAAAAAACAACCAAACACAAATACAATGTCTTGATGAGAAAGTCCTAAACCACAAGTTCTAGGGTTTGGATCAAAAGGCAGGGAGGTGGATCCCAGAAGTCCAGCCCATCCTCACATAATGGGGCTTGCACTGAGCCCTCAAGTCTCTACATCCTCTGAGTACTCAGAAAGAGGCTCCAAAAGCAGAGCAGATCTGCAGCCCAGGCTGGTGAGAGCAGCAACACATGATGTGCCTGTTTTCTGCAGGGCTGCAGCCCTTGCCATGGTGAAAGAGCAGCAGTGTGTTTAGGGAAGTGGTTTTCAAAAGCCCTGCAACTTTCTCTGGAGAGAGGAGGTAGGACTCTGGCTGTCCCCCCGTGCACCACTGGTGGGCCCAGATCTGACCAGTGGAGCAAAGGTGGAGGAGAAAGGCTTCTAAATTCCCTAGTTTCAACCATTTGAGAGCATGGGCTCCATAGGTAGCTTCTCCATGCATGTTTTTTTTCCCAGGCAGGGAATCTTGCTCACTCCCACCCTGGAGGACATCCACCATCACTCTCCCAGGCAACACCATCTCCATTAATGGGGGCTGATGCCCAATATTGGGCTTCTCCATCGCTCAGGACCATGGAAAATCCCACCTGCTCATATAGATATTTTTTTTTCCCCTCTAGTGACTTAGCACATGGTTTTCACAGTGACTCAGTGCAGGTTTTGAGCAGCCCTTCCGCAGAGCCCAGCTCAGGTCAGACTCTGGTTTCGGTCAATCAACCCTAATTAACACTGACTGTGATGGTTCTCGATGGCTGTGGAGTCCTCCTGTTCATACATAAGAATATTTCCACTGTTCCCTTTCCAGGCTTTCCAAGTTGTTATTTTCAGTGAGATTTTTTTTTTTTCCCCCACCATGATCCTCACATACATTTTCCAGAAGGATTTGAAACTCGGAGTTTCAGGGATTGCCTTTGCTTGCTTCATTACAAACAGAAAAAAAAACAAAAAAAAAAAAAACAAAAAAAAAATTATTTAATGGTACAAATAATAAGAATAAGCCTCTAAAATGCCTTTTTTATTTTTTTTTTTAACCCTCTTAAAAGAAATTCACACTCAACAAATCGCTTTTATCTTTTTGTTGGTTTGGGTTTTGTTTTGTTTGGGGTTTTTGTTTTTTTTTTTTCCTCCTAACATTGGTATTAGGATATTTGAATTTTGATAAGACATGAGAAAAATTGGAGGCAGTAAAATAATTCCCAGGCTCCCCGGTACAAACATTCACACTCTCAATGATCCTGTGGGTCGTTTAAGGGGGTGGAATTTTAAAAGACTCTACAAAGAGCAATGTTTTGAGCCCTGTGAAGTGCAGAGGAAATAGTGAACTGAAGCAGAGGGAATGGTTTGGTTGGGTAAGTGCATGACAAGATTCATGGCCAACGTAAAGAAATGCCCAGTGGATTCTCCCAGTGCCTTAATGGTGCCTATAAATAGATGGAATTCTGCTGGATTTGTTATTGGTGAGCTTAATCTTATCTCAAGGAGCTATTGGTGTCTACGGAGGGTTTATGTCTCTTCCTTATTAGAGCACAAATGATTTAACAAGCTCATCATAACCTAGAGAGGGGTTGTTAGGTCCTTGGTACTGGTGGATATATGGACTCAGTGCACAGCACTTTGGGTCCCATAGCAAGATCAAGAGGTAGATGGTGATGATGGTGGTCCACTCCAGGACATGGTTTAATGGGCATGGTGGTGTTGGATTGACTGTTGGATTTGATGATCTCAGAGGTCTTTTCCAACCCTGTTGGGTTTGATCATCTTAGAGGTCTTTTCTTAGTGCCCTATGACCTATGCAATGACCATTTCTGAGTGAGCAGCATGCTCATGGAATCACACAGAAACGTCCAGGTTGGAAAAGCCCCTCAGGATCATCAAGTCTAACCTATAACCCTGCTCTACAAGATTCACCTTAAACCATATCCCTAAGCACCACATCCAAACTACCCTTAAACACAGGGTGGGTGACTCCACCACCTCCCTGGGCAGCTCATTCCAGTGCCTGACCACTCTCTCCATGAAAAACTTTTTCCTAATGCCCAGTTTAAACCTTCCCAACCTCAGCTTGAGGCCATTCCCACTTGTTCTGTCTCCAATTACCTGTGAGAAGAGACCAGCACCAGCCTTTCCACAACTTCCCCTCAGGTAGTTGTAGACAGCAATGAGGTCTCCTCTTACTCCCACTAAGCAGCCCCAGCTCCCTCAGTCAGTCCTGGGTCTGCCAGAACTGTGGGTAGAGGTGACAGAGATGCTTCTCTGGGGACCTGCTCTGGACAGATAAAGCATTGAGCTGACAGTTGTGCTTCATCCTCATGGAGGTCTTTCCCAACCTTAATGATTATATGGAGACTCTGGCAGTAATCCCACACCATATCCTTGGGATTTGCACCCAGCTGCAGCTCCACATCAGGGAGCAGCACACCTCCTGGTAGTCCTCTGGTTGCATCTCCCCTCCACCACACTCTCACATCGAGGCTAAAAGAGCTGGCAAAGCAAAGCTAGATCACAGCTCGGCAGTGCTTGGCACTCAGTAACCCCACACCCACCCCACTGCCTGCCTCTGAACCAGTCCTCCCCTGCGTCCCAGCCAGGAAACTGGTCGGAAAATTAAAATTAAGTTTCCCAAACCAGCAAAAAAAAAAAAAAAATACTGCAATGAGGTTATTCTTTTAAGTGAGAGCTCCAGCCAAGCAGAACCAGGACTGGGCTGTCCCCCACCTTCAAGCAGCACTCACTGTTCTCTCACCTCCTCTCTCTAGCGTGTTTCCTGCCATCACCCAGCACCAGAGCCTGGGTCACAACAGCCCCATGAATGCTCCAGGCTTGGGGAAGAATGGCTGGAAAGCTGCCTGACAGATAAGGACCTGAAGGTGTTGGTTGCTGAATACTGGGCTCAGTTTTGGGTCCCTCACTCCAAGATGGGCATTGAAATGCTGGAGCAAATCCAAAGAAGGGCAGCAAAGGCAGTGAAGGATCTAGAGAACAGGTCTGGTGAGGAGCAGCTGAGGGAACTGGGGCTGTTATGCTTGCAGAAGAGGAGGCTGAGGGAAGACCTTCTGGCTCTCTACAACTCCCTGAAAGGAGCTTGGAGCTAGGTGGATGTTGGTCTCTTTTCCCTAGTAGCAAGTGATAGGAGAAGAGGAAGCAGCCTCAGTGTGTGCCAGGGGAGGTTTGGGTTGAACATGAACAATTTCTCCCACTTGAAGACTGTCAAGGCCTAGTCAGGCTTGACAATTCTGGCCAAAGGCTACCCAGGGTAGTGGTGGAGTCTCCATCCCCAGAGGTGCTTCAAAGCCATCTAGTTGTGGAGCTCAGGGACATAGAATAGTGGTGACCTGGCAGTGTTGGGTTAACAGTTGGAACTGACAATCTTAAAGATCTCTTCCAACTGAATGATTCTGTGATGCTATCATTTCTGGGGTGAGTTTTGCAACCCATCCCCAGCTGAGTGGGATGAAGGAAGGGCCAACGCCATGCCCCAGCTCCTCATCAGCACCCACCAGGAAGGATGGAGGTGCTCAGTCCAAGACTCTCCCTGCAACCATAGCTACAAAAGGCCTTTATTTTCTTACAAGCTCCATTATTTCCACCTAAAGCTTTTTTTCTTTCCCCTAGCTGTGTGGCTTCTTACATGCAAGAAGCTGTGGCAAAGCCCTTTCTCAGGAAAGCCGCTGCTCTGGGGGGGGAGGATTTTGGAGGGTATGTGGCTGGTGCTGAGCTCTCCTCACAGAAGAAGGAAACATTTCTGAGATGCTGCACCAAAATATTCAGCTTTTTTTTTTTTTATTATTATTATTTTTCTCGGTTTTGCATTACCTTGTGCCTTTCTGGGAACCCGTGGGAGTCTTTGGGCATGGAAAGTTTTCATTAGGGAACAAGACTCCTGTTTTCTTTTGCAGCTCTTCCTCATCACCAAAGCCCAAAGGGAAGAAAGAAAATTATTACCAAGGAGACAGCAAAAAAGCAGGTCTGCCTAAAATAAAGTGCTTCTCAGCTTGCTGCCCCTTGCAAAGGCTGCAAAGAGCAGGGGCAAACTCCTGGGTCCTTTGCAGAAAGGAGGAGGCGAAAGCTGCGATGCTCCACTCCCAGAGCCTAGCATGGGCTCTGCTGCCTTTAAACAGCATTTTCAGCTCTACCTGAGCCCCCCCAAAAAAAAAGGATTTTGTGGAGGGAAGAAGGGCCACAATCTGTGTAAAGCACCCCTGCAACACACTTCTTCACATTTCCTAATTGCCTCTTTTTTTTTTTTCCTCTCTCTTTTTTTTTGCAGAGGTTATTGTTGAGTAATGCCTGTTTGGTTGAAGAATTGCACCATAAACAGCCAACGGGGAAGGAAATAAATAATTGCTAATAAATGTCAAAGTAGATTAGCAAACCAGAAGGGCCAAGAAATAACAACTTTTCTTTTTTCTTTTTTTTTCTTATTTTTTCCCCTTTTTTTCTGTTTTCTGGGTTTTTTTTTCTTTTTTTCTTCTTTTTTTTTCTTCTTTTCTTCTTCTTTTCTTCTTTTTTTTTTTCCTTTTTTCTTTTCTTGTCTTTATTTTTTTTCTTCTCTTTTCTTTTCTTTTGTTTGCTTTGCTTTTCTTTTCTTTTCCTTTCTTTTTTTATTTTTTTTCTTCTCTTTTCTCTTCTTTTTTCTCAGCTTGGAAAATAACTGCAGGGTTCTTGCAGAGATTGCATTTAATGAAAACTATTCCAGTGCCTTGCAGGGGAGTTAATGTTTTGTTATTTCCTCAGCCTGGGTTAAAAATGCTGTCTGACTCCTCTGCTGTCTGCAGCAAGCCTGGAAAATAGCTTCTTTTTTTTTTTTTTTTTTTCCTTCTGCAAGACAAGGCTAAGGA
>VWZI01016225.1:153073-180443 GCA_013396835.1 Psilopogon haemacephalus
CAAGACAAGGCTAAGGAGTGGGAAAAAACCCAAAACCTCACAGCTTCCTTCTGAGCAGATCAGGAGCTCAGAGTCCTGCGTTCAAAAGGCTCCTCCAGCCTCCAGTGCTAGGAAATTTAGGAAATTTAAGAGGTGTATTAGCTCTCCAGAGCCTGAAATTACACAAGGTAATGTGCATCTCACTGAGGTTTAGCATCAAATAAGCTCCCAGGTCCTTTGAAAACAAGACAAGGCCGAGGAAAAAGAAGAATTGAAAGCCTTAAATGGAGTTCAGAATCATACACAAATAAAGATCAGAATAAAGGGGAGGAAAAAAAAGGCAAATAATGAAGATGAAAAATGCTGTTGCTACAGAGACAGTTGATGTCTGGGGGGTTTCTGACACTCTGGGCTGTGCATCTCCAGCCCAGCTCTTTCTGGAAGGCAATGAGAGGTGTGGTTTGGCCCAGGCACCCCTTCAGCTGCCCCTTTGATTTAAAGACTCATTAACATCAAGTGCAAAGCTGCGCTCTCCAGAGCAACTGCTGAGAGCTGGAAAAGTGACTTATGAAGAAGGGGAGAGGGGCAGAAGAGAGGAGAAACCCCACTCAGCTGCCCGTGGACCCACCAGCACTAGCCTGACCTTCCCAGGGTGTTACTCTTGCTGAGGAAAGGGCTGGTACCTTCTCTTTTTGCAACCACGTCCAGAGAGCTGCCTGCACCCAACACAGGCTACTTCAGCACAGATCTCTGGTTTGGGGGGTTTTTTTGCCCCCTCCCCTTTTCATTTTCTCCTCTTTGCTCAGCAGAAACCCATATTTCCTTGCCTCTTGTGCTGAAGAAATAAGACCCTCAAGAGCATAGAGGATGCAGAAATTAATAGCTAACCCTTCTCCTATTCCTCGTGGCTCCCCTAACTGCTGCCAGCTCAACTTGTGGTTGAGATTACAGCGATAAATCACAAGCTGCTCTTTGAAATAACAGCTCTGATTTCACCCAGCACAAGGAAGGAGAAGGACCCGAGAGGTTGTGCAAGGTTGAGGTGGAACGGGGTTGCAATGGGCTCCTCTGAGCTTGGTGGTGGGTTGAGGAGACCCAAGACAAGGCCACACACCTTCAGGCATGGCTCTAGCTTATGGTTCATGGCTGGAAGTGTCAGAGGTTTTTCCTCCTGCCCTAGCTGCCATCTTTATAAAAGGCTGGAGAGGCTGAGCACCCTTTTTGGCAGGACGAGGCTCAGCCAGCTTGCATGTGTGCTATCAGACTTGTGTGCAGCTGCAGGGGAATCATGGAATCACAGAATGGTTTGGGTTGGAAGGGACCTTTCAAGGTCATCTAGTCCAACCCCTCTGCCATCAGCAGAGGCATCTGCAACTAGAGCAGGTCGCTCAAAGCCACATGCAACTTGAGCTGGGATGTTTCCAGGGATGGGGTATCCATCATCTCTCTGGGCAAACTGTGCCAGTATGCTGGGCTAGAAGGAGACAAATCCTGGGGGTTTCATCCCCAAAAGTAGGCTTGTGGGTATGGCATGGTTTTAGCAGCTCTAGTCCACAAGAGGCCTTGAGTGACCTGTTCTAGTGGGAGGTGTCCCTGCCTATGGTGGGGGGGTGGAACAGGATGAGCCTTGAGGTCCCTTCCAACCTAAACCATTCTACCATTCTATGAATCATAAAATTGTTTCCATTGGAAAAAACCTTTAAGACCATGGAGTTCAACCACCCTCTAACTCTACTAAGCCTGGTGCTAGACCATGTCCCTCAGCACCACATCTCTGCATCTTTTAAACACCCCCAGGGATGATGATTCCACCACCCCCCTGGGGACCCTCTTCCATCTTTTGAAGGTGGCCTCTGGCCCGGGGGGGGGTGACCCCAAAAAAGGAGGACAGGTGATGTGTGGAGTTGACGGTGATGCCCCACTAACTCCACACACAAGAGGTGCCACATTTCTCCTGCTGAGCCTCCCCGAGCAGAAATAAGCCTTCTGACACCCTCAGGTCTTCCGTTAACCCAAAGGCAGTTTCACCTTGTGTTTCGGGATCTTCCGACGCTTGCTCCACTCCCCTATTTTTAGCCCATCCTCTTAGTCCCAGCTGCTCTGGCCGCAAGACCCTTGCAGGACGCCTGTGGCCAGGGAGGTGTTTTGAGGTATTTTTAGCCATGTCCATCTGCCACAGCCCAGGCTGGGTGAAGGCAAGTGTGGTTTGAGCATCTGCAAGTGAGACCGGGCCGGGCAAGAGCAGGAGAAACGGCTCCAGGGNAGCTGCCATGTCTTCTTGGGTGCAGCTGAAAGCGAGCTCTCTCTGCTGGGATGTAGCCCTGCAAGAGGATGGTTGATGGAGCAAGCTCACGCTCAAAGCCCTGATGGGGTGAGGGTGAGGATGAGGAGAGGCTTTTCCCTTTTGGTGCCAGCTCAGTGTCTCATCCTGCTCCTTCCAGCTTTGCCACAGAAACCTCAGCATTGCTGTTGCATTGCCCAAACCCTGCTGCAACCCAGGCTGCTGTGGCTCACCCACCATCTTTGCCCTCCTGAGGGGCACCCATGGGAGATGCACAACCCCACAGATACGCCGGCCCCAACGCTTCCCTTTTCTCAGAATAAAGTGTGATCTTCCTCCCAAAACAACAGCAACAACAACAACAACCAAAAAGAACCATACCCAAAGAAGCAATGCTGAAACTTTTACTTGTTTTGTGCCTTTTTAGGTGAGTTTTGCTGCTTTTTTTTTTTCGGTTGGGATTTGGGAAGTTGCCACAGGTTTGGTAGCTTTCAACTTCGTGTTTTCACTTTTTACTGTGCTGCGGTGACTAAGATCTGCCTGCCCTTATCACACTACCTTGCCCTGGAAATACCCACTGGTACATGGAAAATAAAAAGAACATCTCCAAAGGAGTCTCTGGTTTCTCTCAAGGCTCTCATTCAGTCTCTAGGGGTTTGTGAGGGCTGGGAGACCACTGAGTGGATACAAGAGAGATGCTCAGAGGGCTGGAGCACCTCTCCTATGAGGACAGACTGAAAGAGTTGGGGCTGTTCAGTTTGGAGAAGAGGAGGATCCCAGGTGGCCTTATTGTGGCCTTCCAGTATCTGAAG
Source organism: Psilopogon haemacephalus (assembly GCA_013396835.1). Lineage (NCBI taxonomy): Eukaryota > Metazoa > Chordata > Aves > Piciformes > Megalaimidae > Psilopogon > Psilopogon haemacephalus. Next base: position 156,146 of record VWZI01016225.1, read on the forward strand.
GGGGCCTACAGAAAACCTGGGGAGGGACTTTTTAGGCTATCAGGGAGTGACAGGACTAGGGGGAATGGAGCAAAGCTGGAGGTGAGGAGATCCAGATTGGATGTGAGGAGGAAGTTGTTCAGCATGAGAGTGGTGAGGCCCTGGAATGGGGGAGGTGGTTGGGACCCCATCCCTGGAGGTATTTAAGGCAAGGCTGGATGAGGCTGTGGGCAGCCTAATCTAGGTAGGGTGTCCCTGGGCATGGCAGGGGGGTTGGAACCCCTGTGGTCCCTTCCAACCCTGACTGATTCTATGATTCTATGATTCTAAGACAGCCCTTGCCCCTCTATTTGATGCTGGCAGAGACCTGAGCAGCTTCACCTGAGTTGATGGCCAGAGATGACAGCCAAGGCCAGTGGTAATGCTTTCAAGCATGAACCTAAGCAGTGGCCACCCAGCCACAGTGATGCAGCTTTCTCATCATCCCAACCTCCATGGGGACATGGAGTCACCTGGGACTTCACCCCCTACCAGGAAATGTGGGTTGCAGCCCAGCATCACCTTCACCCTCACTGACTCAGGGCATGCCCACAAGGGTCTTTGGTGGAGTTTCCACCTCAATACTGGTCGCTTAATGCAACCCAGCCTGATATTTGCACCATCCTTGCTGGCCATTAGCCCATGGACATCACCTCAGCATCCAAGCCTGCCGTGATGCTTTTTCCCTGGAAGTGTCCAAGGACAGGTTGGACAAGGCTTTGAGCAGCCTGGTCCAGTGGGTGATATCCCTACCCACGGTGAGAGTGTTGGCCTAGATGGTCTTTAAGGTCCCTTCCAACCCAATCTTTCTGTGAGTATGATGATTCTATGCCCTCACTAAGCACTCTGTGGTTCCAGGCTTTAGTACGGCCGCTCCACGCCGCAGCATCTGCTCTTCCTCTTGCCCTCTCCTGTGTGCTTCCCAGCCCAGCAAAACTATCTGCTTGTCTTCGAAGCTCAGGATTTATAAATAAAAGAAATAAATAAGGTTTGGGTTGTTTTTTTTTTTCCTCTGTTCCAAATTAGCCCCGGGCAGACAATGTGTGCAGAGCGAGAGACTTGGTTTCCTGTCTGTTCGTCGAGGCTCCGAACGAGCTTCCTCCGTTTAACAAACTCGGCAGGAGGGGGGGAAAGGGTAAGGACCAAACTGAAATGTGTAGGGGAGGAATTGCACAACGCCCCTGGCCACCGGCAGCCTCCAGGGCTTGTAATCCATGGGGGGACCCAGGAGTACAATGCCCCTTCTGCACCCCCCTAGCCAGGGTGGTTTGAGATGCTCAGAGAGCCCTCGGCTGCAAGCATCAGCGAGGGACTGCACCAAGGAGGTGCCAGCTCTGCCCTGAAATAACTCTTCGGACCCACAAATGAGTCATTTGATTTCTTGACCAAAAATATCTTCCTTCTCAGCTCGTGGGGCTTAATAGGAAGAGCCTGACTCTATCTGTGCCCGGGTGCCCTTTGGTGATGCCGGACCCTGGAGCCGCAGCCAGAGCTGGTGGATCCGTAGCCTGCAGGATGCTTGGAAGGAGAATCCTTTCTGGGAGTGTGGGAAGCCAGCGCTGAGAATGATGACACAGCTTTGTTCTTGTGGTATTTCTGGCTCGGCCAGAAGTGGGAAGTATCAGAAATCTCATGAGGCTCAGCGAAGCCTTGTGAGATTTCCAACCATTTTGCAAGCCCTCCCGAGGTCTGCATTCATCTCTGACCTGGTTTTCTCCCTCTTTTTATCGCTTATCCCTCCCAAAACTCCTCCCTTTTGTCCTCGGGGGATGCCCACTTGCACACCCACCTCTTTCGCACCACCACTGTGCAGGTGCAAAGACAAGGCAGGGGCATGGGGCTTAATGCATCATCCCACCCTACCATCTCCTGAACCAAAAACTGCTGTGGAAAAAAAAACAACACCCAAGAAGTCCAATGGCATTTATAATAAAAAAGGAAATACCTCCCTCTCCTATGGAAACAAACTGAAAGAGTTGGGGCTGTTCAGTCTGCAGAAGAGGAGGCTCCCAGGTGACCATATTGTGGTCTTCCAGGATCTGAAGGGAGCCTACAGAAAAGCTGGGGAGGGACTTTTTAGACTACCAGGGAGTGACAGGATGAGGGGGAATGGAGCAAAGCTGGAGGTGAGGAAATCCAGATTGGATGTGAGGAGGAAGTTGTTCAGCATGAAAGTAGTGAGGCCCTGGAATGGGGAAGGTGGTTGAGGCCCCATCCCTGGAGGTGTTTGCAGCCAGGCTGGATGAGGCTGTGGGCAGCCTAATTTAGGGTAGGGTGTCCCTGGACATGGCAGGGGGGTTGGAAGTAGATGAACCTCGTGGTCCCTTCCAACCCTGACTGATTCTATGATTCTATGATTCTACCAACCCAAGTGAGAGTTGGCAATTCGTCCACCCAGTCCTGGAGAGGTCCCAGGGCTGCACTTAGCATCAGCAATGGCTACTACCAGGAAAGGAGGAGCCTGCTGCTGGAGCTACACCAACAGCAGGCAGCCTCACAGGAGTAGAGAGTTCTCTGGGTGGCATGCAAGGCTGAGCAAGCAAGATGGGAGTCCATTTGGGGTCCCATGTGTGGAAGTGGCAGCACACCAGGGCCACAGGATGCTGTTAGCTTCCTGAGCAAAGGGCTCGCAGGTGCTTCCTCATCGTCGCACCAACCGCAGCAGCAGAGCCTCTCGAAGCTCAGGGTGTCTTGGTGGTCAGAAATCACAACAGCACAGGTATGAACTGTGAGCACTGGTGTCAGACCAGGGGGCAGGAGGCTGGGGAAAGGAGGAGTGGTCTTGCACAGCCAGCCCTGGGAGTCTGCAGGCTCATTTCCCCAAGTGGAGAACGCGTGTGAAGAAGCCGTGCATCTGCCTTTGCTCTACCTGACTTCAGCAGACTCAAGGCTGCTTCATTCCTGCAAACTTCCTAGAAATAGCAAATGTTAACAACAGAGGTGATGAAGGAGAGGCTGCAGAGCTGGTTTCAAGAGCCTCAGAACTGCTCAAATTGTGCAGACCTCCTGGAAATAGGAAATGCAACAGGTGATGAAGGAGAGGTTGAAGAGATGATTTCAGGAGCGTCAGTACTGCTCAAATCCTGCAGACCTCCTGGAAATAGCAAATGCTACAGAGGTGATGAAGAAGAAGCTGAAGAGATGATTTTGAGAGCCTCAGTACTGCTCGAATCCTGCAGACCTCCAGGAAATAGCAAATGCAACAGAGGTGATGAAGGAGAGGCTGAAGAGATGATTTTGAGAGCCTTGAAACTGCTCAAATCCTGCAAACCTCCTAGAAATAGCAAATGCTGCAGAGGTGATGAAGGAGAAGCTGATGATTTGATTTCAAGAGCCTCAGAAATGCTCAAATCCTGCAGACCTCCTGGAAATAGCAAATGCAACAGAGGTGATGAAGGAGAGGCTGGAGAGATGATTTTGAGAGCCTTGAAACTGCTCAAACCCTGCAAACCTCCTGGAAATAGCAAATGCTGCAGAGGTGATGAAGGAGAGGCTGAAGCACATGCTCAACCCCATCACTAGACACCAGTGACTCCACCCATGAGGAAAAGAGTCTGGACAGTTCGCAGGGCTTTTCACTTTTCCAAGGTCTCCCTGCCAGCCCTGAGAAAGGTGAACCAAACTCAGAGGTGTTTCAAGTCGAGCTGGGTGCTAACAGGAAAGCAGCTTATGCCCCACTTCTCTCTGAGTGAGATGTAAATGAGGCCCGAGGCCACCAGCCTGAGAGCAACCCTGTCACCATCGCTCACCAGGTCTCACTGAGTCACTTTTTCTGACAGGCTTTTTCAGGAGGAAATTCTGATTTTTAAAGGATGTCCCCCACCGTGTCCCCCCCCCCACCCCGCCCCACACACACTCTCCAGGCTCAGCATCCCAAAGAGAGGGAAGCAGAGAGCTAAAGTCTCAGTAAGAGCAGCATGATAATGATTACTTTATCCCCAGCAGATGTCAAAGCCCAAATTCAGATCCAAGGCCTGGTTTGTCACCAGAGGGAACGGATTTCATCCCAAGGATGTAGACACAGCCCTCTGATAACAAACCAGAGGAAACAGCCCTGGGACAGGCTCCGAAGCCAGAGAAAGGAGATTCCAAGGTGTGACTGGTGGCAAACCCAGAGGCCTTCCACCAGCCCTGTCCTGCTCCATGGCACAGCTTAGCTGGGGCTTGGTGTTTCTCCTGGGGGAGTTTCACACCATGACTTGGACTATGCAGCAGAGCAACCTGTAAAGCCCCTTGGTTTCTCACAACCCACAACAAGGCTATAATTACCACCAGAATTTCCAGTCTCTCGTGAAGACTGAGAGTTTCCCACATCCACCCCATGGGCAAAGCCATAAAGGCTGGGCAAAACAGGTTCATTTCCACCACCGTGCTTGGCCTCCTGCCTCATCTCAACCCCATGAGATGAGACTCAGCATCACCACTTGCCGTGGCCAGGAAAGAGAAACCAAGGCAGTGTCATGCACCAGAGATCCTCTCAGGCTCATCAGGAGGAACCCAGAAGATTCTCCCTTTTCCAGGAGCTGTGTCCTGTCTGAAAGGGATAATCCTTCCCCTTTCCCTTTTTCCTTCCCTTTCCTTTATTAAGGAAATTAAAGACATCCATGAAGAGCTGCCCTGGGGTTTGTGAACCACCATGTTGCAGGCACCACCTCTGGTCCAGGCTGTCCCTCAACCACTACGTTTTTGGGTTCAGCACACAAAGATTCATCTGCTTGCTTCCTCCTGTCCCAGATATCTATTAACTGGTGTTGGATGTAGGACTTGGACTGGGTGACTGCTTGGCAGGCCCTGCTGTGACAAATGTTCACCCTTCCCTGTTGACTTTCCTTCCACCAGCTCCTGCTTTGCTACATCCACAATGAATCTTTCCATCCATCCATCCATCCATCCATCCATCCATCCATCCATCCTCATCACTCACTTTCCCCTACCTTTTCAATCTTTTGCTCAGTGGTGACCACCACCGCCCACCTCCCCAGTCACAAAGCTCCTTCCTCTGGGTTCTCTTTGCCCTTAGTTGTGACACCACAAGGAAATAATTTTCCATTGTCTTTCCTTTCAGCCAAGCCATCCCTTTCCCTTCTCCACCTGAAAACTCACTGTCCCAGGAATCAGAGCTCTGAGGCTGTGGTAGTTCAGGACTTATCCTCCCCACCACACACCCTTTTGAAATCACCCAGGCTAGACTCAGCTGGCTGGAAGTTAATAAATGAAACTTTATATTCACAGATCAGCACAATATACAATCAGATATTGATAATATATTACAGATATATACAGTGAAAAAGGTAATACAGAAACACCACAGCCCTCCCAGAGATCAGAGTCCCCAAGAGGGGGTCCCAACCACCCTTCCACCTTCCCCTCACCACCCAATCGTATCCCAGCATCTGTCTTACATGCCAGGTAGACAGGGAAGATCAGCTGGGGGGGTTAGAAGCAGGAATTGATTAGTTGGGTTACACAGATCTAGCTGGAAGGCAAGGAAAGGGAGAGACCAAGAGCCCAGAGCTCAGACCCAGGCAGCTCTGCCTTATCTATGTTTGGGTTCTTACTTTTGTATTGGTCAGCAAACCTATGAGTGAGGGAGACATCACCAATGTCTTCCTTTTTCGACCTATAACCTAATATCTCTTATTAAAACCAGCACAGAGGCTTTGCCCACCCTTTCATGGAGCAGTTCTCCTCCAGACCTCAGTGCCACACCAGGGAAGGACAGTGGCAGTGAGCCTTTAGGAGCAAAGGAAACCCCAGAGAGGGAACTAAGGTAGAAGCAGCAAAGCAAATCAGGAAATTCTAAATGCTCAGGATTTTTACAAATGAGGTGCCCAGACCCTCCTCAAAACCAAACCTTCCTTCCTTCCTTCCTCTCTTTCTTTCTTTCTTCCTTTCTCTTTCTTTCTTTCTTTCTTTCTTTCTTTCTTTCTTTCTTTCTTTCTTTCTTTCTTTCTTTCTTTCTTTCTTTCTTTCTTTCTTTCTTTCTTTCTTTTTCTTTCTTTCTTTCTTTCTTTCTCTCTTTCTCTCTTTCTTTCTTTCTGTCTTTCTGTCTTTCTTTCTGTCTTTCTTTCTGTCTTTCTTTCTGTCTTTCTTTTTCTTTTTCCTGGGGCAGAGTTGTAAGCACATTTTCTCTGTTTTCTAGCCATGCTCTATGGGAAGGCCAACCTGCAGACATGCTGTGAACACGTCCATGAGCCCGATTTATCTCAGGGAGAAGTGGTTACTTCTCAAGAGAAATACAGAACAGAAAGATCCAGGCAAGGGAATCACTTGTTTCGAACCAACTCTGCTGCTTCCACATACCTCAGTCCCCCCCACCCCTACCCCCATCCTCAGGGGCTGCAGCACCCAGCTGATGGGAACCTGCTCTGATATGTTTGTGCAAAAAAAAGAAAAAGAAAAATTAAAAATGAGGAAACACTGATTTTGGTAGGTGCATCTCCAGGAACCTCGACAAGCAGGGCAAGGGAGGTGATTCTCCCCCTTTATTCTGCTCTCATCAGACCCCACCTGGAGCACTGTGTACAGTTCTGCAGCCCCCACCACAAGAAGGACATGGAACTGCTGGAGAGAGTCCAGAGGAGGGCCACAAAGATGATCAGAAGGCTGGAGCACCTCTGCTATGAGGACAGGCTGAGGAGTTGGGGCTTTTCAGCCTGGAGAAGAGAAGGCTTCCAGGAGACCTTATAGCAGCCTACCAGTATCTGAGGGGGGCCTACAGGAGGGCTGGGGAGGGACTGTTCACAAAGTCTTGTAATGACAGGATGAGGGGGGTTGGGTTAAAACTGGCAGAGGGGAGATTTAAAGGGGATGTTAGGAGGAAGGTCTTCACAGTGAGGGTGGCAAGGCACTGGCACAGGCTGCCCAGGGAGGTTGTGGTTGCTCCCTCCCTGGAGGTGTTCAAGGCCAGGTTGGATGAGGTCTTGAGCGTCCTGATCTAGTGGGAGGTGTCCCTGCCTATGGCAGGGGGTTGAAACTGGACGAGCTTTGAGGTCTCTTCCAACCTAAACCATTCTATGATTCTATGAAGTTTCAGGTTCCAGGGTGGATTCTCATGACTTTGTTCTAAGGTGCAAGTTTAGGCAGAGAATGAGGCTGCTAGATAGGGAAGGAGACCAGGATTGGAGGAGGGCATCCTGCAGTCAACCAGTGAAGGTAGCTTGGCTGGCATGGAGAGAACAGGATGGTGTTTGGTGACCCACTGCAGCGTGGCATGGATGGAGAAGTGGCTCCAGTGCACTAAAGCATCTGATTTCAAGGATGTGTGTGTTCCCTTTACAGCCTGGTTGAGCAAACAGGTTGTCACTGAATTACAGCTCCAGCTTGTGAGCACGAAGCTAAGAGGTAGACACAAGCCCTGAGCACAGCCAGATCCAAGTGTCCTGTACATATCAGTCGGAGACTGCCTGGCAACTGCTGTTTACAGGACAGGGCTGACCTCGCCCTCCAGCTGGGTGATAGAAATTGCTCCACACCCCTCCCTCTCTGTCCAAATACAACATTCCTGCAAAACTTCTGCACGGCACAGGCTGAGGGCAAACAGGAGAAATCCTATCCACAAGCTTTGCTCTCCGGTACAACAGAAAAGGTCCCTGCCAGCTGCTCTCCCTCAGCCTTGAGTGACAAGACACAGGCTGTGGGGTCTTTTTCCTAAGGCAGGTGGCTTCATGATTTGGCTCAATAACATCCACCCTCGCAGGAGAACACAGCAGATGTGTGACTGCAGTGCAGGACTCACAGCAGCAGCTCCCTCGTCCACGCAAATCCCTCCAGCACCTCTCTTCTTGGCTGGTTGCAGCAGAGATGCAGGAGATTAATTGGGGCAGAACTCCATTTGAAGTCCATCGAGAGAAGAAGCAGGAAGCAGAACACATTGATATGGAAATCCACACCTGCTTGGTCCAAAACTCAAGATGACATTATCATGTGTGGTTCTTTCTGAAACATCCAGCACAAGCAAGGAAGCTTTGCATAAGCTATGTGGATCTTACTCTCAGCAAAAGCCAGAGCAACTCTTCTGAAGACCCAGCTCTCACATGCTGTGGGGAGGAAAAAAAACCAACAAAACAGAAGGAAAAGGAATGGTTCTCCAGCTTGGAGCACGTTTTCAGTTGCCACATTACAAAGATCTCCTTGTGCAGCAGCCTGAAATGCCCTTTGGCTGCTGCCCATTTTCATGAGTGTTTTAGGGCCGAGTCAAAGTTCTTCCATCTTACTCTTCCAAAGAACAACAGAGGTCCAGGTTAGCTGGTATCTGGTTGGGTTTTGGCTCACAGACAAACCAATCTGACTCCTTCATGGCTCCAGACACGTCAATGAATCAGAGTGTTTGTGTTACTGCCAGCAGATCACACGCACTAAGAACAGGCTGGGAGCAGGACACAACCTCTTGGCTGGTGCAAACTTGGTGGAGAAGAGAGGGGGATTCAGCCTGGTGGACTCTGATTTCACAGCCTTGGCCTCATCAAAAAGCCAAAGGTCTGACAAAACAACACAAGTGTCACCGTATTTCTCCTTGTCCCTGAGCATTTTTTGCAGTCTCACCCTGCTGCTTCTCAGCTCTGTTTGTTTTTGCAGTCGTGGCTTGGGTGGAGCCTGCTTACATGACCTTGTAGCTGCTGTTATAGCAAAGACTTGCAGGAAGAAGAGGTCATCTGTCAAAAATGTTCAGATAAATAAGTGGCTGTCATGCTTGCTGGAGGTTGGGATCTCCTTTCCTCTGCGTGAGAACCCTCTGCAGCCAAGGAAACCAGCAGGCTGGTTGCCACCCCAGACTCAGACCCTACAACTTCAGCCTCTTCACCCTTGGCTCTACCAAACACCTCCTCTCCATTCTTCTCTTCCATATCTGACAGAGCTGAGGTACCTTTGGACTCTCTCTCCCCTCCCATTGCCTGGACAGGCCTGACTTTGTGAGAGCTGTGGTTTGACACATAAGCCCAGTCCTACCAGCCATGTAGTGTGACCATCCAAAGCAAGCACGAACTGGAGGGACCACAGCATGCCAGTTTGAGCACTGAGCAGTCACACAATGGTGTAAGTCCTTTGGGGTCCACCAACAACAACTCCAGGCAGGCTGTCTTAAAATAGAGTTTGGGTTGGAAAGGACCTTGCAGACCATCAAGTCCAACCATTCCTCCACAAAGCATCATAGAATCATAGAACCACAGAATCAGTCAAGGTTGGAAGGGACCACAAGGATCATCTAGTTCCAACCCCCCTGCCATGAGCAGGGACACCCTACCCTAGATCAGTTTGAACAGAGTCCCTGCTGGCCACACTTCTCCTGATGCAGCCCAGGCTCTGCTTGGCTTTCTGGGCTGCAAGTGCACACTGCTGCCTCATGTTGAGCTTCTTGTCCACCAGCACCCCCAAGTCCCTCTCCTCAGGGCTGCTCTCCAGCCACTCACTGCCCAGCCTGGATTTGTGCTTGGGATTGCCTCGACCCAGCTGCAGGACCTTGCACTTGGCCTTGTTGAACCTCATGAGGTTGGCTTGTGCCCACCTCTCCAGCCTGTCCAGGTCCCTTTGGATGCTATCCAGGATGGCATCACTGAGGTGTCCTTGGTGACAAGACTACCCACGGGAGTACAAACCCCTTGGAGAGGGAGGTACAAGCCCTTACCCAGCTTTCCTGAGGGCAGGGAGATGTCCTGCTGCTGGTGAGCATGGGAAGGAGGCTGCTTCCCATATTACAACACGCTGTCGTGGACAGGCTGCTGTGCTGAAATGGGGCATTGAGCAACGAAACCAGTTGGAAACCCTGGTGTCTAGAAATAAAAAGTGACTGTTTGTTTTCTAACGCCTGGAGAGGCTGGTGGGGCCCATGCCGAGCTGCAGCAGGTTGGAGGAAGCAGCTGTAGCTGGGGTCTGTCGGATTTCTGAGCAGCTCAACTGTGAGCTGGGACCTGCAACTCTGATTGTGGTCCTCTGCATAGAGTTGTTTGGTCTCCAGAGGTGGATGGAGGTGGCTGCAGAGATTTTCCTCTTTCTCCACATGGAGCTGAGCAAAATTTCGGGGGCTTTAGGAGGACCAAAGCTTACCTTCTGTGCTGGCTTGAAGTAATTGGAGGATTTGAGTGAGAAAATTAGACTATAGGCTGAGATAGGAAAACAGAGGATGCTGCTTCCCTCAGAGTTCTACTGAGAAAGAAAAAAACAGATTTTAAGAGTTGTAACCCAAATATAGGTAAGTCAGATGGTTTCAGACCTCCCGGGGCTGTGGCTGCCCCTCTTGCATGGTTCCTTTGTCTCTGCCTTTGTAGCTGATTTTCAATAATTCCACTTCTTTTCTACTGCTAACCTCCCCTGGCCGATCTACCTCCACCTCTCTGCTGCATCAACAGATGGTGAGATAAGATTGGGGAAGGGGGGAAAGGTGATGGGGGTGGTTAGAAACCCCTCTTAGGGATTTTGATCTCTGGGAGGGCTGTGGTGCTTCTGTATCACCTTTTCACTGTATATATCCATAAATACCTGCTCTAAATTGTAAATATCTGCTTGTGTATTGAGCACTGCTGTAAATATAAAGCTTCATTTATCGACTTCCAGCCCTCTGAGTCCTAGCTGGGGTTGTATCAAAAGGTGGGGGGGGCAGGTAACTCCTAAAACCACCACACCTTCCTTCTGCCTAGCCCAGCCAGCCTGTTCTTCGTGCAGGAGATTCGTCACCAGGTGCCTCCTCACATTATATTTCAGCCATGTAGAAGGCATGGGTGGAAGCTACTTGTCCTCATAGTCACTGAATTCTGCTCCCGAAGCCACAAAACACCCACGCCAATGAGCAGAACATCAGGTAAAGTCTGCAGTGTTCATCAAGTCCTCTGCACCCAGAAATCCCTGGTCCAGTGTACACCATGAAGTAGATGTCTTTATCTTAGAAGACCTCCGAGAAGTTGAGACAAAATTCCTTCACATTATCTGCCCTGGTCCATCCTTCTCTGCTGGCTGATAGGAGGATTGGGTAAGCACAGGAGCACAGGATGTTAGGGGTTGGAAGGGACCCAGGGAGATCATTGAGTCCAACCCCCCCGCCAGAGCAGGACCAGACAATCTAGCACAGGAATGCATCCAGACAGGCCTTGAAAGTCCACAGAGAAGGAGACTCCACAACCACTCTGAGGAGCCTGTGCCAGTGCTCTGGGACCCCTACAGCCAAGAAGTTCCCCCTTGTGTTGAGGTGGAACCTCCTGTGCTGCAAGAGGTTCCACCTTGTCGCTTCCCAAGCAGGCTTGAGGAGAATCATGTATCTCCTGCAAGCGAAGGTCCATCATTTCCTCCATGGAATGGAGCATTTCCTCCATGGAAACCAAACTCCTCTCTCCTTTCCATGTGAAATCTTCACCTTCCCCTTCTGCTCCTGAAGGCAGGGCTGTAGCACGAGCATGTTCCAGAAAGCACCTTCCTGTGTCCTCAGGGATTGGAGCTCTCTCCAGAGGAGCAGCATGACCTGGTACCTGGCTTGGTCTTCCCAGGAAGCAAGGAAATAGCATCAGGCAGGAGCCTGAAGGTATTTCTGCTCCAACTCAAACACATGCTGAAGGTGTAGGAAACCACCTTTGGCTGAGCAGCAGGCATTTTAGGGAGGACAACCTTTGAGCTCCTCCTTCCTGCTATGATCCTGCCACACCTGTGAGGATTGTTCAGCAGGGAGTGTGCAGCCCGTGCCACGGATGCTACATGCAGTGGCCCAGGACCCTCAGCTAAAGGAGACCTGAACTAACATTTGGACTTACCAGCACAGGAGACATTAATGAAGAAAAGCCAGCACCAGGTGCCAAGGTTTCACTTCAGTGAGACCATAGAGAAGAACCCAAGTGAACAGAAACCAACGAAAGTATTTGAGTCCTCAGTCACCCAAAACCACCAAGAAAGACCTGGTGCAGCTGCACCAAGCAGCTCACCAGAGCTGCTGTGAGTCAGGCAAGGCACAGGCATGGTGGGTGCCTGGGATGTAGGTGCTACCTCGAGGTCAGGGTGCTCCCAGACACCACCAGCACCAGCTCTCCAGCTGGGGTTTGAGGGAGAAGTATGAGATGTGCAGAAATTCCTCCTGGCTTTTGCCAGGCCCACCAGAAGTCTGGGCCAGAACATCCTTTAGTGAAACATGGAGCAGTTACCTCAAATCTTGCTTCCATCTGCTGGCTCTTTGTCCATGAGTCAGCATCAGCCTCAGAAGCTTCTCTGGGTCTTGGATTTCAGGATGGGCAAGTCCAGCTTGGGCCAAGCATTAAGCACAAACCCAGCACTGCCATGAGTTCTACCTGAGCCAAACTAAAAAGGGATCCCACCACATCATGCCTCTTACATCCTACCTCTACCATAGGACCCTATCCTGCATCTTCCTTCCAAGTCACCACACCCACCACTTGCCTGCTCTTGAGCAAGGCTTGGAAACCACTCAGGACAGGACCCACTCTGTTGGTTTTACGGAGCGAAGCACTGCACAGTCCCAAACCAAGCTCTGGGCTCTAAAGTCTCGATGGTAACACAAAAAATAAACCCAAGTGTCCAACAAAAGGCATTTCTGCTCCCCACCGCCCTTCTGCGGTCTGGCAGTGGAAATTGAAAGAGCCCTGAATACTTAGCAGGTGGCTCCAGGCGAGCACAAGATGATGGTTTCTGAGGAAGGACTCACACCAGGACATCTGGGGAAACCACAAGTGGTGTAGATGGTGTCCCAGCCTGCAGCCCACCGTGTCTTTCACAAGTGGGCACGTGTCGTTCCAGCACGGAGCGCAGCAGAAGCCTTGCTCCCACCTCCTCCCCACCAGGCACCTCACCCCCGGGCAGGTGAATCTCCTTCGTGCTCTGAGGGAGCATCAGAGACTGGAACAGGATTCAGCCCTGAAGGGACCATAGTGGCCCTCAGAAGGAGCGAGGGGTGAATTGCCCATAGCACACCTGCAAGCTGCAATCCTCCTCTCCACGACCAAGCATCTCTGGGCTGGTTTGAGGCTAACTGGAGGATTTCAATGAGAAATTGGATTACAGGCTGAGAAAGGAGAACATGATGATGTCTCCTTCACTCATACACTTACTGAGACATACAAAAGTAAGAACCCAAACACAGATAAGGCAGAGCTGCTCAGGGTTGCTTTGGCTGCTGAGCTCCCTTTCCTTGCCTTCCAGCTGGATCTGTGTAACCCAACTAATCAATTCCTGCTTCTAATCCCCCCTGGCTGATCTTCCCTGCTTACCTGGCATGTAAGACAGATACTAGAATAAGATTGGGTAGTGGGGGGGAAGGTAGAAGGGTGGTTGGGAACCCCTCTTGGGGACCTTGATCTCTGGGAGGGCTGTGGTGTGTCTGTATTACCTTTTCACTGCATATAGCTGCTAATATCTGCAATCTATTGCCAATGTCTGCTTGTCTATTGTGCAGAGCTGTAACCATAAAGCTTCTTTCATTAATTTCACATCAGCATTACCTTTTCACTGCATATAGCTGCTAATATCTGCAATCTATTGCCAATGTCTGCTTGTCTATTGTGCAGAGCTGTAACTACAAAGCTTCACTCATTAATTTCACATTAACATTACCTTTTCACTGCATATAGCTGCAAATATCTGCAATCTATTGCCAATGTCTGCTTGTCTATTGTGCAGAGCTGTAACTACAAAGCTTCACTCATTAATTTCACATTAACATTACCTTTTCACTGCATATAGCTGCAAATATCTGCAATCTGTTGTCAATATCTGCTTGTCTATTGTGCAAAGCTGTAACCATAAAGCTTCATTCCTTAACTTCCAGCCAGCTGAGCCTAGTCTGGAGGTTCTGCTGTGCTAGTTTAGTGCTGGGTTAACAGTTGGACTTGATTATCTGAAAGGTCTCTTCAAAACAACTCTCTGTGTCCACCAGGCAACGGAGGAAGGGGATGACAATAGGTCTTCAATTAGGGCTACAAATAACAACCCTTCATCCCACGACCTTGGAGCAGCACAGCCCAGGGCCCCATCTTCATGCTCCCTTGAATTAAGGCCCAACAAGTGAGACTTTTTCTCCCTCCATCACACTACAGCAGCTTGACCTGTGTGTCTCCTGCCCCAGAAGCAGAGCTGGGCTGTTACAGAGCAGAAGGGAGGTGACAACAGATGCCTAAGAGACCACACCACAGGGAATCATGGAATAGTTTGGGTTGAAAGGGACCTTTCAAGGTCATCTAGCCCACATCCCCAACCCCACAGTCAGCAGGATCATCTTCATATCTTCAACTACATCAGGGTGCTTAGAGCCTCATCCAATTTAAGCACCCGGAGGTGTTTAAGGCCAGGCTGGATGAGGCTGTGGCCAGTCTGATCTAGAGTAGGGTGTCCCTGCCCATGGCAGGGGGATTGGAACTTGTGGTCCCTTCCAACCCTGACTGATTCTATAATCAGGGCAGGAACAAGTCTCTGCCCACCAGAGTTACAACTTCCCACTCACTGCAACCAAAAAAAAAAAAAAAAAAAAAAACACAAGGAAANAGGGCAGGAACAAGTCTCTGCCCACCAGAGTTACAACTTCCCACTCACTGCAACCAAAAAAAAAAAAAAAAAACAAACACATGGCAAGAGAAATACAAAATATAGCACTTTTAATCAGGGGAAGATTAAAAAAAAATACCAAAAAGAAAATTAATAAACCTTCAGGCATAATAAATAGGCAGCTTAGTTACAGAGACAGAGGTGCAGTTGTGGGTTGTGTCAGCTGCAAGGCACCAGCCCCATGTCCAAGCAGCTCCTCAGCACTGCTGGCACCCATGAAGCATGTCAAGGAGGATTCACACATGGATGCTGCTGCCTGGTCATGCTTGGGAGACACCAACATGTGCATTTGGTGGGGGGTGGAGGGGTGAAGCCAACCTATTGCCACTATGCTTTTCAAATTACAGATAGTCTAGATTGAGATAAACTTTTCTCTCTGGTTAGGAAAAAAAAATATATCCAAGATACTCATATTCACCATTTTTTATCTATAATTCTCTGCATTGGTTTCCAATATATTTGAGTATTACAGATAAAGATAGAAACCTCACAGCAAAAATAAGGAGGAATTTCAGGAAGTTGTCATTGGAAGGCCCCAGCTTCTGTTCAGCAGGACTCTCTCAGGGGAAGGAACTGATTTGTGTAAAGAATTCCCTACATTTGAGCATTTTGAGGCTTTTCCAGGAGTTGCCTCCCAGCAAATCACTGTTGTCAGCAAGGTCTGAGCTGCAGATTGCAAGGGCAGGTCCTTAAAACTTGTTGGGGCTGGGTTTTGCTTCACTGGACTTTCACAATGCAAATCAATGCCAGCCCTGATCTTCCCTCTCTCTTTCCCCTGTCATCAGTTGTAGACAACAATACTGGGAGTGCCTTCCTGCCATCAGCTGTGGGCAGGACTATCCTGCTTGGGACAAAAGTCATTTGTATCAGTGAAGTGTCCACAAGGATGGATGCTGAGCATCCAACCTACTCCCTTCACAACAATTTTTTTACTGCTGTGTTGATACAGACTCTGGCCTGGAAACAGCAAAGAACCAAACCCAATTTTCCAAAAGAGGGAATTTAGGCACTAATGGGACCAAACTGGGTCTAGGTCAACTCAAACCATCACATTAGGTGTGGAGAAGGAGGCTCAGGCAGCAATTTGTTGGTTTTCTCTGAAGAGGGGCCGCTGGTGTGTGCTGCAGATGTCCTGGAAGATCCTGTACACCTGGTCGTGCTGTGTCTCATCAGCTATGGGGACCATGGGACTGCTGCTGCAGGTCTTCCCAGCTTCCTCCACCACCTGCCTGACATACAGCTGCTCCACCTACACACAAAAAAAAAAAAAAAAAAAAAAAAAAAAGTAGTTCAGTGTCTTCATGAAGAGGAACCTCTCCAGGCATCTCCCACTGCTGTCATTCATCCTCACCAGCCCAGGCAGCAGGGCATGGGGTGGGAGAGACAGAGCAGATCAGTTGTGCCCATTAGACCCCAGTGGCCAAGTCCAGCCAGGCCAACAGGTCCAACTCCACAAGCAACCTTGGCATAACCATCTCTAGGAAAAAAAGCAGTCACAAGAGCTTCTCTCACAGCAGAGCTACAGGGAGGTGAGAACAGGCTGGGGGTTATCCCAACACAACCAGAGTGATCCTTTGGTGCAAAAACCCAAGGCTAGAAGAGGTGACCAGGTCAGGAAGTTGTGCAGGGAGGCAGTCTTCAGAACTTGTACAATCAGCACCAGGACCTCACCGATTTGTTAGGTCTCTGCTTGCTCAAGGGTGCCTGCAACATCCTCCCTGTGCCCTTCATGCTATGTCCCTGCTGCCACAGCCTTGCTGGCCCCAGGGAGTCCCACACTGGGTGCAGGCTCCACAAAACACCCTAATGCATTGATCCAAGACTTTGAGATCCCAGAATTGCTTCAGCTTCTCCAGGAAGAAGTTTCTGGCCAGAGTCATGGAGACTATCCCTCTCATCCCATTCTCTCCTCTGCCCTCCTGAAGCTTTCCCATGCTGTCTGCCATGGTTGTTCACCACACCTGTTGGCTCTTCAGCTTGAGGCTGTCCCTTAGCTCAACCATGCCAGGGATTTATTCCCCCACCCCATTTCCTACAGGAGAGTAAAAATGTCACAAGAGCAGGAGCAAGAGGAAGAGTGCAGATTTCCCAGCTGGTTAGAAGAGCTTCTGCCATTTGGGAGCTTTGTTAACCAACACAATCTACCCAGATCACGTTACAGAAGAGTCATGGAATGGTTTGGGTTGGAAGGGACCTCAAATCCCCTGCTATGCACAGGGACACCTCCTGCTAGACCAAGTTGCTCAAGGACTTTGAGTCTGACAAGCAACAAGCCAAGCACCTCTCAGGAGGCTGCGGACAAGCGACCGCTCATGCCACATCAGCCACCCCACCAGCTCAAGCACCCAAATGACCTGCAGCTCAGAGGGATGAAGCTGGAGCCCTGCTTGTGAAGGGGGGAAAAGGTTAAATGGTCCAGACCAAGCAGGGGAAACCCTGCAGCAGAGCTCTGTACCTGGACAAGGATGAGCTTACACCGCAGCGGCACCGAGTCCGGGAACTCCTCTCCGAAGCACAGCATGACTCTGCTGTCCGGGAAGCGACCCTGGTTGTTGTAGAACTGCTGCAGCTCTGCAAGGAGAGGAAAACAGTTGGAAGCTGCCTCCTGCAAGCTGTCAGCCTTTACCACACAACTTTGGGACCATGGAAGGAAACCGTGGGCTCAAGAGAAGGCAGCTGCGTTGTGCAAAGCCACCCACTGGAAGGCAAAGTGACACAAGGAACCAGGTTATGCCTTCCTAGATCTGGTAGCATCAGCTACTCATCCCGAGCACTCCATCAGTAATGGACAGTGATGATTCCAAAGTGCTCCAATGCCAAGGCCTCTAACTCTTTCAACCCTGCCAAGTGGAAGAAAAGAGAGAAGGAAAAGCTCCTACAAACCTCTGAAGAACAAGTTGGTGTCAAATATCTTCTCCACCTCATCCCGGTCCAGTTTGTTGGGCTTGTCCTTGTAGACCATGGTGTTCCCACTCCAGAAGACCCTGCCCTGGCACAGCCTCTTGATGAAGATGCCCTGCTTGTTGCTGCGCAGCAGGACACCCCTCTCCAGATGCCCAAAGAGCTTCTTGGTGACCTGCCTCTGGCGGTCATTCTGGATGGTGTCGGCCGAGGGGAACCGCACATGCTCCAGGGCATCTGGGGCGTACAGCTTCTCCCCGTGGCTGGAGGGCTGGCTGAGAGAGAGCCTGCAGCCCTCCGAGCACGAGGTGGTGACGTGGCCCACCAGCCTCCCACCATAGAAGAAGCTGATCACCATCTGGGAGTAGCCTAGAAGGGGATGGGCACATGTCAGACCTGTAAGGAGAAGACAAACCCTGTCTGCTCCTCACTGCAGTGCCCAAACTCCATGACAGCAGCAACATTTCCTGAGAGCGAGTCTCACTTGATGGTGGAAGACCATCTGCATGCTAGGAACCATCTCCTTCAGCACTCAGCCTGGTAGAAGCAAGCAAGAGCTCCTGATGCTGAATTCCTTCCCCCCGACCTTTTTTCTACACATCCCTTGCTGTGGGCAGATCTCCCTGCACCCAAAGGCATGGCTGATCCCAGCAGCCCAGGACAGCCCACCATGCCAGGGGCTGTGGCCACAGGACACCAGGCAGGATGCATCCCTGCAAGGCAGGCAAATTGTGAATCCTCAGGATGGTGAAGCACCTCTCAAACCCAGAGGAAAGCCTCATTCAGGGCAAGAAGCAGAGTCAGAGCTGCCTTGTGCCACCACAAGCCCAAGCCCCAGAGGAACTTTTGATGGCCACAGCCCAGAGCCAAGCAGCGGAGTTGCCTTACCTGAATGCTGCTGCTCATAGCTAGGGTATCCATTCACCAGGGGCAATGCTGTGGGCAGAGAAAAAGCAGAGCTGAGCCTACATACCCAGCTCACAAATCCCAGTGCCCTCCACCAGCCCCCAATTTTCTCTCCCAGGCACATCAGGCTTTACAGGTCCCACACAAAGATCCCAGGAAATACTGCCAAGGTGAATCTAACCCTGTACAATATGCACTTTAGGAGGCCTGGTACCAACCACACTGCTGTAGATTCACAGACTCGTTTCAGTTGGAAAAGAGCTTTATAAGTCTTACCATTCTCTAACTCCTAAACTAAGTCTGCACCACATCCCTGAATCTTTTAAACACCACCAGGGACAGAGAGATTCAGCCATCTCCCAGGGGAGCCTGTTCCAGCATTTGAGAACCCGTTCAGTAAAGAAGTTTTTTTATAGTGTCCAACCTAAACCTCCCCTGGTACAACTCGAGACCATTTCTTCGTGTCCTCTCACTTGTTACTAGAAAGAAGAGACCAACTCCAACCTGGCTCCAGCCACCTCTCAGGGAATTTTAGAGAGCCAGAAGGTCTCCCCTCAGCCTCCTTTTCTCTAGGCTGAACAATATCAGTTCCCTCAGCTGCTCCTCACAAGACCTATTCTCCAAACCCTTCACCAGCTTCACCTTCATCTTCTCTAGACACACTCCGGCACCTCAATATGTTTCTTGTACAGAGGACCCCAAAATTGAACCCAGTGCTGAAGGTGTGACTTCACCAATGCCCAGTGTGGGGGAAGAAATTAGTACTTTAAGCATTTTGAATAAGGAGACAAATACAATCAGTGCCCATTGTCCACTGCTGAACAGAAAGGTTTTCACATCCCAAGTAAAAGCCTTGGTCCCATCACACACCACACACTACTACGTACCAGGGCTGGGCTCCTGCACCCACCAGTCAGGTATTGGCGGGTTTCTGCAGGTCTCCTGGGGTGGTGAGGGGCTTCTCTTGATGATCCCCAGGTACTCATCCACACAGGGAGGCTGTGCAAGAACAGAGATCAGAGCAGGTTTGACACCTGGGGCAGTCGCTGCCTCGTGCGGCGCTTGAATGCAATCTAAATGGCAATGCCAATAGAATGCCAGTGAAGCTTTGAGGTTAGAAAGGGTAGGCTTGGCATTCCCCAGGCTGTACACTTAAAATAACACCCTGAAGAGCTACCAAGCAGAAGCAGCCCGAGATGACACCACCACCAAGAAAGGGAACAGAGCAGCAGAACAACTTCCATCCCTCAAAAGTCTCACCCACCCAGATGCAAATTGAAAGAGTGAGACATTCACCACCACATCCCAGCAGTGAATCACAAGAGCTGCAAAACCCAGTGCTGCTCACCAGGCTGATCTCTAAAGCCTTAGGAGGTAGAACTTTAGGAAGGCAACACTTCCAGGCGACTCAACACCATCACTGCACCCACAGTGAGGGCTTACCTCTTTAATGAGGTTGTCAATTGCAGAGGAGTTGCAATCCATCTCTGCCACATCGTTCAGGCTGCTCCCATTGGCAACACCAGCTTTGCCTGGAAGGAGAGGCCAGGATGCAGTCAGGACACACACATCTCCCAGCCACAACTTGTCTTACTGATGGGTTTTAGAAACCCTTCACCCCATGGGCTCTCACCAGTTCAAGAAAGATGAGAACTGCTGGAGAGAGTCCAGTGAGAGCTATGACAATGCTGAGAGGACTGGAGGAGGAAAGGCTGAGAGACCTGGGGCTGTTGAGCCTGGAGAAGAGCAGCTTGAGAGGGAATCTTCTCAATGCTCAGCAAGAGCTAAAGGGTAGGGTGCAAGAAGAGGGGCCAGACTCTTCTCGGTGGTGCCCAGTGCCAGGACAAGGGGCAACAGGCACAAACTGGAACCCAGGAAGTTCCATCTGAACATGAGGGGGAAATTCTTTGCTGTGAGGGTGCTGGAACACTGAAGCAGACTGCCCAGAGAGGTTATGAAGTCTCCTTCTCTGGAGAGATTCCAAACCTGCCTGGACATAGTGATCCCGAGCAACCTGCTGTGGGTGACCCTGCTTTAGCAGCATGGCTGTGCTAGATGATGCCCTGAAGTGGCTTCCAGCACCCATCACTGGTGATGCTGTGAAAGTTACAAACCCAAGAACCACAGCACAGCACCTCAGGAGGTCTCAGCCCCTTCCAGCTCCACCCAGAGCTGCTTTCTCAGGACCAAAAAAGCCCTACATTTTACAACCCATTGCTCCAGTGCATGGCAACCAGCAGCAAGGCAAATGACAACTTCAGCCACTAGCAGGCACAGATAGAGCAGAGGGGAAAGGTTTTGTTTCTCTGAGCACCCCAGAGACTGGGGTTGCTGCTGTTGCTTCTCCTTTTCTCACCAGCCACCCCAAGGCTCAGACATGCTTGCTGGTGGGAACCTGCAGTACCATTTACACAGCAGCAGCAAGCCCCTGTGTGAATCTAGCTGGAGCAGACCAAGATGCTAAAGGCAGATTTCCTGACAGTGGGGTTTGGGTTTTTTTCTGCAAGCTTTTTCACTTAAAGAAAAGGAAAGAGCACCCAAACCTAACCACAAACAGTGATGTACTTAGCGTGACCAGATGTAGCAGCAACTGCTCTCTGCAAGCTTACTGCTGTCTGGATCACTGTTGGCAAAAGAGGTCTCCCCTCCCCGGCCCAGGAAATGTATTGGAAGGACAAGATGGGATTCAGATAACCCCTAAGTGGGGCTGGATTCTGGATTCACCCTTACAACATCCTTATAGAAGCTCCCATCATGCTGCAACCTAACCCCCATCTCCTAAGCAGCTTTCTGAAGGGGCAGAAAACAGTCTTTACTTCCTCCTCCCCCACCCCCAGCACCACAGTGACACGGGGGCCATTGTTTGCAAAGCAGGACAAGCAACTTGTCACGCCACAAGAGCAGAGCCTGGCCAGGAAACTCTGCTCAGATGTAGGTCAGCAGCACAGGCCTGTGGTGACTCACAGACAGACCTGCACCAGGGGTCAGTCCCTTAACTGGGACACTCACATTTCTGTTCCTCCTCTGGCACAATCCTGTAGACCTTGTAGGGCTCAGAGATGTCCAGCTGGGACCTTTCAGTCACCTCCTCAAAGTCAGGGCTCTTGTTCAAAGCACAGCGCAGTCGAGTCTTCCACGTAGCTGGCTCTGCTTTGTCACCTTCTTTGAACTTGCCTTTGAAAACTGCCCAGGCCTAAACCAAAGCAAGACAAAGACACAATCATCCCCCACGTGAGCTCTGCCAAGCCCCTCGACCCCGGGGCTGAAGGAGCTGGGGCTGCAAAGAGGACACAGCGTCTCCTGCTTCTGGCACCCTCTCAACCATCCCACTCGTTTGGCTCCTAAAGACACGTCCATGGTCACCACATGTGGGGACAGGTGCCAAAAACCATCACCTGCCCCTGCAATGCACCCAGGCTTTATGAAGCAGAAGTCAAGGACATGATGTGTGGCTTCATCTCTGTACCAACAGGGCAGGAGGTGCTGGGGATGAGATGAGTCACAACTGAAGCAGTGGGGCTCTCTGACAACTGGTAACACCTCAATGAGAAGTCCAAACAAACCTAATTTTCCACCTCCTGACTAAGAAACGAGAGCTGCTTTCTTTTTGAGATCAGAATGACCTTTGTGCTCTGGTGGGAGAATGTTTAAAGCATTAAAAGGGGGCTGCAAATATTATTCTTTAAATGTAAGTATTTATTTTACAGTCATCTATCTGCAGAAGGCTGAAATCAAAGCCCTCTTCATAATCCTGTGCCTCCAAATCAGCTGTCATTGCCCCTAAAGTGACCTGTTTCACACAGGGAAGGGAATTCCTGAGGAAGAGCCAAACATTTTTGATTCAGGATGGAATTCTCCCCAGAACTGGAATTCCCCCTTAGTGAAATCCAGAAGCTCCTTCCTTCCTGCCAAGTCTTTTTGGTAAATCCAACTCTTCCTCATGAACAGCCTCATAAGGAATACAGAGCAGGTCACAAGGAGCACATCCTGCTCCTCCTCACGTCAGGCTAGGATTCAACCATGACAAACCGCACCAACATCTCGCCAGAAGGAACAAATACCCTCAAAAGGGACCAACCATAGGGTGAAGCATCTCCTGCAAGGGGTAGAGATGCAAAACCCACAGAGAATGTGGACATCTGCCAGCAGCGAGACTGTCAGCAAGGGACAAACAGCATCAGAGAGCCCAGGAACCAACCATCAAGGAAAGGCATGAGCCATCTGACCCTACCTTGAAGATAGAAGCATCCACCTCCTGGTTGTAGTCCTGCTTGCCAGCATGCTTCCACGGGATGCGGAACATGGTCTTCTCCTCGTTCTCCCAGATGAGGCCAGGGTAGAGCTCGCTGTCGATCTGCTCGATCAGCCACTGCCGCAGCCGCCGCCCGCCATTGCGGTCACACATCCTGCCTGGAGCAAGAGATCCAAGCCCTCTTAGTTCCTCTGCATTTGGGGATCCAGCTGACAGTTCCAGGCAGCACACAGGGGTGGAGACCGCACAATCTGCCCTCTCAAACACAGGGCCAATGTGTTGGCCAAGGAACAGGGTGAAGTCAAGACATTCTCGGCCAAAACCACTGGGCAACTTCATGAAGGATCCGTGAGACAGCTTCTCCCACTCAAATGGAAGTAAAATGCCAGGCTCAACCCTTCTGGCACTCCTTGTCACCTCCCTAGCAAGATCCCCAAGGTACTTTGGGAGTTGGTGACCTGCCAAAAGTGACTGGCATCCTTAGGATTTGCCCTCCAGACCTTTGGGGCTCATAGCTCCCCTCCAAATTTTATGGAGCCCATTCCTGTTTTAATTTTCTGCCCCGTGGGAAGGTTCTGGGGAGAAAAATAGGATGGCGCAGCACAGTCTAAGACCTGGTAGTCCCTGTTTTGCCACGGACTCGCATCAGCTCAGTGTCACCAAGTTCTGTCCCATTTCCGTTGGCTAACTGCTGCACAGAAGAGCACATGGACCTCCCCACCCACCTGCAGCACAGCCTCCATTTTTAGGGACTGTGATAACTAACACCATGAGTCAACACACTACCAAGGGTACAACTCTGGATCCCCACCCGCCCACCAAGACCTGGATGCCCCAAAGCATGTACCACAGCTCATCCTCAGGTGGACAGGGGTCTGCTGGTTCCCGCACTGAACATCTTGCACTTAAGTTCATAGAATCACGGAATGGTTTCGTTTGGAAGGGACCTTAAAGATCATCTAGTTCTAGCCCCATGCCATGGGAAAGGACATCATCAACCATACCAGCTCGATCAATGTCCCATCCAACGTGACCTTGAACGCTTCCAGGGAGGAGACATCCACAACTTATCCAGGCAAGTTATGCCAAGATGAAGAGCCTCAGAAACATTGACTGGAATGGAGTACTGCTCTGAACAAGCTTATTTCCTAAAAAGCTTGCTCCCATCACTGGCAGATGCCAGAGCTCTGGGCAAGCCACCAGCAAAAACAGAATCCCAAAATCCCAGAATTGTTTCAGTTGGAGAAGACCTCTGAAATCATTTACTCCAATCATCATGAGCCAGCAGAACGTGGCCAAGGAGTTCCTTCCCATGCAACAAGCCCTGCACCCATCCCATGTTGGGAGGAACAAGCAGCCAGAAAACTTGGCCGCTAGAGTCAGCACCACCCGCAGTCCATCACCAACTTCAGCTTCAAGCCGTCAGCACCACCACCAAGCTCTCCCAGCCCACCCGCTAGCCAGGAGCGGCGGCGGCAGCAGCAGCAGCACCTCCCGCGATCCCAGGCTGTGGGTAGCAAATCGGCACATCGCCGACACCTCACGAGCCCATGTGTCCCCGGCCCCCACTACCCCGCACCGACCCTGCGCTACCTCTCCGCCGCGCCGATCCGCGCCGAGGTCCGCACCGCCCTCTGGACTCGCCTTTTACAGCCGCCCGCGGGGCGGAGCCAGCAGCGCCCCCGCCCCGCC
>VWZI01016225.1:184118-231415 GCA_013396835.1 Psilopogon haemacephalus
TATCCTTTATACAAGTTCCATAGTTCTGCTTCCTAAAACGATAACTGAGATATTAAATCCCAGTATTGACCCAGTTTGCTCCACTTCCCTCCAGCCTAGTCCACCAACAGCAGTTATAGTCTTTGATCCCTTTATTTGCTCAGGGCAAAGGGTGCTGCAACCGTGGAGTAACAGCCCAGATGTGGAGAAAGCTCATTTTTTTTCTTTTTCTCCCAGGAAAAAGCTAAGATCTGAGTGTTTAAAACTTCTTTTTTTTTTTTTTTCTGGTGGTTCTCAGCCAGAAAATAGGAAACAGCAGAGCAGTCAGGTCAGGCCATCCCTCCATTCCTACCAGGAATTCAACAAATCAGGACCAGCCATTCTGCTGGGCTTAATCACTCTGCTCATTATTAGGAGCAGGGTGAGTCACCCCCAGCACTGCCACCCTCCCAGTAGCCAGAAAAGTTGATGAAGGGAATTCCTGGAAATACTTTAAGGCCATTTCTCAGGAGGGATTGCAGATTGGATATTTGAGAGAAAGCCAAGCAAGATACTGATGGTAAAAAGCCAAATTAGAGTGGAAGAGCTGAAGGCTGAAATGGTGAAATGTGATGTTGATGGGTTGGGACCCACTTTGTAGGATGGATGTTGGGACTCCTGGAAAAAGAAGGTGGTGAATTCACTCTTTTGAAACAGTCTATCAGCTTGATGGGGCTCTGAGCAACCTGATCTTTTTGGGGATGTCCCTGCTGACTGCAGGGGAGCTGGACCAGATGACCTTTAAAGGTCCTTTCCAACCCAGTGCATTCTATGATTCTGCGAGTTTAGGATGAAAAAAGGAACATGGCTGTGGTCTTTCAGTATTAGAAAGGCTGTTGGGGAAGGACATTGTCTGTGGGTCACTTGGGTCCAGTTGAACAATTGGCTGCTTCTGCAACCAGGACAGCAGGGGAAACCCAAAACTGCTCTGGTTCCAGGGATGGGGGCAGTGGGGATGGACAGGCTCTGGCCTTGCTGGATTTTCCCCCTCCTGGGGCAGGGCATAAGAAAAACACCAAGCAGACATCTGTCCAGGACAGGCTGCACCAGGAAAGTCTAAGCACGTCATCTGAAGTCCCCATCCCATAGGGTGATATTTGGGCTCAGAAGCACCCCCACAACCCCAAGACCCATCCCTCCCTCTTGAGGCAGCCCCTAGCTTCACTGTCAAGGTGGCCTCTTCTCATCTTACCCTGCTTTGGCTTTCTAAGGTCTTCTTTGGCATTCCCTTTGTGCTGCTGGGATGTGTTCCCTGCTGCTTTGGGTGATGGAAAAGTGGCCATGGCCCACTGCAGAACAGAGGGACAGGACAGAGCAAGACATTCTCATCTATTAACCATCTTGCCAGAGCTACACACAGAGCTAGCAGCCGAGAGGGTCTGCAAGCCCTGACCCTCCCTGTTCCAAACCTCAAGCTCACAGTCGAGGCTGGCACTGGCAGTTTGCTGCCCTAAACATGAAGCCCCAGGGGCAGTTGGCAAAGGGCAGACTCAGCTTTCCAAGCCCCAGGGCCAACGGCTGCCTGCCAGAAGGCAGC
Organism: Psilopogon haemacephalus; assembly: GCA_013396835.1. Classification (NCBI taxonomy): domain Eukaryota; kingdom Metazoa; phylum Chordata; class Aves; order Piciformes; family Megalaimidae; genus Psilopogon; species Psilopogon haemacephalus. Next base: position 185,674 of record VWZI01016225.1, read on the forward strand.
TGCTTAGCTCTTCATCCATCTGCTTCTGCTGGTGCCACCTGTGCGGTAGGGGAGCGGGTAGGTGGGAGCTGGGGAGTGGTGCCAGGAGCAATCCCTGCTCCCCAGCTGCTGCTCCTTCTGCCTCTGCTCCTGTCCAGCCACCAAGCACTCCAGCTCCTCCTGGTCCTTGAAAGGGTTCCTGCCGTAGTCGCGGCGGATCCAGGCGCGGTACTGCCAGGACAAAGCCAAAAGAGGTTGCTGGGGTCACCAGGAGCTGAGACACACACACACCCCCCGCCAAGTTTGTGTAAAGCAGTGAGCCGAGCAAGAGCAAAGCCTGCCACATCGCAGTCACGGCCAGCAAGCACAAAGGTCGCAGTTTCACAGGAGCTCACATGCAACATGAGAGATGCTGCCTCCACCCAGCCCTCCCCAGATCTCCATCCCATGCCAGATGGACGCAGAGAGCTGGCAGCATGCTCAGCTTCTCGCCCCGGCTGCAGCTACCACGGCAGCTTTATTTACTTGTCATTGCCAAGATGCTGCTGCTGCTCCTCACGCGCCCCAGTTCCCATCAGAAAAGCTTCCCCACACTGTCCCCTCGCTGTGGCAGTGTGGGGACAGGCTGCACTCACTGCAAGTCAGATCTTGCACATTGTGGCTGGGGCGGGGGGTTCCTCTCATCCCTCTCCAGCACTGTAGCCAGATGTGAAGGATGCTTCAGTGGCAGGAGAGTGTTGGTGGCCAGGGGCCAGCTGGCAGCAGACTGAGGTCTGGAGATGTCTGGGAAGCAAGAGATGATCCGTAGAAACGCTTCCCATTACTGCTGGGATGAGAAATGACCAGACAGGCCCAGACTGCAGCGAGAAACAGCTTGGGCAGAAATGGGCAGCTTGGCCAGGACCTGCTGTGGCAGTTGCCCAGTATCCATGGGGAGTGGGCAGGGATTTGCCATCTTCCTAACTGTAGACTCACAGACTGGTTTGGGTTAAAAAGGACCTTTAAAAGTCACCTAGTCCGACCCCAATGCAGTCAGCAGGGACATATGCAACTAGAGATGTTGCTCAGAGCCCCAAACAACCTGACCTGGAATGATTCCAGGAATGGAGCACCCACCACCCGGTAAGTAACTGGAAACCAGCTGCTCCAGCAAGCAGAATTTACTGGGACAAGTGGTAGGAGCACACCCAGCAAGACCAAACACCTTACAAAAACTAGGGGGGGCACTTGCTGCTGCAAAGGGTCCAGACAGGGACCAATCATCAGAGCCTTTGCATAGGGCAGCACTGAAACAGGTGTGGAGTGCAGCTGTGGAAACCAGAGGGAGATGGGGAGTTGGCCCTGCAACAACTCCAGCTTTCCAGGGTGCCATGGCAGCACCCCACAACTGGGAGCCACCAAGCTGAGGGCAAAGGAGCAGGATGCAGGACAGTGGGATAGGCAGCTCAGCCCCTTTGTGCTGGGGCTGCTGCAAGCACAGGGACCTGCCAGAGGAGAATGTCTGAGAGTGACCCCAGCAGCATCCCTCCCTCTCTCCTGCAGCAGGGGAAAGTCAGCTCTGGCAGAGGGGATTTCCACTGGGAATGTCTGGATTTCCCAAATCCCATCCTTCAGTCAGTGAGACTCACCAGGGCTGCTGCGTGCCCACTGCCTACACCCCTTGTTTGGAGTCCACCCCGAGAGTCCAGTCTGATTTTCTTGATGGAAAACAACCCCTGGGAAATGAGTGCCAAAGGATTTGGGACAGAATTTGGGGCAGGATTTGAGGTGAATGCCCATGGCAGCTGTTCCTGGGGAAAACATCCCTTCCATACCAGCCATCCAAAGGGATGAAGCTTCAGGAGGAGGTCAGCCTGGTCAACAACACCCGCTGAAGTTCAGCACCCACCACAGCTCATCACCCAGTGCCCAGCCTCAGGCCTGGCTCCCACCATCCAGTGAAGGAAGAGAGGAGCTGGCAGGAGCCTGGGGGAAGCACCCAGCTCCTGCTGCCAGGCATTTCCCTTTAAAGTCAGAGCAAGAAGTGGTTACAACCCATTTCCTCCAGTGCTGACCACTAACCTATTGCTGCCCTCCTCCTTTTTCATGGGGCCAGGAACATCCATCCCATCTGGAATGGCACTGGGAAGGGCTGTGCTGTGCCAGCACCATGGAGGGACAGATGCATCACCTGAATGCCCACCTATAGGCTCTCTCTCTCATCCATGCTCTCTTCTCTGCACTCACTGACTTCCTTTTCGAGCCTTGCCCATCATCTACCACTACTCCGGGTCCTTTCCTTCCCTTTTTATCCTTCTAGCCCCAAAAAGAACCACTTGCCAGCTCAAAACCACAGCTACACGGAGTTAGGGGCAGCTGGGCAGCCCCAGAGAGCATCTTCCCCATTTCTGTTTCCTGGGATCCCATCTGAAGTCCCAGCTCCAGATCAAGGAAACCAAGGGATGCTGTCCTACGGCCCTAGGGAGGAGATCTCCAGGAGGTCTGACCCATTCCACACAGGTTATCACTGACAAGAAACGAAGCTTTTCTTCGTGGGCAGCCTGCCCAGCCCTAATCCATGTCTGCTCCCAGGCACTGGTTTTCCAGTTGCTGGCTGCCAGGGCAAGAGCTGGGCTGAATGGGTAAGCTTAACCTCTTTTCTCTCCTCAGCAAAGACTGAAGCTGAGGTCATGATACCTTTGCTCCTGCACCCTGCTTACACACATCCACCTCAAAGCCACAAATGGGAACAAGGTGTGACCTGCTGCAGCCAAGGTAAGCAAGCCAACTGCTGCTGGCAGATTTAGACTAGAAAGAAGGGAGAACTTGTTTACAATGAGGGTGGTCACACATTATCCCAGGCTGCTCAAAGACGTAGGAGATGCCTCCTCCCTGAAAACATTTGGGATCAGCTTGTCTGGGGCTCTGAGCAGCCTGCTCTATTTGCCTGGCTGCAATGGGGCATGGGTTAGATGATTCTGAATCGTCTTTGATTCTTTGAAGCAAGGTGCAAGAGCCATGTGGCATCAAGTCCCAGGGGCTCCTGGTCACAGATATACCTGACGATGGTGCCCACCACCCTATGGGACCTGCAGCCATCCACTTTCGGTTGACCTGCCCACAAATCCCTTCCTCTTGCACAAGTGGAGGGCACAGGGCTGAGCAGACAGCAGAACATCATCATAGGGTCACAGCATCCATCCTGGCTCCTCTTCTTCAAAAGCAGCTGTGGGTGAGCAATGGCAGAGCAGTCCCTGCTTGTGGCACCCAGCCTTGGCCCCTGGTGCTGTGCAAGCAGCCATCCACCCACACCATCCACGGTTTCCCTCCTCAGATTGCAGCAGGGAACACAGTAGTGGTTCAAAGAAAAGGCTGCTCTTCCTAAATCCCAAGGCTCAGACAAACATGTCCAAGTGCCCCCACCCTTGGCTCTGCCTTGGCTATGTCCGGGAAAATGCTTTGCAAAGCCCTGGAAGAAACTTTGAGGTGAAGAAAAAGCATCTAAGGGAAAGGGAGAAAAGTTTGGTGCCCACTGATCCCAGGCTGGATTTTGTAGAGCAGGAGAAACAGCTCCAGTGGAGCAGGAGGACATCACAGGCTGTGCTAGGGCGCAGCCAGAGCATGGGAAGGGTTGGGGAGAGTTGTCCTGACCAGGGCAAGTCCCTCAGGGAATCTCCTGTACTGTGGGTGTTTTGTTGGGTCTGTTCAGCCTGGATAAGAGAAGGCTCTGGAGAGACCTTATAGTGGTCTTCCAGTAACTGAAGGGGGCTACAGGAGACCCAGAGAGGGGCAATTGTTTTGAACTGGAGCAGGGCAGATTTAGATTGGACATTAGGAAGAAGTTCTTTGCTATGAGGATGGTAAAATTCTGGAATGGGTTGCCCGGAGAAGTTGTGGATGCCTCATGCCTGAAAGTGTTTAAGACCAGGCTGGATGAGGCTTTGAGCAACCTGGTCTCATAGGAAGTGTCCCTGCCCATGGCAGGGGGGTAGGAACTAGACAATCATTAAGATACCTTCCAGCTCAAGCCATTCTATGATTCCATGCTGACTTGCTGTAAAAGAAAGTCCTGCTGGATGCAAGCATGCCCAGACATCTAGAGACCTCTCCTGCTCATGGCAGGGGGGTAAGGAACTGGATGATTATTACGATACCTTCCAGCTCAAGCCATTCTATGATTCTGTGCTGACTTGCTGTCAGAGAAAGCCCTGCTGGATCCAAGCATGCCCAGACATCTAGAGACCTCTCCTAAATGCCTTCCTCCCTTTCCTCCCCCACTTTGCAATCTCCAGCTCTCCCTTTCTTAGGCTTCTGGAGGACCTATTACTCACCCATCCCTCCTGAGCTCTCGAGTAAAGTGCTGAGGGCTTTCAAGAGCCTTTTTTAGGAGCAGCCCCAGAGCGTCCAGCCACTTCCCTTTTTCTCTAACTTTTTTTTTTTCTTTTTCTTTTCAGCATGCAAACCCTAAAATCCCCAGGCAATAAATAGCCTGCACAAGGCCACCTCAGACATGCAGCTGGTCCCTGCAGAGAGCTGCGTGTGCTTGCAAAAGGCGCCTCTGAGGGTGTGCCTGCATGGGATGTACCTCCTGCAGCAAGGTCCCCTCGTACTCCTGCAGCTGCTGCTGGAAGCCAAGGTTGGGGCTGACGTAGGAGCGCACGGCCCTGGTGGCAGCCAGGCAGGTCTCCCAGCTCAGTTCAGTCACCGTCATCAGGTAAGCCACCAGGATGGTGGTGCTGCGTGAGACCCCAGCCAGGCTGGTGTGGAGGGAAAAGAGCAAGTGTCAGGGGCAGATACTCCCACCACGGAGGCTGCTGAGACAAGGGACACCAGTGGTGTGCATCTGTTCATCAACAGCAGCTGAAGATGAGCCAGTTTCTGCCCAGGTGGCCCAGAAGGCCAACAGCATCCTGGCTTGGAACAGCAACAGAGTCAGCAGCAGGACCAGAGCAGTGATTGTCCTGTGTTGCTCACTCCAAGAGAGGCATTGAGGTGCTGGGCTCTTGGCAGTGCCAAGGACACTTTTGGGGAGGCCATCCCCACGCCCCAGAGGAGGAGCAGGGGCGCAGGGCAGTGACAGCAGCTCCTACCAGTGGACGAGGCAACCTCCCCCAGCGAGCCGGCACTCGTGGATGAACCTGATGCACTCCTCAAAATGCTGCAGCCTGCAAGGAGAGAGGCAGCCAGGTGAGGATGGGCACCTGGCCACGCCACCAACACTTGTGTCCCCCTCCGCGGGCTACCCACCACCCTGGAGCCACAGACCCTTCCTCTGTCAGGAGAAGGCGGAAGGGCTGATCTTCATCTGCCAGGAAGGGAGACTTGCTAAGGGATTTCCTGTCTGCCAAGGGATCACACCTAAACCACCTCAGCCAGGACCCCATGGAGACAGCATCTAAGGCAAGGTGTCACCTCTTTCCACATCCCCATTTAGAATCACAGAATCAGTCAGGTTTGGAAGGGACCACAAGGATCATCTAGTTCCAACCCCCCTGCCATGCGCAGGGACACCCAGAGGAGCACACAGTGGTGATCAGAGGGCTGGAGAAGTTCCCTTATTGGGAACAGGCTGAGAGAGATGGAGCTGTTCATCCTGGAGAAGAGAAGGCTCCCAGGAGGCCTAATAGGAGACTTCCAGTACCTGAAAGAGGCTACAGGAGAGCTGTGGATGGACTTTTGAAAAGGGCTTGTGGTGACAGGATGAGGGACAATGGCTTTGAGCTGGAAGAAGGAAGATTGAGACTGGAGATTAGGAAGAAATTCCGTACAGTGAGGGTGTGGTGAAACACTGGCAACAGGTTGCCCAGGGGGGCTGTGGATGCCTTCTCCCTGCTCAAGGCCAGGAGGAGGAGTCCCTTTGGAACAGCTGACCCAGAGCTGCCCAGCAGGCAGTACAGGAGGCAGCATCACCTCTGCCCCAGCACTGGTGTCCAACTTCCCCTGCCTCCACGTGATGGGGTGGGTGTGCATCTGCACAGCCTTCCTTATTTCTCAGAAGCTGAGCTATGAGCTGTTACATGAGCCACTCCAGAGTTATTCCCCATGTGACCCTCATCGAGGGCTCACTCCCAGCTGGCTTCTCAGCAGAAGCCTCCAAGACCTCTCCCATCCCTGCTGATCTGTGGAAGGAGATTGTCTTCACCCCTCCCTGGAATGAGGATGGAAAGGGCTGCTGCTCATCACCCTGCCTTGGAACAGCAGCACTCAGCTGCCTTCCAAGACACTGCTTCAGAAACAGCAAAGGATTCTGCTGCCTAGGAAGAGAAGTCAAAGAGGCTTTGAAGATGCAGATATCACCTGACTCTAGGGAGAAGAGCCCAACTCCCACCTCACTGCATCTTCCTTTCAGGGAGCTGCAAAGAGCAATGAGGTCTCCCTCTTCTTCTTCAGGCTAAATGATCCCACCTCCCTCAGCTTCTCCTCATAAGATGCTCTCCAAATGCCTCATCAGCTTCACATTGTTGTTCATGAGGCCTGGGGCAACCTGGTCTAGTGGAAGTTGTCTCTGCCCATGGCAGGGAGGTTGGAACTGGATGATCTTTAAAGTCCCTTCCAACCCAAACCATTCTATGAATCTGTGTGGTCATACTAAGAACATTGAACCTCTCAGCCCTGGAAGGAGATAGAATCTAAGAAGTCTTTTCTAAAGGCAATGATTCTAAGATCATTGAGTCCAACCATTCTCTAACTCTACCAGGTCTGGTGCCAAACCTTGTCCCTCAGCACCACATCTCCGCTTCTTTTAAGCCTTTGAGAATGGGGACAACCTCCCTGGGGTGGTTGCCAGTCCATCACTCCCCAGAGGCTACAAATGTGCCTCCTCCAGCAGCATAACAAACAGAGCATCATTTGGAAGGGGGGAGGGTTGGGCTTCCCCTCCCTAAAGTTTGTCCCAGGGGATTTCTCCTTCTCCTACTCATCTTCACAAAGCAGGCAGCACCTCCCAGGGCCTGCACATGTTGCCTGCACAGGGTGAAGCTCTCCACATCCCCTTGGCTGGGAGCAGCAAAGAAGCACTTTGCTTGCCAGAACACCTCAGGCTGTCACATGGAGCTCCCTCGGCACACTTCATCCCAGCCTCTAGCCCACGCAGGGTTGCTCTTCCCAACTCAGCCTGCAGTGAACTGAGCAGTTTGGTCACTTCATCCACTCTCACCCTCTTCATGGTGTTTTGGGTTTGGTTTTTTTGTTGCGTTTTGGGCTTGTTTTGTTTTGGTTTGGTTTGGTTTGTTTGTTAGCTTTGGTTGGTTTTTGTTTTTTTTTTTTACCCTTGCAGGCAGCCAACCAGAGGAAAGGTCTCCCCCTGCTTTTCCAGCCGGGAAGTGTGGGATTGAGGCATGGAGCCTGGCAACGCTGAGAGCCCCTGAGGTCCTGAGTCACAAGCACCTCCCCCGGCAGCACATGAATTTCATGAGGATTGTGAAATCCAAGGCAAAAACTGACAAGCAGAAAATAGTTCCTTGAGCACATCTTCCTTCCGACAGCCAGCCCTCTCTTCTTCCCTCCACCCCCACCCCTTTTTATTTTTTTTTTTTTTCCCTTTTAGCAGACATGCCAGAAATGCAAAGAACTGAGAGAAGAGGGAAAAAAAAAAAAAAAAGGAAAAAAAAAAAAAAAAAAAAAAAGGAAAAAAAAAAAAAAAAAAAGAAACCCAGCCCTCTTGCTGAGGCAGAGCTTTCTTGTAAAGCTCCTTTTTCTGCTCAGCAGGAGCATGAGCAAGCAGAATCACACCCCCGGGCACGGCTGCTCTCAAGGATGCTGGGAAACCTCCACAGGGCTCAGTCCTGCCACTGCCTGGGAAGTTTGGATCCTTTTTTTTTGTTTGTTTTTTTTTTAGGGTTTGATGGGTGAGAAAAATCTCAGCAGGGTGGGGTCATCTATTACAAACCCCACCCCTGCTAAAGGGGTGGCCAGGCTGGATGAGGCTCTCTCCAGCCTGCTCTAGGGTAGGGTGTCCCTGCCCATGGCATGGGGGTTGGAACTAGATGATCTTTGTGGTCCCTTCCAACCCTGACTGATTCTACGATTCTAAAGCAGGGTCACCCACAGCAGCTTGCCCAGCAGCACTAATGCTTGGGCAGGCTTGGAACCTCTCCAGAGAAGAAGACTTCATAGCCACTCTCAGCAGCCTGCTCCGAGGCTCCAGCACCCTCACAGCAAAGCAGTTTCTCCTCGTGTTCAGATGGAATTTCCTAGGTTGCAGTCTGTGCCCACTACCCCTTGCCCTGTCACTGGGCATTACTGGAAAGAGCCTGGCCCCTTCGTCTTGCCTGTCACCCTTTACCTTTTGCTGAGCATTGAGAAGATTCCCTCTCAGGCTGCTCTTCTGCAAGCTAAACAGCCCCAGGGCTCTCAGCCTTTCCTCCTCACAGAGATGCTCCAATCCCCTCAGCATCTTCATAGCCTCTGCTGGACTCTCTCCAGTAGTTCCCTCTCTCTTTGGAACTGGGGAACTCAGAACCAGACACAGTTCTCCAGATGTAGCCTCACCATGGCAGAACCTCCCTTAAACTGCTGACTGCACTCTTCTTCATGCCCTCTGATGCTGCAGAGAATCTTGTTTTGGCTTGGGCACCTGAGAGCTGAAGGGAGCCGAGCAATTCTGAGTCCTGATTAACTCTCTGCACCCTTCCCTTGGATGCTCCTCAGCCTCATCATGCTCCCCAAGTAGCACAAGGGACCACCTGGGTACAGAGAAGGCTCTGCACCTATCTGAGCACTGAGAGGTCATCTAGCTGGAAGTTATCAGCAGGGACTCCTGAGCTCTTCAGGCTGTTTGCATGAGCTAGAGCTGCCCAGAGGCAGGGCAGGTTGGAGACATCACTATGGAGATGTCATCCATTTTTGGGTCGCAATGGATGGTTTATGGAGTTCCATCACCCCAAGCAGCAGCAGGGTGCTGTGACACACACCCCCAAGCCAGTGACAGCAGTGCCTACACCCATCACACCCCAGCACCACATCCTATCAAAGTCTGGGGCTTCCTTGCAGTGCCTCTCACCACCTCCATCTCAAGGACATCTTTAAAGGACTTGCAAGTACCTAACCTTTGTAGGGGGCAGAAACATTGATTTTAAAGGTTTTATTTCTCTTTCCAAGGAGAACATCTGGGGAAACAACACAATTTGTGGCTTTTCTAAACCAACGAAAAACGAGCCAACTTGCAACTGTGCCCAGTAGAATAAGCCTGAATCTGATGGAAAATAAAATGTACTGACCACAAACACGCAGAGAGAGATTTGAAGGCCTCACAAATGCCATTTATGAGGTGAGAGTGAGTCACAGCTCCCCTCAAGCCTCTCAGCGAGGTGAAGTTTTTTGCAGTATGAATGGCCTGAAGCTTCATCCTGCAGAACCTAAGCTTTTATTGACCAGCAGCTACCAACACACAGGATGCTGGGACAGCAAAAGATGGCAAACCACTTACAGGTTTTGACTCGATGAATCCGAGGCTGAGATGCAGAGATAGGTCATGTCCTGCAAGGCAAAGAGGATCACACTGGTAAGATGTCTCCATGAAGCACAAAATCCTCCCATTTCTCTCTTTTCCCTCTCCCCAGCTGACCCTTTGGTGAGGGAAAAGCCACATCCCCCTTTGGAAGACCATGCTGGGTCACATCCCTCCCACCTTGAGTTATTTCACCCTTAATTCCCAGTGTGGAGGCCAGGCTATGGGGAACGATGCTCAGGACCTCCCTAAAACTGAGGCACCCCTTACCTGGGGCCTCAAAGCAGCAAGCCCTGTGTGAAGATGTGTGAGAACAGGCACTGATGAAGTCACTCTCCTCAAGGAGTTATTTCCTCCTGGTCCTTTTAATACACAATAAATCATCCTGCTGCATGATGGTGTAAATCAGATTACTTTCCTTTCTCTAAAACGTTGCTTCCTTGATCCTCCCTGTTCTGAGCTAAAATTAGATCCTCCTAATTTAATTTGGGGTTTTTTGTTTTGTTCTTTTTATTCTTTTTTTCTTCTTTTTTTTTTTTTTAATCTTTCCTCAGTGAAAGGAGGGGAAATCCTGCCAGCCTGAGCTGAAATCCAGCACCAGGGGCTGCTCCATCTCCCCGAGCTCCCCTGTGCCATCGCTGATGTCAAACAGTCCCCTCCAGACTGATGCAGCCCAAACCCATGGTCCACCCTTTTCTTTTTTTTCACTCCAGCCTGGGGTAAACCAGGAGGCTGGGAAAAGTCCATTATTTAAGGAAGGAATGGGAAGTGTGGGATGGCCAGGGGGATATTCCCAGCCTGGAAAGACCCACACTGTGTGGATGAGATCAGGTAGGCTTTCCCACGGGTGATTTCTCCATCCCATTCACCCTCCCCAGCCCCTCCTTGCTATCCTGAAGCCTCTCATGGGGTGGGGACAAGGTGCTGCAGCTATGTGGCACTTGCCAGCTTGCCATGGTGTGCCAGCCAGCTGCACCCAGAGAATCATAGAACCAGTCAGGGTTGGAAGGGACCACAAGGATCATCCAGTTCCAACCCCCCTGCCATGCCCAGGGACACCCTACCCTAGATAAGGCTGGACACAGCCTCAGCCAGCCTGGCCCTAAACACCTCCAGGGAAGTGGCACCAACCACCCCCTGGGCAACCCATTCCAGGCTCTCACCACTCTCATGGTGAAGAAATTCCTCCTCACATCCAATCTGAATCTCCCCACCTCCAGCTTTGCTCCATTCCCCCTAGTCCTGTCACTACCTGACAGGCTAAAAATTCCCTCCCCAGCTTTTCTGTAGGCCCCCTTCAGATACTGGAAGGCCACAAGAAGGTCACCTGGGAGCCTCCTCTTCTGCAGACTGAACAGCCCCAACTCTGCTGGAAAGGCTGGGGCAGAGGAGGAAACAAAGCCAGCAAGTCCCTCACCCACATCCCCATCCAAACCACAGCTCCCTGACACGCAGGGGCTGGTTGGAGGGAACCGTGCAGCAAGCAAGGGCAGTCTGAGCAGCAAACAAACACCAGCAGGTTTTGTGGGATGGGCTGTGGCTTCCCAAACCCTGGCTGCACCATGCCATGCCTGCCAACGGCCCAACCTCCCCTGGCAAGGGGAACCAGCAAAGGTGCCAGCAAAGCCACCACGTCCACCAGTGGGGGCAGCCAAAGTGACCTCACTCCTCCCCAAACCCTTACCCACGCTCTGGATTAACTGCCAGGCTGCCTGCAGCTTCCCCTTCCCCGTGGACCCAGGTGCCCCCCAGCCCACCTCGGGGATCTGGGCCACGCATGGGAACGGTGCTGGGGTTTGTGGTTCCCAACCCAAGGCTGTGATTGACACATTGCTCAACCCACCATGCCTTTCCGGTTCCCCTTTCCACCAGCCCAGAGGCTTGCTCCGTGTTGTAAGCTCCCGGTGTGGTTTGCTACCCGTGTGGCTGTGCCTCCAGCCCTTCCAGCCCCAGCTGCTGCCCCTTCTCCAGCCAGCAGCCGTTTCTCTGCACCACTTTTGTGCAGCCTCTTTCCTTCTCCGTGTTACTCAACGTCTCGGCGGGGAAGAGGCTCAGTTTGGTGCTTCCCTGACTGCCACAGACCTGAAGGATGAGGGGGCCAAGCAGTCTCCTTCGCCTCCTGGGAGCTGGCAGTGGGCAAAGGGCAAGCTGCATGTGGCCACTGGCTGCCAGATGGGCAACAGGACCTGGCTCTGCTCTTCGCTGGGTTAAGAGAAGGGCCACGAGGATGCTCAGAGGGCTGCAGCACCTCTGCTATGAGGACAGACTGAAAGAGCTGGGGCTGTGCAGTCTGCAGAAGAGAACGCTCCCAGGTGACCTTCCAGTATCTGAAGGGAGCCTTCCAAAGACTAAACCACCTCAGTTTCCTCAGCCATGCCTCATAAGGCTTGTTCAAAGCCCTTCACCAACTTAGCTGCTCTTTGGACATGCTCCAGCAACTCATTGTCCCTCCTGTGGCAAGGGGCCCAAAACTGAATCCAGTACTCAAGGTGTAAGGGAGGTGATTCTCCCCCTCTGCTCCGCTCTGGTGAGACCCCACCTGGACTACTGTGTCCAGTTCTGGAGCTCCTATTACAAGAGGGATGTGGACATGCTGGGGCATGTCCAGAGAAGGACCACGAGGATGCTCAGAGGGCTGCAGCACCTCTGCTATGAGGACAGACTGAAAGAGTTGGGGCTGTTCAGTCTGCAGAAGAGGAGGCTCCCAGGTGACCTTCTTGTGGCCTTCCAGTATCTGAAGGGAGCCTACAGAAAAGCTGGGGAGGGACTTTTTAGGCTATCAGGGAGTGAGAGGACTAGGGGGAATGGAGCAAAGCTGGAGGTGGGCAGATTCAGACTGGACATGAGGAGGAAGTCACAGGTGGGGTTCCCCAGGGGCCTGTCCTTCTTTAATATCTTCATCAATGATCTGGGTGAGGGTGATGGAGGCACCCTCAGAGAATTTGCAGTTGACAGCAAGTCAGGCAGAAATGGTGATCTGCTAGAGAGTAGAGAGGATTTACAGAGGGGTCTGGGCAAGCTGGATGGATGGGCCAAGGTCAGTGGGGTGAGGTTCTATAAAAGCCACATGCCAGGTCCTGCACTTGGGTCACAACCACCCCATGAATGCTCTAGGCTCGGGGCAGAGCTGCTGGAAAGTGCAAGGTGGAAAAGGGCCTGGGGGTGTTCATCAACAGTAGCTGAAGATGAGCCAGTTCCTGTGCAGGTGACACAGAAAGGCCAACAGCATCCTGGCTTGGATCAGCAACAGAGTCACCAGCAGGATCAGAGCAGTGATTGTCCTGTGTTGCTCACTCCAAGAGGGGCACTGAGATGCTGAACAGAGCAATGGTGGAGTCCCCATCACTGGAGGGGTTTCACAGCCATGGAGATGTGGTGCTGAGGGACATGGTTTGGTGGTGACCTGGCCAAAAGGATTCCATCGTTCCATGGTTCTATCCTCCACGTGGGGATGTTCCTCCTGCTGCACACTCCCCAGGAGTCCACACAGGCAGGATTTCTGCCCAAAAGTCCTGGCCAGCACCTCTGGCATCTCCCCACCAGGCAGCTCTCTCCTGCCTCAGTTTCCCCCACCTACAGCAGGGGGGTCTGCCTGCAGGGGTAGGAGAAGGCAGACAGATGCAGGGTGGGCTGAGAATCCTGTCCTGGAGCTGGGGGACATGCTCCGGGACCCCCTGAGCCCTGGCCCCGGTGCCCGTCGGGGCTGGATGCAGCCCTGGCACTGCCATCCGCGGGGCACCGCCGCCCTCTCGTGGCTCTCCCCGCGGCAGCAGCGGGACCCCAGCGGGTCCCGGCAGTGCTCCGGTCCTACCCCTTCACCCTAAGAGACATCTGAGGAGGTGGTCATACCCCAACCCCCAGCCCCCACTGCCCTCTCTACTGTAAGCCAGTGCTGAGCACCTTTGGGTGCACGGAGCAAACTGGGGCAAACTGGTGCAAAACTGGTGTCATACAATCATGGACTGGGTTGGGTTGGAAGGGATCTTTCCACACCATCTAGTGCAACATCCCCCTGCAGGGACATCTGCAGCTGCATGTAGGTTGCTCAGAGCCCCAAAGAACCTGAGCTGGAATGATTCCAGAGATGGAGCAGGAATGATTCCAGGGATCCCTCTGAGCAACCTGAGCCCATGTCTCACCACCCTCCGTGGAAAACATCACTTCTGTCTGGTGAAGAACCCCAACTCTCAGCTTGTCCTCATACAGAGGGGTCCCAGCCCTCGTACCATTGCTGTGGCATTCTCTGAACCTGCTCCAACAGGTCCCTCTCTCTCCTCTGCTGAGCATTCCAGAGCTGGACCTAGCACTGTGGGTATTTCACCATTGCTTCTCCCCTCTCTGCATCACACCAGGAGCAGACCATCCGTGTCCTATCTTCACCACTCCTATTCCTCCAGGGGGTCCTCCAGCCCCTCTCTACTCAGACACTCACCTCCAGCATGGGCTTGGCACTGTTGTGGACAGAGAGGATGTGAGTAACCCCATTCTTGAGCAGACTATCCCGGTCCTCAGAGTCTGGAAGCAGAAGCAGCATGTAGAGTCACCTGCTTTCCTGGGAGATCTGCTCAAGCAACCACCCAGCAGCACTGCCCCCCAGCCCCTGGACCCACTGCCAACCCCTTCCCACTGTTTGTCACCCTAAAGGATGCAGGAAGGTGGGACCATGCTTGGCAATGTCAGTCTCTTCTCCCAAGGGACAAGTGACATGACAAAGGGAAACAGCCTCAAGTTGCACCAGGGGAGCTTTAGGTAGGACATGAGGAGAAATTTCTTCCCCTTGAGTGTTGTCACAGCCTGGCCCAGGCTGCCCAGGGCAGTGGTGGAATCACCATCCCTGGAGAGGTTTCAAAGCTATGTAGTTGTGTGCTGAGGCACGTGGTTTAATGGTTGGACTTGATCTTGAAGGTCTTTTCCAACCCAAACAGTTCCAGAATTCTGTGGTGCACCTGCCTCAAAGCCAAACCCTCCTGAAACCACCCCCAAATCAGAAATGAAACTGCTAACTCAGAAAAGGTTGTTGTGTCCTTGATGTTGGGTAAAACCCAAGCTTCACCCTGCTCCTCACAGGCTCAGAGGTCCCAGTGTGAAAGGCAGGCATTGCCCTGCTCTAAATATTGTCTCAGCAAACACAGGGGAGGTTTCCAGCCGTGCCAGGGGTTGGAGCTTCAGCATGGCTGCTGACTGTCCTCAGGGATGTCCTTTTCCCTGGGCTAGAGCTGCTCTGGGTAACTTGGGGATGGGGCTCTGGGGGAGGTGGGAGGGGTTTGGATCTCCAGAAGATGCTATGGTGCACAGCTGGAAGCAGGCACCAGGTCCTCTTCAAGGAGAAGGGCTGCCCAGGGATCCCACAACGATGTGGAGGTGAAGCAGGGCAAGAACTCACCACGGATATTCCCAAGGTAGAGGCCTTGGACAACCTGGGAGGCGAGAGAAAGGAGAGAGATGTCAGACAGCACCAGGCACTAAGTGCAGCCAGCGTGGCAGGTGCACAGCAAGTGGTGTGGTGGCACCAGCTGGACACCAAACTCCCCAGGCAGTGACAAACCAGGCACCTCATTAACAAATCATCTTCATTAAGGCTGAGCCCCCTCAAACCACCAGCCCAAACCCCTTCAGGAGTGCAGAGCTCCTGAAAACTCAACCCATAAACGAAAGGGAGTTGTGCTTGCTCTCGTTGCTCTGAGAAAGGCACCGCTGAGGGGTGGATTCCCCAAACAGCTCAGCCCACCCCAGCCTCTTCCTTCAAGGGGGAGCTCCAGCAGGGACCCCCCCCCCACACACACACTTCCTGAAAGCAGATCAGCTCCACTGCAGCTTGGGTTTGTTTTGCTGTTCTATAGCAACCACCTCCAGCAAATAGTTTCAAAGGTTGCCTCTGCCAGCAGCAGAGCAACGGGCAGAGGCACAGGCTATTTATAAGCCTTTTTTCTGGCCAGGATATTGCAGTAAGCACCATCAGATATGCAAATTCAGCCTCCAACTCGCTGCTGCAGGATTATGAAGGCGAAAAAAGAGGCAGCTTGTAGGATTTATGGGCTGTAAGAACTCTTTCCAGGGGCACATAAAGGAGGAGCTGATTACCAGCTGGACTTGCTCGCACCCATCTGGCAGAAGACACCTGGTTTGAGAGGCCCTAGAAGGAGTTTCAACAGCACTGAGTCACACCCAGCCCACCTTTATCGCTCAGCTGAACCCCCAGCCTGCTCCCGGGGTGCAAACACCTGGAATCAACAAACATCTGTGCCCAGCACAAGCTGTCACCACCAGAAGAGGAATGCCAGAGCCTGCGTCTCATCAAGTCAAAGCTGGATCCTGCACCACGAATGCAACTCAGTCCCTACCAAAGGGCTCCCCAAGACCATTTGGTGGCTCTTGAAGGAGGCTGTAAAAGCCACTTGGAAGATCAGGGTGTTATCTGCAGGGGGTTAAAGCTCGGTGTTAAATCACACCAGAGCCACGCAGAGAAAGTTTGCCCTGCTCTGGTCTCTCTCTGTTGTTGCCCCAGAGTCTAATTTTAATTTGGAGAACACAAACACTGAGCGGTTATTTAAGGACAGAGCAGAAATCAATGCCCTCTGCCAGCCCTGGAGTTCAGCTGAGCACCAAGCAGCAGCAAAACCTCACACACACACCCCCTTCACGAGGCACAGACACATCCCAAGGGTGGTGAGAGGAGGACATTTCCCTGCAGGGATCCTCGTCAGCCCTCAGGACAGTAATGCCACAGACTTAACCACCCAAGGGGTGAGCACCTAAAGCCAGCTGCCACCTTTCTGACATCTGCAGGCACTCAGCTCATTGCCTCAGATACAAACCCAGGGGTCACTGCTCTCTCAATTCCTTTCTTTGAAGTTTCAAAGAAGGATGAGAAAAGGAAGATGCAAATGGTTGTATTTAGGACTTTACGGTGGTCTGGGAATGAGCATCCCACTGTGCCCAAGGAGGCCATACTGACCAGCATCCTCCAGTACCTTGCTCATTCCAGTCCCCATGATTTTTTTCTCCTCCTCAGGATGAGAATTGAGGTGGCTTCTTGGTATCCAAGGCTATCTGCAAACAAACACCCCAAAACCCCAAACAGGATGGTGAGATCTGGTGCCCCTTCAACCACACATCCCTCTGCCAAGACAGGACAAAGAGGGAAAATGTGCCAGAAGGGGAGCAAAGAGCCCTGGCAAACTCAGCTCACTTACCAGCTTTGGACTGCTCTGGCAGGGTTCTGGCAGGGGAAAGGGATCAAGAGGAGTGGTTGGCGCTGGGTAGAGGAAGATGAAATAAGCTTCAGGGCCATGGTGAGGCTCAGGTTTCTCTCCCAGGCTCCCCAGGACATTCACAGCCTTTTGGGAAGGGTAATGAGGAGGAAATTTGTGGGAGGAATGATTCTCGTGTCCCAGTGATGCTCACCAAGCTTCATTCCAGGCTGCTACAGGCTGGTTCAAGCCCCACACTCCACAGGGTTTGTCTCCTGATCGTGTTAACTCCCCCAGACCCAGGAAGGAGAGAGGAATTAAGAGCAGGGACACCAGAGCGTGCCAGGAGCAATGTGCAGCTAATGGAGCATAGATGATAAGTCCATCTCCTTCTCCCTCCAGGAAGGGAGGTAAGAGGAGCTGTAAAGCAGCTCTGCGATTCCAGCACATGCTTCCAAACACCAATTTGCAAAGCAGATAATACCCAGCAGCTCACCACTCCCCTCCCAGCACAACCCCACCAGCCAGCAAGAGGCAGGAGCTGTACGAAGAGCAGAGCAAACCCTCTCAGCATCTGATCCAATCACCCTTCTAACAGTCCTCAGCGACCCAGAGACAAATATTTCACCTAAGGAATCTTCCAGGAAGAGGAGCTCATTGCTTAACTCCCATTGGATCATCTCACCTTAAAAACCTTTCCTGGGTTCCCGTGACTGAAAGGGAATGGATGGTCCAGCCCCCAGCACAGCAGCTGTCACAAGTAGCTGAGGCCCTTCCACAACTGCTAAAAACGGGTGTGGATTTTAAACCACGACAGTCCTGCAAGGAGGGAAACAACAAACTGAAGCTGAAGCTTGTTTTAGCCTGCTGCTTTTGTTTTTTGGTTTGGTTTTTTTTTAAACCAAAGGCAAAAGTCTGCCTGCAGAAAGCCACAGTGACACAAATCAGATTATCTGTAGGGAGAAATTGAGCAGTGACACAGCCAAAGCACCAGCTTTTGTAGCTCAGGCTCTGAAAATGTTAAGCCATAACCAGAACTCACAGAATCATGCAACCACTTGGGTTGGAAGAGACCTTTAAGGTCATCAGGTCCAACTGTTAAGCCAGCACTGCCAAGTCACTACTGAATCATATCTTTCAGTGCAGCCCCATGGCTTTTCAATCCCTTCTGGGATGGGGACCACCATTGTTCTGTGCAGCCTGGGCCAGACCTTGACAACCTTCAAGGGAGATTGTTCCTCATGTCCAACCTAAACCTGCCCTATGCAACTTAAGGCTGTTTCCTCTTGTTCTTTTACTTCATGGAAGAAGAGATCAACCCCCACCTGGCTCCAACCTCCTTTCAGGGAGTTATAGAAACAGGTCTCCCCTCAGCCTCCTTTTATCCACATTGAACTCCATTCCCTCAGCTGCTCCTCACAAGACCTGTTCTCCAGACCCCTGCACTTAATAAAATGCAGCTCTAAATGCCACATTTTTTTCCATACCCCAGCTGCAGTGACCTCCTCCAAACACCATCAACAGAACACACAAAAGATACCTCAGTGTTTCAGCTAAACCCATTCTTGGTTTAATTGGATCTCCTGATCCACTCTTCCTCCTCATTTAGGTCTGCACAGGACACTGGAGTGAGATCTGCAACCTGCCTGTGCTGCTGAGGACACATTCCCTTCACGAGGAGGACAGACAGATCTCTGCCATGACCTGTGTGGTTTGACTCACTGCTGTTTGGAGCACCAACTTGCTATTTTTGGAGTGGTTGTGGAACACAGAGCCCCAGCAGGAGCTGGGATCTGGTTAGCTTACACATAGCTCAAACCTCAGCAGAGCAGCACTGCTGGCTGTGCCCCAAACATTCCCTTTAACAAATGACACACCAACCACACCACCAATAAAAGGAACCCTTCGAGTCGACCAGACATTTATTAGCATCTATGCAGATGGAGAGGTTGTTCCAGTACACGAGCAACGAGGTCACACACAGGTGATGGAATCATTTTGTTTTCAAGCAGAGCAGGTTCCACTGAGTTGTTTCATTTCTTCCATTCATTCTTCTCATAATCCCACTGGGCAGAGATGCCTTCCACGGGATTCATCCTCATGTCCAGCATCCTCTTTGTCTGCGCTGCCACCCACTCATCGGAGAAGGTGTGCGGGACTGGGCCGTACACTGCAACGAACAGAGGTGGAATTACCTCAGGCTACAGAGCCAGCCAGCTGGGACCTGAGGGCTCACTAATAGAAAGCTTTTTCTTCCTCCCCCAAGGCTATCAGTGCTGATCACACACCATCATCTACTCAAACCCTCTTCTCCTACAGCTAGTTTCAGAAACATCCAGCTCAGACCCAAGTGATTCCCCAGCTGTTTCATCCACCACTAAAGGCTCATACCAAGACTTCAGACAGACTCCTCCTGCATTCACCACACATAGGATGAAGGCTCAAGACACAGCACAGCTCGTGGAACCGCCTGCTCTGCCTCACGGCAGCTGGAAGGCTCCCTTGAGGTAAGATCATTAGCTGGGAACGCCGCCAAACATGGCAGAAACCCAAATGTGTACTGCCAAGGTGGCAATAAGCTTTTGTGACAGCAAGCTTCACGCTCTTTCCCCTCCCTCCCCTCCTCTCTGCATTTCCAAAGCTCACGCCACCACCTTCACCCTTCTACAAGCCAGATCCCCAAATACTCATGCCATGCATCTGCCAATCTCTGTGCAAAGTTCCAACACCAGAACTGAGTTTTCAGAGCCTAACAAAGAGCAACTGCCCTGAAGTCCCCACAACTGCTATTTGAGGCACTATTCTACCTCCCCCCGGGGCTATTTACAGACACTTCTATGATTTTCCATCGAGCATCAACTAATCTGGCTCTTAATTTCAGAGCTGACTTACTGAAACGTTTCTGCCAGATGAGGATGAGGCCGGTTAACCCAAGGAAGAAGAGCACCCCTCCAAGGACAGTCTTCCACTCGTTTGTTCCTTTGTTCATTTCAGCGTAGGTCTCATTAAATTTGATGCGATACACTGCAAAAAAGAAGCCCCAACAAACCCATCAAATCCTTCCTCTCACTTCTCCTGTCACCTGCAGGCAGGATGCTGCTTTCCAGAGCACAAAGCTGACCAAAAAAGCCTGGTACAAGCAAGAACAGCGCTCTCCTTCCTGCCCTCCAGTTCCCAGTGTGCTTACTGAGCACAAAGCTTCCAAGCACAAATAATTTCCAAGGGACCAATGGATCTCAAAAGACTTCTCCCAGTTTTGCCACTAAGGCACATAAAATCTTGAAGTTTGGAGCAGCACTAGGTTTGGAGAGTGATTGTGAATGTTTGAGCAGATGCTCAAAGAGTCTGACACCTTTTCACTGTACCACAGTGCTGGTCACAAGTGAGGTCATCGCTTGCAGATCATGGGGGCAGGTGCTGTGCCTTTATTTGCAGGTCAGGCACTTGCTCAGCACTTTAATTACCCAAAACTTGCTAACACTAAGGGTAATGGTCATCAGCATGGACTCCTTTCACTCAATGGGATTAATAACTGCTGAGTACAGAGGTGCAATCACTGCTCTGCTCCGCTCCTGCTGGCCACATTACTGATGATACAAGAAGGCCAACAGCACCGTTCCTGGACCAGCACTGGGCTCACCAGCAGGATCAGAGCAGGGATTGTCCCCTTGTACTCACAACTGATGAAGCTACACCTTGAGTACTGGGTTCAGTCTTGGGGCCCTCAGTACAAGAAGGAGACTGAGGTGCTGGAGCGGGTCCAGAGAAGGACAGCAAAGCTGGTGAAGGCTCTAGAGCACAACTTCTGTGAGGAGCAGCTGAGGGAACTGGGGTTGCTCAGCCTGGATAAAAGCAGGCT
This sequence comes from Psilopogon haemacephalus, assembly GCA_013396835.1. Taxonomy (NCBI): domain Eukaryota; kingdom Metazoa; phylum Chordata; class Aves; order Piciformes; family Megalaimidae; genus Psilopogon; species Psilopogon haemacephalus. The sequence continues at coordinate 206,129 of VWZI01016225.1, forward strand.
GAGGAGAAACCTTCTGGCTCTCTACTACTCCCTGAAAGGAGGCTGGAGGGTCAATCTCTTCTCCCAAGTGACAGCACAAGAGTAAAAGGCCTCAAGTTGTACAAAGGTAGGTTTAGCTTGGACATGGGAAACAGCTTCTTCCCCAAAAAGGTTGTCAAGCACTGGACCAGGCTGCTCAGGCAGTGGTGGAGTCCCCATTCCTGGAGGCATTGAAAAGCCATGAAGATGTGATGCTGAGGGACATGGTTTTGTGGTGACCTGGCAGTACTGGGTTAACAGGTGGACCTAAAGACCTTAAAGGCCTTTTCTTCCAACCCAAACAATTCTCTGATTTTACAAAACCCATTCTATTTTATTACGGTTATAATAAGTTGTGTTTTTTTTCTGGCCTGTTGACAGCAGATGAGCACCAATAAATAAATATAATCATTTCTTTTCTGAAAGGAATTGCTGAACCCAAGTTCACCCAGCAGACGCCACAGCAGGTACTTTAAACTTCTGGAAACAGCAGTAAGGATTTCAAGAGCACAAACCACTGATCTCCACATCATATGAACAAAAACCTTCATCACAGCTAATTGTTCCTTCAAGGCTCATGAGCCATTTGGAAGAACAGGGTTCAGCAGCTGTCCCAGCAGGCACTGTCTGTGGTGGATTTTCTACTCCAAGTTGTCACTAACGCACACACAACAGCTCTGACTGCATTGCTGCCAGCTGTGAGGTTGCCTGAAGCCCCCAATACCTACATTCAACTTTCTCATCGATGGACAGAGCAGTCCAAGATGCCTTTTCCTTCTCTTTCAGTGCCTTCTGCTGAGCAGAGAGGTCCTTCACAAAGGCCACTTCAGGCAGGGGAAGATCACGACGGTCAACATAAGCTGGGAGGCTGAAATCCTCTGCTTTGACAACACCAGCTGCACATGGGAACAAAAGAGACACCCAGTCAAGCACCCTGGTCACAACACAAAAATCCAACACCTCAGTCAAAACAGCAATGGCAGCTAAGGAATCCAGGAGAGAAAAACAGATCTCCAGGTGAACCACTTATCAGGGAGGGAAAACAAAAAAACAAACAAGAGAGCTGTTCAAGTGGGTTCTAAGTTAAAAACATGAGAACAAAGTAGAAGTAGGATCTACATAAAAAGTAATATGCAAAATTACCTTACAAACATTTCAGCTAACTCAAATTCCAGCTGTCACATCTCTCACCTCCCCTACCAAACATCCAGAAACCCTCTACACCTTTCCCATCCCAGGTTCTTCCTGGCCCTCAAATCTTTCCACTCTCAGCCTCTGCATCTCGGCAATGCCATCTGCTGGCACAGCCTGCTCAGATCTCAGGCCACCAGTCAAAGCTCCAGCCTTGCCAGCTTACCCACACCCTCAGTACCAGCTTTTTTGTGTCCCTCCTCTGAAGCTTTTGTTCTACTGTCCTTGCTACAAGCAGCTGCCACCTACCATGTCCATGTGCTCTCAGGCAGATGGAGGTGGAAAGGGCTCTCTTCCCGACGAGGCTGAATGCTCTTGAAGCCAACATCCTGTGAGTCCAAAAGCAGGTAAGTCAGTGTCAGGTGAAGACATGGAACGTACACAGGTGAAATAACACGATTTTCCACTTGCCTATAAAAAGACAAGCCAGCTTAGAGGCTTCCAGTCCCTTCTCCCAAGGGTGGCACATCACAACAAACTGCTCCATGTTTTCGTACAACAGGAACTTGGATGAATCTCCCCCTCCCTCCCTTTTTTTTTTTTTCTTAATCACAGCCTCCTGTATATGAGCCCAAATGCATCCCCATTTCCAAGTCCGCTTTCCAGAACGCTTTTACTTGGCCACAAAACCATTACTGGGTAGAAGCCAGGAGCCTCAGGCAAGTCTAAATGCACCTCGCATCCACTGCGGAATGCTCTAGCTCCAAATAATGCTGACATGTCTGAGGGTAGGGCAGACGCCCAGCTAACGGTTTCTCCCACAGTCGCGCTGTCGCCTCCACTCCACATCACAGGTTTATCATAGATCTCACAGATCCCCCCCCGCACACCTCCGTAAAACCCCTCACAGGACCCCGCCGTGAGCTGAACGCCAAGCCCACGGCCCACGCCTGACCTTGGCGTGGACCGCACGGCACAGAGACGCACCCCATCCCGCACTGCTACCGAACACCTCCCCGCCCACCCGACAGGACATGACAGCGGCGATACAGCACCGCACCGCAGCCCCTCTACAAGGCGACGAGAAGGCCGCAGCGCTTCTCTCCATTTCCCCATCCCGGCACCCAAACCCGGCCGTGCCGGCCGCTCGCCGCCCCCGCCCCCCCACCCCGGGGCGGATAGCCGCGGTGAGCGGGACACATCCAGCGGCCATGGGAAGGCTCCTTGTCCCACCCCGGTACCCCAGCGCCCGCCGCGGCCCGACGACCTGGCGACCGTCCTCTACGCCGGGCTGCTACCGGAAGGAGCCGCCGGCCGGAAGCGCAGTGCACGCCGGGAGGCGGCGGCCGAGACAGAGCGCGAGCGGCTGCAAAGCGGCGTCGCCTGCCCGCAGGGGCCCACGGGATAGCGGCGCGCCGCCCGGCGGCTTTTACGACAGCGCCGGCGCTGCGCTTGGTGGCTTTTCGCGACACTTGGCGGCCTGAGGCCAAGCGGCGGGGCCGAGGCCGGGGCCCGGTGTGCGGCGGCGGCTGCGGGGCTGTTTGCCGCGGCAGGATGAAGCTGACCACGCAGGCCTACTGCAAAATGGTGCTGCACGGCGCTAAGTACCCGCACTGCGCCGTGAACGGGCTGCTGGTGGCTGAGCGGCCGTCGGGAGCCCCGCGCCGTGAGCAGGCCGGTCCCCCCTCGCTCTTCGTCGACTGCATTCCGCTCTTCCACGGTACCCTGGCCCTGGCGCCCATGCTGGAGGTGGCCCTCACCCTGGTAAGGCCCTAGGCCTAGGAGCGGGGGGGGAATGACGTGCAGGGAGTTGGGGGAGTCGAGTCCTGGTTCTGGCAGAGCCTAGGGAGGGCGGCTGGGGCGAGGAAGGATTGGTGCTGAGGTAACTTGGGCTGCTGGATTGGCTCTTTCAGCACTGTGCTACCGGAAGCTAACTCTGTGGTGCGAGGGCAGTGTTGCTAGGGCAGAATCAGAGAATGATTTTGGTTGGAGGGTACCCTTTAAAGTTCATCTGGTCCAACCCCCCCGCCCCGCAGTCAGCAGGGACATCTGCAACTAGAGCAGGTTGTTCAGAGCCCCGTTCCCATCACCTGGAATGGTTCCAGGCATGGGGCATCTGCCATCTCTCTGGGCAACCTGGGCCAGCGTCTCACCACACCCCGCCACCCCCGAAGTCCATCTGCTGTGCCACTTTCTGCTGAGGAAGCAGCAGCAGCAGCAGCAAACTACAGAGCCTGGTAGCTTTGTCTTAATTTCTTTTTCAGTGCAGAGAAACTATTTATATCAGTGTCATTATCGCTGAACAACTCCCAGAGGGAATGTCCTTATTCTGCAGCAGAAAACACTTTTCCCAGCTTACCTTTAAGGCACTTCAAAGCCATATCAGCTAATTGGAAAAGGGCTTGTCTCCAAGTGAGAGTGTATAGACGCATATAAGCATGTGTTTATTAATTCAGTTTGGTACACTTTCCCCATTTGTGGAAGACATTAAACTGAACAAGGTGAGGGGAAATGATGTGTCTTCATACTGCAACTCTGGCTTGGGTTTGAAATCTCTGTTGGTGTATTGTGAGCTCACATTTGGTTCATTAACCAGGGGATAGCCAGGGGCAGGCAAGCATTCCCTATTATACCTACTACCACATCCTGCTGCTGTAAGTCATTTTAGGGTAGTCCATTTTCCCTCCTGTCATCACACGGAGTAAGAGAACAATGTCAGGACCTCAGAGATGGTGTTTTCCAGTCTCAACCCCCTGGCTACCTGTTCTGCCTGGCATTGCAGAGATTCCCTTTGTCAAAGCCAAGGATGGAGAGAGCAAAACATGGTTAGATTTCATTGTCACAGGAAGTCAAGGTGGGCTGCAGCAAATCTGGGGGCAGAGAAGTGTTTTGGGACCTTTGCTGTAGGTGTAGCCTCACAGGAGATCTGGGTGTGATTTGGACTCCGGATTTTCTATCCATTTAAAGACTTGTCATCTTAGCAGTAGAAATTCCATCCCTTTTCAATATCCGCAAGGACAACTAATTTCTGATTCTTCCAGACTTGGACTAAATATTCCATTTCATGTTTCCTCAGAAAACATTTATTTGTAAGTAAATCCCATTTTGTTTTTTGGTTTTTTTTTTCCCCCCACTTAATATGACACCATTGGTTTGTTGAGATCTTTCTGAAGCCCAGGTATGATGAAATGCAGCCACATGCACAGGAGCAGGGCCTGGGCCTGAGCCCTGCCTGTTTAGGTTTTCCATAGTCCCATGAAGCACAGAAAAAAAAAAATCGATCAGGCTGAAATATTTTTACACCAGCCTAAGAGTGTAGGAGGTACACAGGGATGTGTTCTGGTAGTCATTTTCTGCTTAGGGTTTTCCTCATGTTACTCCTTGGGAAAGTGTACTAATATAGTTTGGAATTGCTGTCTAGTGTGGGCAGGGCTTGATTTTCTCCTTTTGTAAATGGCAGTAATTTGTTTTTCCTCTGGGAATGGGTAAGTGGGTGTCGTAGCGAAGCATAGAATTAACAATATATTGTCAAAAGTTGGAGCTGGGCTGGCCGCTGAGCAAATGACAGAGGCTCTCTGTGAACTCCTCTCACCATCCACAGGGAACAGAAAAGGGAGTTAGGGAGAGAGGCTGATGGATTGGGAAAGAAACTAAACCAGCTTTAATGGAAATGAGAACAATGAAATTAAATAAGATACGGACAAATTTTGAACACAACTGCTGATGGCAGTGACCTCGCTGTCACCACTGATGCTGTGGCAGAAATTCCAGACTGGACTCAGCAGCAGATAGGAACTGAATTCAGGAGCTGGGTGCTGAAACTGGACTCAGGAACACACAAATTAAGATCAAAGGTAGGATGGACAGTCCCTTCCGTTGGCACAAGCCACTGAAAAAGAGGTTTGAACATGATGATCCCTCAGCTTTGCCCTGAAGGTGCTGTCCATAGGATGGAATCTCTTGATGGTCAGTTCAGGCTCACCTGTCCAGTCTGCTCCTCCCTGCAGTTGCCAACTCTGACTTACTGTGCCACAATATGGGGCACAGGATTTAGCAGTGACTCTGGTTTGCACAAGAGCAAGTCTAAGCCAGAGCCCTTCTGCTGCCCAGTCCTTGGCAGCAACTACTCATCAGCGTTCTCACTGAATCCTGTTGCCAGCTACTGCGGAGTCCAGTCTGGAACCTCCCTAGTGCCTGCCCCTAGCATCAGTGGCGACAGTGATGTCATTGCCATCAGGAGCTGCATTTGATATTGGTTTGTGTCTATTTGAATCTATTTCATTTTGTTGTTCTTATTTCCTTTGCAGCTGGGTTAGTTTCTTTCCCAACTCGTCAGTCTCTCTCCCTTATTCCTCTTCTGTTCCCATCAGGAAGGCAGAGGAGTTAATAGAGAGTCTCTGTCACTTTTATTGGCTGCTCCAGCCCTGACCCTTGGCAGCCAGGTACAAGCAACCAGCAAAACCAGATTTTTTTAATCACACAGGAGTGCCTGAGGGTTTGTAGCTCTGGAGGAGAGAGCAGAAGCATGTCTTTGATTTACACTTTGGCCTGCATATTTGAAATCCCTTTCAAAACCAAAGTCATTAAAGGAAAAGCAAATAAAGTTTCACATGGAGCTTTTTGTACCTTTTTGCATTTCTCAGTTAATTTGATGTGGTTTTGCAGCCACATCTCAGCTCAAAACCCCCAAGTATCACTTCCTTCTGATCTGCATTGCCAGTTCCCCACTGCTTGGGACAGCAGGATGGCAGCAGGTCGCAGCCTGTCACCTCCCAGGGCTCTGCCAGCCCCCTTTGGAGGCCAGAGTGGATCAGAGAACAGGCCACTCCTGATTTTTCAGGGTGACATGCACATGTGGGAGCGAGAGGCAACTTATGCCCTGTTGGCTTGTGCTTGTCAGGGCTGGACAGGACTCAAAATGCCAGGGGCTGACTGATGCTAAGGCTGCCTTTGGTGACAGCACTGGAGAGGTTTGGAAAGTGGAAGCAGAAACAGCTTTATTCCCACAAAACAAAATTTCCCCCTTTTATTCTGTATTTATTTAATATAGAAGCAGTGTTTTTAGTTACCACTTGGAGAACAGCAAACTTAAAAATCATCCTCTCTCTTTTTTTTTTTTTTTTTACAACCATTTTCAGTATGCAACACAAATTGATTTAGAACTAAGTTTTTAAATGTATAAATTGATGGAGTTTTGTTTGGTTTTTATTTTAAATTAATTTTAGTGTCTGGCCTTCTGGCTTTAATACCAAGCTTTCAAACCACCATCAATTAAAACCTGAGTCCTAAGCCCTCCAAATGGGTTTGTAATTGAAGCAGCAGTTGGCCCTCAGCTAGAGCAGGGCTACACAGCTTTGGGTTTTATCAGGTAAATCCATGTCATCCCTTGTAGAAGAGGGATTATTCACATGACTTGCTTGGTTTGGTTGTTTATGCAGCCTAATCATTGCTAAAATTGAAGTGAATTTGATGTGCAGGATGTGATAGGTCAGCATCAGGTATATTTTTGGATTCCTATTTTGCTGTAGCTGTTCAGGCTTTTTTAGTGGGTTTTTTTGGGTTTGTTTTTTTTTTTTTAATGCTTGCTCTCCAGGGACTGCAAAGGCAAATTCAGGCTGCTTCCTCCACGTCTTCCTTTCAGGGCTTTGTATTATGCTGACTTGATCTCCTCAGCTTTAAGGAGAAACATCATATTTATCTGTAATTTCAAAGCAAGGCAGACTCAGCAGGAAGAAATCAGCATAAAGCTGAGAGAGAACAGCAGTGCGTGTGTGCTGAAACTACACTTAGAACCTCATCAAACCAACAAAACTACATCAACTTTGGTACTTGTGTCACTCAAAAGTTGTGTAAATTGTAGGCCAGAAAATGCAAATGCTTTCCAAGTGGGTGGTAAATCAAGAGGAGCTACCTGGACTGTGACCATAAGAGAGATGAGAGAATTTATGCCAATAGATCTTTGACCGAGGTCTGATCTTGTATCTGACATGGAGAAGTGTTTAGTTTTGATTAGAAGATTTTTCAAGAGTGGAGAGTCCACCCACGTGGCTTGGAAAGCTGCTCCATTGGTTGCTTACCCTTGGAGATGAACTCTCCAAGAACAACAGCTTCATCACAAAAGCCTTTTTCTAACAGACCAGCTTGTAAAAATGACCAATAAATGGGACAAGCTTCTTCAGCCTCACATTTATCTTTCTGTTTGAGCTTGTTTGCTAATTGAGGTTAAAAATGTTTATGCTTTAAGCTAGAAATCTTACACAAGAAATAAAAGCAACCAGCTCCTCTTGGAGTGTGACTGCACTGTCATTTCACATCAAGGATTAGGACTGGGCTGGTCACTAAACAAGTGACAGATGCTGTCTGTGAACCCCTCTCCCTTTGCAATGGGAAGGAGAAGGAAGGAAGGGAGAGAGACTGATGTGTTGGGAAAGAAACTAACCCAGCTGCAATAGAAATAAGAACAATGAAATGGAATAGATACAAACAGACACAAACCAATATCAAACCCAACTCCTGGTGGCAGTGATGTCACTATCACCACTCATGCTGGGGGCAGGTGCTAGGGAAGTCCCAGACTGGAGTCAGCAGCTGATGGGGAGCAAATTCTGGAACTGGATTCAGGAACACAGATCATGATCAAAGGCAGAATGGACAGAGTTCTCCTTGACCACTGGCCATTGAAAAAAAGACTTGACCCTGGTGATCCCTCAGCTTTCTTCTGAAGATGCTGTCCGTGGTCAGTTTAGGGTCACCCACCCTGTCCACTCCTCCCTGCAGTTACCATCTCTGACTTCCTACACCCCAGTGTGGGACACAAGATGTCGCAGCAACCCTGGTCTGCACAGGAGCAAGTCTAAGCAAGAACCTTTCTGCTGCCCAACCCTTGGCAGTAACTCTCCCTGTCAGCACTCTCACTGCTAGAAGCAATTACTCTGTGCAAGCACGCCCTGAACTTCAGAAAGTGCTGTCACTCAGCAGAGCCTGAGCTGAGAAGGCAAATCACTGACCAGAATTTGTTTTGTTCTAGCCTAAAGCAGGAAAATCCACATGGTGAATGCTTCCTAGCCTCTTAGTCAAATGAACACCAAAACAAATAGCCACAATGCATCGTAGGTAGGATCTAGCCTCCTACTAGGCAGCTTTGTTGAAGCTCTTTACTAGTCCTGTCCTACTAGTCCTGTCCTCCTACTCCTGATGGAGCAGGTCCAGAGGCAGGCCACTAAAATGATCATGGGGTTGGAGCACCTCTGCTACAAGGACAGACTGAGGGTGCTGGGGTTGTTCATCCTGGAGAAGAGAAGGCTCCAGGGATTCCTAATCACCACTTTCCAGTATCTGAAGGGGCTTGCAGGAAGGCTGGAGAGGTGCTCACTATGAAGGCCTCCAGTGACAGAACAAGGAGCAATGGTTTGAAATTACAGAAGAGCAGATTTAGATTGGGTGTTAGGAACAAGTTCTTTACAGTGAGGGTGGTTGAGCACTGGAGGAGGTTTCACAGCGAGGTGATTAAGGCCCCGTCCTTAGAGATATTCAAGGTGAGGCTCAACAGGGCTCTGGGCAACCTGATCTAGTTGATGGTGTCCCCTGCTTAGGAGACTTGGGCCAGATGACCTTTAGAGGTCCCTTCCAACACAATTTAAGCCAGGCTTTGACTGAGGGAACTTCATGCTCTTCTGCTGTTGGGAGAGTGATGGAAAGCATTAACCCAACGTTAGCCAAGCTCTCTGTGTGAGCGTGCACATAGATATCTATAAATGCATTTATAACCAAAGAAGCAGTTAGCAGAGACACCATTGTGCTCCAGCCAAACATTTATTTGCAGGACAGACAGGAGATTTCCTTAATTCTGGGAGGGTTTCTTTTTCTTTGCTTTGTTGGGGTTTTTTGTTTGTTTTAGGGGTTGCTTTTTTATGTTTTCCTCTGGATTTAATTGTTCCAACTCCTTTTTCAGATCGACTCCTGGTGCAAAGAGAACAGCTACGTGATAGCTGGATATTACCAGGCGAACGAACGCGTGAAAGATGCCAGGTGTGTTGGTGCAATAATTCCTTCTTCCTGTTTGCTCTTTTCCCTCGTCCTTTGGACCCTGCCAGCAAAAATCAGCGCCGGAAATCGCGCGCCTTGATTAACTTTGACAACTGTCATCTGCTTTCTCATTGTCTTGGTGCTTGCTGGTGGATGTGGCCTTTGTTCAGGTGCAGAAACCCAACCCTTCCCCACCCCCCCTCACCTCAACCTTCCTGGAATCTCCTTCTTTTCGGTGTGGGGGCTATAAAAGGATGGGTTTTGAATGGCTGCCAACTGGTTTAATTGCAGTTGTCAAGGGAAGTAGCCAAAACTCACTGGCATGTTTGCTGGTGTAGTTGCTTATTGTGTCAACTCCAAGAGGTCTGAGTGGATTTTGGAAACTCTCCTGAAAGGAGGTTGTGGAGAGGTGGGTGTTAGGCTCTTCTCACAAATTGAGGAAAGTGATTCTCCCACTCTGCACTGCTCTGGTGAGACCCCACCTGGAGTACTGTGTCCAGTTTTGGAACTCCTATTACAAGAGGGATGTGGACATGCTGGAGCATGTCCACAGAAGGGTGACAAGGGTGAGCAGAGGGCTGGAGCACCTCTCCTATGAGGAGACACTGAAAGCGTTGGAAAGCTATTCAGTTTGGAGAAGAGGAGGCTCCCAGCTGACCTTCTTGTGGCCTTCCAGTATCTGAAAGGGGCCTACAAAAAAGCTGGGGAGGGATTATTTAGGCTATCAGGTAATGACAGGACTAGGGGGAATGGAGCAAAGCTGGAGGTGGGGAGATTCAGACTGGAGATGAGAAGGAAGTTGTTCAGCATGAGAGTGGTGAGAGTCTGGAATGGATTGCCCAGGGAGACGATTGGGACCCCATCCCTGGAGGTGTTTAAGGCCAGGCTGGCAGAGGCTGTGGCCATGCTAATGTAGGGTAGGGTGTCCCTGCCCATGGCAGGGGGATTGGAACCAGATGATCCTTGTAGTCCTTTCCAACTATGACTGATTCTATGATTCTAAGTCCCAACCAACAGGAGAAGAGGGAATGGCACCAAGTGATGCCAGGAGAGGTTAATGTTAAGCATTAGGAAAAAATTCTATACCAAAAGGGTTATCAAAGCCCCACACAGGCTGCCCAGAGAAGTGGTTGAATCACCATCCCTGGAGGTCTTTAAAAGCCATCTAGATATGGTGCTCAGGGATATGGAGTAGCAGAGGCTCTGATAGAGTTACATAATGGGTGGACTTGATGATCAGCCTGGAGAGGAGAAGACTCCAGAGAGACTTAATAGCAGCCTTCCAGTACCTGAAGGAGGCCTACAGGAAGGCTAGAGAGGGACTGTTGACAAAGGCCTGTAGTGATAGGACAAGGGGCAGTGCTTTGGAATTAGAGAAGAGTAGATTTAGGATTGACGTTAGCAGGAAATCCTTAACCATGGGCGTAGTGGAACACTGGAACAGGTTGCCCACGGAGATAGTTGAGGCATACTCAGTGTCAGGCTTGACAGGACTCTGGGCAGCCTGATCTAATGGAGGATGTCCCTGCTCACTGCAGGGAGGTTGGATTAGATGAGCTTTGGAGGTCCCTTCCAACCCAAACTATACTATGATTCTGTGATCTTAAAGGTCTTTTCCAGACATAGTGATTCTCTGATTTCAGAAGTGGCCTAATTCTTCCTGCAGTACTTAATTCTCTCTGAGCTGTATTGAAACATTTTCTTATGTGGCAAAGGGGCACTCTTGAAATGGAAGATGATATCAGTCAAGCAGAGATATCACTTTTCATTTATTCTCCCCAGGATTAGTCTCTTTTTTTTTTTCTCTCTCTCTCTCTCTCTCTGCTATCTTACTGAAATTACTTAATAAGCTATAAAAGGGCCTTCCAGTGAAGCCATAATGCAGTTTTTTAGATCATAGAATAATTAAGGTTGGAAAAGACCTCCAAGGGCATTGGGTCCCAACTGTTAACCTAATACTGCCAATTCATTACTAAGGCATTTCTGTCAGTGCTACATCTATGTGTTTTTTAAACACTTCCAGAGATGGTGATTCCACCACTTCCCTGGGTAGCCTGTTCCAGGGCTTGTCAACCTTCAAGGAGAAGAAATTGTTCCTCATGTCCAACCTAAACCCTAACTTTTCCCTTCTGCTGCAGTCCAAACCAGGTGGCGGAGAAGGTGGCCTCCAGAATTGCAGAGGGCTTTAGCGATACAGCACTCATAATGGTAAATCAATTCATTTTCACCCCATCCTCTTTCTGTGCTCTTAATGTTAGGAGTGTGCTGTTGGACTGGCCATTCTCTGCATCTTTTAATAGGGAAGTAACTCATTTTCTCCATCCAGATGCTCTGGGGAAGAGATAAAGTGACCTATAGCCAGTGAAGCTCTTAGTCTGCAGAATATGGTTAGCTCTCTGCCATCTCAGAGGGCATGGAGGCCTTCTCTGCTTGTGAGGCTTGAGTGAAGGCAGTGTGTTCTTGACTCTAGGCCCCCTTCTCTGACTTGAATTCTTTTCTTTTTTGAAACAAAAGAATGCTTTGCCTCCTTGCTGCAGACACAAAGAATGGTGGCAGTTAAGACTTACTTGGAGCTAGAGCAGGGGACGAGTTAGAGCAAGGTGCCCTGTGTGTTAAAACTGGCTGGGTTTTATTTCATCTTTTTACTTGGGATCTCGAGGAGGAGACTGAGGTGGTGTTTTCCTCTTGCACGCCAGGTTGATAACACCAGGTTCACGATGGAGTGTGTAGAACCTGCCATTCATGTGTACGAGCTTCACGAGAACAAGTGGAGGTGCAAGGACCCCCACATGTGAGTAAAATTCAGAGGTTGTGTGTTTGGGTTGTAAGGAAAAACAGTTGGCTGGTTACAAGGGCAAGACTTTGACTGTTGCTGAATGACTGTGGTGGCTGTAGCTAACAGTGCTTCTAAAGCTGTTTTTTTGCTAAAGTGAGAAATAACGGCCAGTATCTGCAGCTAGGTGGTGGTAGGACCACCAAGACCATATTGCAGAGGGTGCAGCGTAAGTTCCAAAGTGAAGGTGGTGGCGATTTTCTTTCTGGTCACTGCTGCTATTTGAGTGCCATAAAAAATTATCTGAGAGCTGGAATGCCTCTGCACCTCAACACAAGAGGGAACTTCTTGATTGTAAGGGTCACAGAGCACTGGTAGAGGCTCCCTAGGGAGGTTGTGGAGTCTCCTTCTCTGGAGACTTTCAAGGTGTGTCTGGATGCATTCCTCTGTGATCTCTGCTAGGTCCAGCTCTGGCAGGGGGATTGGACTCGATGATCTCTTTGAGTCCCTTCCAACCCCTAACATCTTGTGATCCTGTGACCTTGAAAGGTCTCTTCCAACCTGAAGCAGTCTGTGAGTGTGTAACTCTTCTTCATGGCTGGTTATTTTCCATCCTAGTGATTTTTGTGAAGACTGGAGCGAGGCGCAGAGAATCGCCGCATCTCTCCTGGACAGCAAGTCCTACGAGACTCTTGTAGATTTTGATAACCACCTGGATGATATCCGGAACGACTGGACAAACCCAGAGATCAACAAAGCTGTCCTCCACTTGTGCTAGAGGGCCTCCCAGTGACTGCTTCCTTGATTGATTGATTGATTGATTGATTGATGGGCACATCCCCACTCTGTACTGAAGAGAGAGAAAAATGCTATTTTTGAATGTAAATAGAACTACCATTCAGTACCTTGAGTGGAGACCTGACTGATTAAAAGGAGTGGCCTGGCACACTGGGGAGTGAAGTGTCCCTAAGCCATTAAGTCTTTTTTTTTTTTTTTTCTGGTGACATTCCTTGGAATAGCTGCAAACTGTCAGTCACAGCTGTCCTCATGGATGTCTGCCCAGTCCTAGGGAACGTTGCTGTTCCTTCAAACCCAGAACTACTTCTGCTCGTCCCTACTGTCTGTATTGCAAGGTTTTAACCAAGCTTTTTCTAATCTTTAGAGAGGTTACTTTTTAACCATTGATGGAAGTACCTTGCAAAAAAAAAAAAAAAAAATCTTGTCCTCAGCTGAAAAATGTTAAGGTCAAATACATAAAGTATAAGGTAAACAGGTTTTTTTTGCCTGCTTTGGAGATGTCATTCTGTCTGCACAGCACTGGCTTGAGGACTGTGTACCATGCCCATGTGTCACCTGTCCTGCAGTGGTTTTAATGTGACACAAAGGATGTGTTGGAGCCCTGTTCCCAAAGGCCCTCTGTGGACACACAAACCAGTTACTGCTTAAAAATGCTGAAGTCGAGGTAAAAACAAATATTTACCTAACCATTTGGGAAAAGGAAGTTTGAATGACAGATCTAAACCAGTTCGAGTCTACAAAAGAAAGAGTCAAATACCTTATTAATTTTATGTAGTCTTTTGGGGTTTTAGAAACCTGTCTTTATTTGCAGCTGGTTCATGCACTCTCCATTTTAAGTAGGTCTAAAATGTTTTCCTTCAAGTTGAAGTGCATCAAATCAAGGAGCCCTGGATATTGTCCAGTTCAGCTTCTGTCTGTCTTTCTAATTAATGCTTCCAAGAATAAACGTACTGGGCAGTGAAGCTCTGTATCAGACTAGCACAGCTCTTTGTGAGGATTGCTGCCTTACTCCTTGCTCCTTACTCCAGTTGAATGCTGCTTCAGCCTGCTTCCTTCTCTTCCTCCGTCCAAATGTTTTTTATGGGGAAGATCCAAATGATCTGCCTCTCTCACAAGTTCCTTCTTTGCCATTAGTGATCTTATTTTACAATGCGGAGAGTGATGAAATTGTCAAAACCTCTGAAGTCTACTTCTGCTTCTGTTTAAATAAAGCACAAGTTTCACTCGTGGTTGTAGCAAGGGAAGGGGTGAGGCTAAAATCCCATTCCAGAACCAGGATGCCTCTGGTCAGGTCCTGCTGTGGAGTTTCCACAGGGCCAGGAGGTGAGAGGTCTGAGGTTCAGCTCCCAAGGAGGAGATAAAGGTTTGAACCAGAGGGTTCGGTTTGTCTCTCTGTTATCCAAGGGAGACATCCCTGTTAGGTTGGCATTTAGTCAATAGCCTTTCTTAAGCGTGAGTCAGGCTTGCAGCAAAGGAAAACATTTTCACTTGTTGAACAATAACACGGATCTAGCTCACAAGCAGCGAGATAAACGTGTTCCAGAGGCTGTTTTACTGCATATCCATGTCTGCATGAAGAGATACCCTGGAAACAGCAGTGCTCTGGCAACGTGTGCTCAGAGGAGGCTCTGCAAATGGCACACACCGCAGGAAGAAAGGGCTGTTGTCTGACTTTGTACCAACACCTCAGGAAATCTAACCCGTTGTTCCAGAGGCAGATGTTATCTTAGCAAGTTGTGCGAGGTTGTCAGCCAAGGCTGCTGTGTAAGCTGGTTTGTCTCCTCAGCCACAGGAAATGTGGTTTTTATTCTTTGTAACGAGGTGTCATAATCAAGCTTTGATCCTGTGCACGCTAATAACAGCCTAATCTTGCAGCGCTCCCCTCTCACCCTTGCAAGACAAAGCAAAATATCTGTAACCTGCTGGAAACTCTCCCTGTGACTAACCCTTGAGACTGGGAGCAGCTTTTAATGCTTTTGTCTTCCCCTCTTTTTACCTTCTGTTTGCTTTTAAATGAGGTCCTTTGAGCATTGTGCCACCGGTAGAGGAGCCCAGACTGGCTTGAAGCTAAAAAGACAAGAGCTTTGGTGCTCAGATCTTACCTCACCTGTCCTGTTTTCGTTGAAGGCTGGACAAAAAGGCAGCAATTTCCTAAAGCCAGGCAGCCTGCAGCCACGGTGGCTCTTGTGAAAGAATTGAGGAAGCTGCTGGGCTCAGAAAGGGCTGTGTTCCCCTTCCCTGCTGATGTGCCAGACTTACCTGCAGGAACAAATGCTGCTTCCCTGCCCAGTCGGTTGGATTCATTGGAGGAATTCGAGGTAACACCTTTTAAAACTTCCCCAAGATTTCTTCCCCTTGGAAGGCATTTGTGTCTGTTTCTGCAGCCTTCAATAACAGCTAGGAAAATGGCACCAGGAACAGGTGTCCTACTCCTTTGTCTCCTTAGAAATTAATGATCTACAGGAATCATTCTATTTTGTTTTCCTTATTCCCCAAGAGGTGGAGATTTGCCTGCCCAGACGCTTCACTCCTAGCTCTACATCATCCACAAGACCTCAAGCACTTGGAAATGCAAAATTATTCCTGTGTGGGATTTTTTTTTTTCCCCCTCAGCTATCAATCCTAATATTTCAAAAGAGTGATAAACAGACCCCTACAAGGATTTGAAAATGCCAGTGCAACGTGCTTGGGTTCCTGAGCAGGAGGACGTGTAGACCTCTTTGCTGGGTCACTTAATCCTCTGGTCACAAGGGGGAGAAGGAAGAGCTTGGAGCTTGTGTTGCTTCAAGCATCCATTCAGTTTGAAATGAAGGATCAGAATGACCTGAGAACCAGAAAGCCACAGGTGTGTCCCCAGATATGTCACCAGCTGTTGGCCCTGGGCAGTCCTTGGTCAAAAAAATCATCCAGCTTGAGAAACACAGAAGGGAGCAGAGAGTTTGAGGAGAGCATGGGTGTTACTTTCACCAAGAAATGAGACTGCCTTTTAAGATTGCTCAGAGAATCAGTGGCTGGCTGGGGCTAGATTCATGCTGCTCCCCCTGGCTTGTGTGGCATTTTGAGTGGGTGGTGGATGAGTGGCAAGAGCCAAGGGGTGTCTTTGATCAGACACACAAGTGAGATACCTGTTCCTGGGGAATGCACATGGCTATATTCTTTCTAAGCTCGTTGCTCTGTGTGGTTTTGAGTGCTTTGGGGCTTTTTTAATCATTCAGCAGGCTGCTGCTGGAGTCTTTCCCCCCCTTCCCCCCTCCCATCTGCCGACTGAGCTGCTCGTGGAATGTTCCCTAGCCCGTGTCAGCCTGCAAATGAGCAAAGACCCACGGTGTAACCTGCTTCAGCTCATTAGAGCTGACGTGGGTGTGGGAAGCAGCTGAGCAGTTCAGCTGGAAGGAAGAAGGAGATGCAGCCTCTTCACCTTGGCACAGCTGGAGCTGGGGGCAGACAGATGTGTAAGGAGATGCACCCTGAGAGGCGTCCTCCTCGCCCCCAAGAATTCCTTAGCTAAGCGGCAGAGCTGCACACCACAGAGAGGTGACAGTGACAGATGCAGGAATCAAAGCCAGGTCTCTTTGCCTCCCTGGCTTGAGGCCTAATCGCTGCACTCTGCTGCTCTTTGGGAGGCGTCTGGAGATGCTGGGGTGGAGGGCATTACCCATACGGAAAGAGCAGGCCGACGCTAATGGAGGAGGCTGTTAGCAGGGGTGGACTTGCGGTTGACTGCAGCTTGGAAAATGGCCTCAAGGGGAAATGTGCTCAGCGTGCATTTGTGAGCTGGGCTTCAGCTGTGTTTTAAGCTGGAGCCAAGCTGGGTCGCCCACCCTTGTAGGAGCTGTCCTGAGTTGGTCAGGATCAGGCAGAGGGGGCTGAGCAAGCTGCTTCTTTCTCATCCAACCCAAGCTTCCTCCCTCCAGTTAACCATCCCAGCATCCTCCGGCACCAAAAACTCCTCGATGGCTTCACCCAGCACCTTGCACCCAGCCCTCCTGCAGCAGGCAGCGATTGCACTCTGCCCAAGTAGCCGCTGAGGACTTTATTGATTGATTTCTTTTTTTTTTTTCCTGTGGCTTTTAGACCACAGTTTCACCCAACCTTCCCATCCCCAGCTGTGTATCCTCCTTTCCAGTCTGGCCCCACAAAAGGCGGCAGGCGCAGACTCACGGAGGACGGAGGCAGGTTGCCGGTGGGGGCTTCGCTTTTGGTAGCCCACCAAAGGGGCCAGCGGTCAGCTTGGCCTTTTATTTTGCAGCTTGTGATGAGGCAAACGGGGAACTCTGCTCTTAAAACCACCCGGTAGGTGGGCTGGGGGTGATGGGCAACTCCTTGAGTGCTTCCAGGCAGCGCTGCAGCACTTTAGCTGGATGCGGGCAGGATCGGTGCCAGGCATGTCCCGCTCTGCGCAGCATCAGCCCATGAGGGGCCAAGAGAAACGGCACAGCCCTTCCTAGAAATGCGCTCGGGAGCTTAAAAGAATGGACCTAATTGAAAAAAAAAACACACCGAGGTTGTACCAGGGGATAAAAGGGAAAGCTGGGCTGAGATTAACCTGGAGCTCAGCGAGCCGAGGAGCGTGGCGGCCGCGGTCAGGTCCCTAAGCCAATTCCCAGCCCCGTCCTCCCGGTGAATCCATGCCCGGCAGGAAGGCGTTTTGCTCTGGATGCAGGTCTGGCAGGAGAGCCCGGCACGCTCTGCCTTTGTGCTTCAGGTATGTGCTTGCTTTCCCCTTCGCTTCCTGCCCCCTGCCGCGGCACCTCCTGAGGGCTGCTGCCACGGCCCGGTGGATTCTCCCCGGGGGTGTTCTCTGCCTGCAGGGTTCCTGTTGGTTGGTCTCGGTCCGCTGGTCCTGCCAAAAGCTTGTGCTCAGGGAATGCTGGAGCTGCTCCAGTTTCCCTGGAACCTGCATCTTCAGCTGCTTCCTTGTGACATCCTCCTCCCTTCCCACGCCTGGCAGACCCTCTGGGTACCACTAGGCTGCCCTGAATGGCTCTGGGGCTCCGGAAGGGGGTTTCTTCTCCCCTCCCAGCACCCCCACCTTCAGCAACTCCCAGGCAGTGGCTCTGCAACCACCATTTGGGGTAGTTTCTGAATGGGACTGGGACCAGCCCTTTCCTGTGCGCAGGACCAGGAGAGAGTGGGGCTGAAGTGGGCAGCAGGCAGCCTCATCGCTCTGCCTGCACGGAGCCAAGGTGATGTGTCACCTTAGCAAACCCCGGGACTCTGTGACCCAGAAAGCTGCTTCCCCTCCCTCTCTCCCTCCCTCCCTTCTAAAACAAGCCCAGCTGGTGTTTGCAGGAGCAGCTCCTTTGAAGGGAGCCGGCAGAGCAGCTCCACAGTGAGCTCTGCTCACCAGACACTCCGGCCAAAGCTTTTCTTGTGGCTGCTGTTTGCAAAACACATCCCTCTCCCTGTGGTTCCTCCTGCCTCTGGGAAGCCATGAGCTCAGTCTGCCCTTCCTCTTCCAGCTAAGTCAGGACGCTGCCCTCTGTCCTTACCTCCTTTTTGGTGCTTCAGACCCCCTCCACCCTCCTTGCATCAAAGGACGAAGCCAGTGGGTTGAGGAGCACTGAGCCCCGGAAAAGGGCCGTGGCCAGAACTGGGAACCAGTTAGCAACCACATCAGAGGACCGCCCAGGGTGAGTGCCTGCCCTGGAGGGACAAGCTTTACCCCAGAGAGGTCAGCTAGCTCCATACTGTCCCACCAAGGAAGCTTTTGTGGGGCCATCTTCTTCCCCCTGTTCTGCTGACTCTTGGTGGGATTTGGCCCGCTGCCCTGGTGCGAAGCTCAGCATGTCACAGCTCTGGCCCTGTGACAGACAGCAGGAGCTTCTGGGAGGGACCTGGAGCAGAAGTGAGGCTGTGTGAATTGAAAATGGATGTCTGGCCTCTGGAGCTGCTCCTGTGCCCAGGACTGGGATCTGCCTAACGCTGGTTGTCTGGTAACAAAGAGGGCTCCATGCCAGAGGGTCTCCAGGCCATGTCCAACCACCCGTGATGAACTCGACAACCTTGAGCAGTGTTTGCCAGAGCGTGGGGAGGAGAGGAAGGGCTATGTGCTGCTGTGCTTGTGCCTCTCAAGTGTCCCCACACCAGCTGGAGCCATGCTGCAGCCCGCAGAGCTAACCACAGTTATTTTAGCAGGGCTGATGTTTGTGTTTACCTCCGGGCCGCAGTGAGCTCTTGCTTTCCTTGCTCACCATTTTAGCAACAACTGCTGCTCCAGGGCCAGGCTAATTCCAGACCCTGGGGTTTGGGGCCATTTGTTCTCACGCAACAGCAGCAAATAGGTAATTTTGCAGAGAAGGCATCAAAATAGCTGGTGTGGAGGAGGGATTTGGGCTACTCAGGGCTGGGTTTGTGCTGCAGGGACCGGGCTGCTGGTGAATGGTCCCTGGCTCTATGGGATGCTGTGTGCTCTGAGGTTGGGATGGGATCTTGACAAACCCAGCTTGCCAGGCTCTGGCTCAGCACCTTGCCCTCAAGCTTTTTGACTTTGCAGCTGAACAGGCAAAAAAAAAAAAAAAAAACAACAACAAACCCACATGAACCATGTAATTTGTCTGTTTTTCCTGGGGCAAAACCAGAGCCATGGGTTGCAAACATCTCTGCCCTGGCCTCTGTGCCCAGGACCAGGGGCTGCAGTGGGGCTGCAGCCTTTCCCCTGTGCCATCTGCCCAGCTTTTGAGCCTGAAGGTTTGCAGTAACTCAGTGATTTGATTAAATAAGAGAAGCCAGATCGGGAAGGAAATCAGATCCCTCCATTTCTGTGGTTGTCACCAAACACGGCAGGACCACGCCAGTAGAAACTGGAGCAAACCCACCCATTGCCCCTCCCTCCTCCCCTTTATATCAGTCCCGGGGGAGCTCGGTCTCAGCTGTGGGGCTTTGAGACCTCTTCCAGGCTCCTGGGATCAGTTCACTCTGATCTCCACGGAAAGTTCAAAGCTTTTTTCCCCCCTCCCCGTTCCTGCCTGCAGCCCCAGGGTGTTTAATGTGCGGGCGGCGCTCCCCGCACGCCAGCGCCCTGCATGTGAACCGCTGCCTTCAGCTCCGGCTGCAAAGGAGCCGTCTTGGGGCCTCGCCTCTTAATTGTGGAGGAGGTGAACATGAAAAAGCCTCTGGCTGCTTTTAACGCTGGCAAAGGCAGCTGCTCTGGAGGCAGAGCCTTCATCCAGCCATCCTCACAGCGGAGTTCTACCAGACCTGGAGCTCTCATCCCGGAGATGGTGAGAAACCCTCTCTGCCTGTTGCTCTTCTCACTGCTGGGCTGCCACACCCGAAAAGGGAGGGGGGGAAAGACCTTTTCTGGAATCTGGAGAAGGTGAAGATGCTCCCAGAAGCAGGCTTTCTAGACATGAGGACCTTAGGTTTGCCGATGGGTCCTGCCAGAGCTGTGTGTTGGGCCCTCACACCAAACGAACTGGCCTTTCTAAGCACATGGTAGCACCACTGCCTGCTTGCAGGGATGCTCAGTGGTCCAGGGGCTTTGGCTGCAGGCCAGGGTCACTCCTCCTCTCTGTCTCAGCACTACGGTGGATTGTGCAGCAGAGAGTAAAGCAGCATTTCACCATCACCCAAGCACTTTACTGGGCTGGCTTGGATGGGGCTTGAGGGAGGGATGGATGGGAGGAGCTGGAACTCCACTAACCTGATGAACCAGGTTAGAAACCAACCTTGCAAAAATCTGATCCCTCCCACTGCAACCTCCTCCTGCTGTCCCTGGGCACAACTGCTCAATTTTCCCACCTGAAGGGGAAAAGTCAGCTGATGAGAAAAAAAAAAAAAAAGCCAGGTCCCACAGTGGGAATCATCCATCTTAAAGCTTTGAGGATGCAGAGCAGGACCCTGTGCTCACCAGCTGCTCTAGCTCAGCCCAAAAGGAAGCAGCCCCAGTGTGACACTGCAGCCTAGCATCCCTCTGTTTCCTGCCTGGGGGCTTGAGGTTTCCTCCACAAGCACCACTTGCCTTCACAAATAACAACCTGGCTCCTCCTGCTCCTCACCTTCTCACCTGCAAGCCTTCTCAGCATCAGTCCTAGGAGGGGAGAAGCTGGGATGTGACCCTCTACCTGACCACAGGCTCCTTGCCCACCGTCTCAAAAAGTTCCTCCTGACACTTGAGTCACTCGAGCACTGTGAGATCAGCAGCGGTTTCTGCTACTGAGCAGCCGTGCTTCCTGTTGTGCCCAGGCCCTTGGGGTGCCTATAGACAGATGTATTTGCACTCCTGTGAGCATGCTTGTAGCTCTTCTTCCTTCTTCATCGTGGCTTCCTGCAGCCCTTGACTCTCTTTTTGCAGCACCAGCGGTGAGGACTGGCAGCAAGGCTGGAAAACTGGATCCTGCTAAGAGGATGAAAACATGGGACTCAAGTTATCCTGCCTGAAAGGTAGGTTTGGGGTGGGTGAAGGTCCTCCATGAAGGCATCTGAGGGGATGGTTCTAGATGGAAGAGCTTGAGATATTTCTACTGTGGGCAAGACTGGTGTGATTTGGCATGCTGGTGGCATTGGACCAAGTCCTGTGGGTGACCTGTTGCTCATGGATCATCCCAGAGCTGCTTTGCCCATATCCTACCCCAGTGCTATAAGGACAGAAAGGTCCCATCCTTCTCTTGCTCTTGCATCCTTTGCTCCAGAGTATCCTCAGGCTGATGGTATGCCTCGAGGTGGAGTTTCTGTAGAGGTGGGATGCTCAGGGATGCATGGATGGTATGCATGGGGTCAAGTCAGGGGTTGGGAACTGGGATATCCTTGCTCCTGGCCTCTCAGCTGACCCCAGGCATCCTCTATCCATTGTGACTCCAGGAGTATTCCAACCCAGGCCCCTCTAAGATGCAGACCTGCTTCTTCCCCAGCTTTTCCCAAACCCCAGCCCCACATGCTCCCTCCCTGGAGGTGTTCAAGGCCAGGTTGGATGAGGCCTTGAGCAACCTGTTCTAGTGGGAGGTGTCTCTGCCTATGGCGGGGGGTTCGAACTGGATGCTCTCTGAGGTCCCTTCCAACCTAAACCATTCTATGATACTGTGAGGTGCAGGCTGTGACAGAGCTTTGGATGCATCACCCGAAAATGAGCTGTGTGCCCCATCCTTGTGTCAGGGATCATAGAATCAGTCAGGGTTGGGAGGGACCACAAGGATCATCTAGTTCCAACCCCCATGCCATGGGCAGGGACACCTTACCCCAGATCAGGCTGCCCAGAGCCTCATCCAGCCTGGCCTTAAACACCTCCAGGGATGTAGCCCCAACCACCTCCCTGGGCAACCCATTCCAGGCTCTCATCACTCATATGGTGAAGAACTTCCTCCTCACATCCAGGATGCTGTGAGTGTGGGGTCTGGGGGTGTTTAGTGATCCCACAGCCCCCTCCCAGCCCAACCCGGGGACGTGGAATGACCAGAGAAGAGAAATGGGAAGCCAAGGAGTTCTCATCCTGCACTAAATCCAGAGCCTCAAAATATGCTCCCCTTACACCTCCAGACCCCCTCCAACAAGCTTGGAGTCAGCAATAAAATAAAATCCCCCCATCTCTTTTCCAGCTCCCTTATGTGAGGCCAAGCTTTATCCTTAATTAAAAAGAGATTTAAAATATCAGTGTCTGTGCCCTCCGGGCATTTTCCCGCTCTGGAGGAGCCGAAAGCTCCCTGGCTGCTGCCTGTGCCACACGGGGCTTTTCTCCTGATTAAAAAAAAAAAAGGAAAGAAAAGGCAGATTAAAGTGATCTACTCCCCCCGCCCCGCCCAGGGAGAGTGGGCAGGTTGTTGATTTGGGGGTGGGTAGGCTGTGATGTATCTCAGACACCCCAAAAAAAAGAAAAACAACCAAAACCCAGAGTGGGGAAGAGCTCTGAGGCTGCTGAGAGCGTTCGTGGCTTCTCTTGTGGCTAGCAAGGCACTGAGACGCACACGGAGGAGGATGGGGAGGTGGGGGATGCTGCAGCCTCACGCTTCATCTTCTCCCTCCCCTTCCCCGCCGGTTTCGCAGGCTTGAAGATGTGCGTGAGCAGCGGGAACGGCAGCGACAGGACTTCGGCCGCGTCCCAAAGCGACAAGCACCTGCATGTGCCTGCCATCATCGTCACGCCGCCCACGCCCACGGGGACCATGCTGACCCGCGATGCTCGACGGGTCGGGGGACCTCCGCCGTGCAGCCAGTGCTAGGTGTGGGGACCGGGGGGACACCAGCCCCCCCAGCAGCTGGCCCCACTCCACCACGACGTTGCCACGGCCGCTGGGATGCAGATGGGCTGGATCCAGCACCCAGGGACAGGCGGGGCGCCCACCACCCCAGGGGGTTCGGACGCTGGTGACTGCTTTGTCCCTCTTTTCCTAACAGCACTGGGGAGGGGGTGGCACCACGCGGGGAATAAACCCTCCTGAGGGTCACTTTGGCACCCACCACCTCCCCTGGGCTGTGTCAGCAGAGCGACGGGTGGGCTGTCCCCCCAAAAATCCACCGTCGCCACCACCCTGCAGCTGACCAAAAGAGGTGGGGCGGCCAAAAGCCGAGATCGAAGGAGGCGGTTCCGAACAACACCGGGAAAGACATCACCCGGCGTCGCCTGCAAAGCAGCCGCACGGCCCTGCCGCCTTGGCCCCATCCCGGCGAGAGAGCCCGGGGGCGACGCTTCCCAGGGAGCGGCGGCACCGGGAGAGGCGGGAGTGTGAAAGCAGATGGAAATGGAATTTTTTAATGACAGCAGCAGATGGCAAAAGACACGCGAGCGGAGTCGCAGCGCGGCGGAGCCATTTATAGAGCGCCCGGCGGAGCTGCGGCACACGCCGGCGGCACCGCAGGGGCTGCTCCCCTAATGGAGAGGGGCGGTGGGGACCCTTCTCTCGCAGCCCTTGGCGAGGGTTGGCAAGGGCGTCCTCAAGGCTTGGACCAGGGGCCGAGGAGGACGTCTGCAGCGAGCCTCAGCCAAAGCTTGGGCTCGATCCTATGGGTGTCCCAAGGCTGAGCCCGAGGTGTCTGGGGAGGAGGATTGTGGGGAGCTGAACATTGTTCGGGGGCTTTCTGTTTTCACGGTGACCCAGAAGCTGGGGTGTTAGCCCCCTTAAATTGTTCTCAAGTGGTGGGTATTGGGGGCTGCAGCTGCTTGGCTGGGCTGGACATGCATGGGTGGAGGGACATATAAATGGATATATGGATGAACGGAAGATGGCAGGATGGAAGGAAGGATGCAGTGATTGGGTGGTCAATGTGGTGCATGGACAGACAGCAAGAGGAAGGCTGATGGCTGCTCTAAGGCATAGATGGATGGGTGGATGAATGGTTTGCATAGAAGGATGCATGGTTGACTACATGCATGAATGGATGGATGGGCAGATGAGCTGATGAAGGGAGGGAACGTTTAGATGGGTGGTGGCAGTGCCTGTACATGGCTGGCTGCAAAGGGACAACTGGACCGACTGCCAGACAGTTGCTGCTGGCCCACACTCAGCAGGGAAGGTGCCCAGGCAGGGCTGGGGTGCCCAGACTCCTCCAGAGCTGCCGAGGACACCTACCCATGTCCTCAGGCGTGACCCCTTGGAGAACCTGCTCCGCCCGGCCGCAAGGGGGCAGCTAAGGGCAGGTGCCATGCGCAAGCGTTGAGGGTGAAGGCGGAGCCGCTGCCCCCACCGAGCCCTGGCAACAAGTGCTGAGCGCTGATTGGCCGAGCTTTCCCGGGTGGGGCGCCGCGATTGGTCCTTTTGCGACCGACCCAGACCTCCCTCAGCGATGTTGGCAGCCGGAGCACGGCGCGAGTTAGTACAGCCAATCAAAAAGGGGTGCGCCACGACAACCAATTGGCGGCCAGCATCCCCAGGGAGAAGCCAATCAGCGTGCTCTGCGGGGAGCCAGTCCCCGCCTCCAAGGCGGAGACAGTGAAAATGCTCGCGGCGGCGGGAAACAGGGCGCTGTGGGCGGGGCCGAGCCGCCGCGCAGCCAATAGGCGGCGTGGGCGCGTGGCGGGCCGGGTGCCGTCCCTGCTGCCGTCCCGCTCCCGGCGCCGGCCCAGGGCCCCGTCCCCGAGTGTCGGTCCAGGTCCTCCAGTGTCGGTCCCCACCATGGAGCCGGCCGAGGCCGAGTTCCTGGCCGAGAAGGAGCTGGTGACGATCGTGCCCAACTTCAGCCTCGACCGGATCCACCTGATCGGGGTCGGCGGGCCGGGAGCGGAGGGCAGGGGCGGGGGTCGGGGCCTCGGGATCGGGGGAGGGCTGGGAGACAGGGATGGCGGGACAGAGGCTGAGGACTCGGAGGACAGAGCTGGGGGGACGGCTGGAGGACACGATCTGGGGGGGTTTGAAGACACGGCTCGGGTTGAAGCCTGGGTAGGGGACTGGGGACAAGACCTGGGGGCCAGCGGCTGGGAGGGGGATTAGGGACACAGCCTGGGCGACAGAGCCTGAGGAGATTGAGGACGGGGGCTGGAGGGCTTCGATTTGGGGGCAAGGGAAGGGAGATTAGGTCGGAGAGATTGGAATCTAGGAGCAGGGTGCCACCAGCTGTGCTGAGTGCCGAGACCACAGCTCTGGCACTGGTGGCCAGGCTCTTCCCTCTTGCTG
>VWZI01016226.1:0-11131 GCA_013396835.1 Psilopogon haemacephalus
AATTATTAATAGTAATATTAATTGTAATTATTAATAATAATCTCTGTGGATGCAGCCAACCTCTAAGTGGAAGGGGCCAAACTCTTCTGGGTAGGGCACAGCAATATGCCAAGGAGCAATGGATGCAAACTGGAACAGAGAAGGTTTCAGCTCAGCAGGAGGAGAAACCTCTTTGGTGTGAGGGTGCCAGAGGCCTGGAACAGGCTGCCCAGAGAGGTTGTGGAGTCTCCTTCTCTGGTGGCTTTCCAACCCCACCTGGATGCATTCCTGTGCGACCTGAACTAGAGGATCCTGCTTTGGCAGAGGGGTTGGACCTGATGCTCTCTGGAGGTCCCTTCCAACTTCTAAGGCTGATTCTGTGATCCTTGGTGGTGCCTTGATGTCTCCTTCCAAAGAGCTTCAGCGTGGTCTTAGTTCAGCTCTTTTATGACAACCACCATGGAGGGGTCTGGTTGCATCCCCCTGACTCTTGAGCACTAAGGACCCAAAGACCTGTCCCACCTGTACATCCATCATCTACATGATGCTGCTTTATGTGGTGAGAAGGGAGGGAATGAGGTGGAAACCAATGCTTGGTAGGAAGAGGATGAACAGAAAGGGCTTGGGAATGCCCTGCAGTGCTTCCCAGTGCTGAGTGCTGCTGGTTGGGGGGCAGGATCCTCATACACTTTGGTTGTCTCTCCACTAGAGAAGATGCCTCCATCCTTCCAACACCTTCATGTGGACACCAGATGCACAGCAGTACCTGAAGGGGAGCCTGCAAGCAAGCCTGGAAGGGACTTTTGAGAAGGACTTGCAGTGGTAGAGTGAGAGGGAATGGAGTGGAGCTGGAAGAAGGGAGATTTAGACTGGAGGTTAGGAAGAAATTTGTCATGATAAAACAAGGGGCAAGGGATTGGAGCTGGAAGAGGGGAGACTGAGACTGGAGATTAGGAGGAAATTTGTCATGATAAAACAAGGGGCAAGGGATTGGAGCTGGAAGAGGGGAGACTGAGACTGGAGATTAGGAGGAAATTTGTCATGATAAGACAAGGGGCAATGGATTGGAGCTGGAAGAGGGGAGATTAGGAAGAAATTTGTTACAGTGATGCTCATGATAAAACAAGAGGCAATGGATTGGAGCTGGAAAAAGGGAGATGGAGACTGGAGATTAGGAAGAAATTTGTCATGATAATACAAGGGGCAAGGGATTGGAGCTGGAAGAGGGGAGATTGAGACTGGAGTGTAGGAAGAAATTCTTTGGAGTGAGGGTGGTGAGACACTGGGAAAGGTTACCCAGAGAGGTGGTGGATGCTTCCTTAATGGAGGTGTTCAAGGCTGGGTTGGGTGAGGCCTTGAGCAGCCTGGAGATTAGGAAGAAATTTGTCATGATAACCCAAGGGGCAATAGATTGGAGCTGGAAGAGGGGAGACTGAGACTGGAGATTAAGAAGAAATTTGTTACAGTGATACTCATGGTAAAACAAGAGGAAGTGGATTGGAGCTGGAAGAGGGGAGACAGACTGGAGATTAGGAAGAAATTTGTTACAGTGATGCTCATGATAAGACAAGAGGGAATGGATTTGAGCTGGAAGAGGGGAGGCTAAGACTGGAGATTAGGAAGAAATTTGTTACAGTGATGTTCATGATAAGACAAGAGGGAATGGATTGGAGCTGGAAGAGGGGAGACTGGGACTGGAGATTAGGAAGAAATTTGTTACAGTGATGCTCATGATAAAACAAGAGGGAATGGATTGGAGCTGGAAGAGGGGAGACTGAGACTGGAGATTAGGAAGAAATTTGCTACAGTGATGCTCATGATAAGACAAGGGGCAATGGACTGGAGCTGGAAGAGGGGAGACTGAGACTGGAGATTAGGAAGAAATTTGCTACAGTGAATCTCACGATAAGACAAGGGGGAATGGATTGGAGCTGGAAGAGGAGATTGTGATTCTGTGACCTCTCAGACAGACACAACCCCTCAGGGCTGGTTTCTGAAGAGGTTTCCCAGGAAAGTTAGCCTGTGCAACTTGAAAGGGCAAGGCGGCTGCCAAACACACACAGCAGTTCCAGGATGAAGTGGCTTTTGATTCACTCCAGCCTACTTCACTTCGCTTCCACTAAGTCACTTGAGGTTTCCACCTTCAGTTGATCCAGATCAGAGACCCAGAAGAACGCTCCAGAAGAACCCTGAGATAAGCAGGCTGCTTGCTCAGCTACACAGGCAGCTCCTCTCACACTCACCAGGAGCTAAAATGAGCTTCGTTTGCAGCTCATTTTCCTAAGAAAACACAGTGTGACTGCTGAAGTGTCTCTGCTCCTCTGCTCTGCTCTCCCTTACCCTTCCTCCCCCCCCCCACCACTGCCCTGGAGCACCAGCCTCTTCCAACCCACTCCTGCACCAGCAAGCTCTCCAAGAACCAGGTGGGAAAAGATCAAATGAAAGCTTCCACTCAAGAGAAGCAGCAGCCAAAGACTACTCTCAGCACCCCAGGCTGGAGACATGAAAGGATGGAAGTGGGAAGATGAAAGATTGGAAAGGAGTCTCAAAGGAACCAGACTCTCTCTGCTCTTGGGACAAAGGTGTTTTTTTTGTTTTGGGTGGGGTTTTTTTTGTTAAATAAGACATGGAGAGCAACTCAGATTAAATAACTGAGTGGATGCCACCCACTTGAACACACTGAAAAGGCCCTGGAAAACAGAAATCCAAAATAAAAACAAGCACCAAATACCCTAAAGAGGATCTCTGCAAGTGTGAATTCAGCAAGAGGCCTCAGTGTTCCATGATCCCAGCATGATGGGGGTTGGGAGGGACCTCTGGACATCATCTAGTCTTAGCCAGCTGCTGCAGCAGGGGCACCCACAACAGCTTGAACAGGGTCACAATGTCCAAGTGGGTTTGGAATCTCTCCAGAGAAGACTCCATAACCTCTCTGGGCAGCCTGCTCCAGGGCCTGACATCCTCAGAGGGAAAAAAAAGTTTCTCCTCATGTTCAGATGGAGCCTCCTGAGTTCCACTTTGTGCCCATTGTTCCTTGTGCTATCACTGGGAACCAGTGTAAAGAGCCTGGTCCCATCCTCTTGATCCCTATCCTCTGGATATTGATCAGCATTCAAAAGATCATCTCTCGGTCTGCCCTTCTGCACTAGAAACCAACAACAACAGAAGAATCACAGAAGGTTAGGGGCTGAAAGTGACCTCCAAGGCTCATCCAGTCCAATCCCTCTGTCAGAGCAGCATCACCTACACCAGATCACACAGGAACACATCCAGGCAGTTTTGCAATATCTCCAGAGAGAGAGACTCCACAACCCACCCTGGGCAGCCTGCTCCAGTCTTCTGGCACTCTCACAAGGAAAAAATCATCCTCATGTTTCCATGGAACTTCCTGTGCCTCAACTTCCACCCAGTGCCCCTTGGTCTGGCCTCAGGCATCACCCAGCAGAGCCTGGCTGCATCCTCTGGGCACTCACCCTGCACATCTTTATCAACATTGATGAGGTCACCTCTCAGGTTCCTCCTCTCCTAGCTCCAAGCCCCAGCTCCCTCAGGCTCTCCTCCTAAGGAAGATGTTGCACTCCTTTCATCATATTTGTGCCTCTGTGCTGGACTCTCTCAAGCAGGTCTCTGAGCTCCCTCTTGAACTGAGGGACCCAGAACTGGACACAGCATTCCAGATGTGGCCTCAGCAGGGCAGAGTAGAGGGGCAGGAGAACTTCTCTGCACCTATTCCCCACAGCCCTTCTAATCCACCCCAGGATGCCTTTGGCCTTCTTGCCCACCAGAGCACATTGCTGCATCATGCTCAGCTTCCCATCCACCAGAACCCCCAGGTCCTTTTCCCCTTCACTGCTCTCCAATAGGACTGTCCCCAACCTATACTGACTGCACAGTGGCAGTTCTTATCCATGTGCAAGACTCTACACCAATCCAAACATAAAAGGCCATCAGCAATACCTTTCTTTTTTGTTGGAATGATTCTTTGATACTACTGAAGCTCAAGGGTAAATCAATACTCAAACAGATAAAACTCACTGTTCCCTGGATGAGGACACCTGAGTTCAAAGCCACAACCATCCAGACTGGATAAACCAGAAGACTTTGAGCTCTAAATGAAAAGAGGTGGGCAAGAAAAAACAAGGAAATTAAAGCTGTAGAGCTGGAGCAGGGGTTTTGCCTTGAGCAAAATGGGAACTTCCAAGGTCATAGAATCACAGAAATGTCAGGGCTGGAAGGGACCCCAAGGATCATCCAGCTCATAGAATCATAGAATGGTTTAGGTTGGAAGAGACCTCAAAGATCATCCTGCTCCAACCCCCCTGGGCCATAGGCAGGGACACCTCCCACTAGATCAGGTTGCTCAAGACCTCATCCAGCCTGGCCTTGAACACCTCCAGGCAGGGAGCAGCCACAACCTCCCTGGACAACCTGTTCCAGTGTCTTGTCACCCTCACTGTAAAGAACTTCCTCCTAACATCCCATTTAAATCTCCCCTGCCAGTTTGAACCCATTCCCCCTTGTCCTGTCATTACAAGACCTTGTGAACAGTCCCTCCCCAGCCCTCCTGTAGGCCCCTTCAGATACTGGAAGGTTGCTATAAGGTCTCCTGGAAGCCTTCTCTTCTCCAGGCTGAAAAGCCCCAACTCTCTCAGCCTGTCCTCATAGCAGAGGTGCTCCAGCCCTCTGATCATCTTCGTGGCCCTCCTCTGGACTCTCTCCAACAGTTCCATGTCCTTCTTGTGCTGGGAGCTCCAGAACTGCACACAGTACTCCAAGTAGGGTCTGACAAGAGCAGAGTAAATCCTCCTGCCATGGGCAGGGACAACTCACACCCATTGGAATGGGCTGCCTAAGGGAGGTGGTAGAGTCACCATCCCTGGAGGTGTTCAGGAGGAGGCTGGATGAGGCACTTAGTGCCAGGGTTTAGTTAATTAGGAGGGCTAGGTGATAGGTTGGACTTGAGGTCTTTCCCAACCTGGTTAATTCTGTGATCAGGTTGCTCACAGCCACATCCAGCCTGGGGTCAAACACCTCCGGGGATGAGGCTTCCACCACCTTCCTGGGCAGTGTGTGTCAGTCTCTCACCACCCTCATTCTGAAGAACTTATTCCTAACATCCAGTCTGAATCACTGAATTGTAGAATGGTTTAGTTTGGAAGGGACCTCAACGATCATCCTGTTCCAACTCCCTGCCATAGGCACATCCAATTTTATCCAATTCCCTCCCACACCTATTGCTACCTGACACCCTGAAAGTCCCTCAGCAGCTTTCTTGTAGCCCACTTCAGATACTGCAAGGCCACAATAAGGTCTCCTTGAAACCTCCTCTTCTCCAGACTGAACAATCCCAGGTTTAGGTTGAACATTAGGGAAAAAAAATATTCTTCCTCAACAGGGTCACCAAGGGCTGCCCAAGGTAGTGGTGGAGTCCCCATCCCTGGATGGGTTTAAAAGCTGTGCAGATGTAGTGCTGAGGGGCACTGGCTTAGTGAGGACCTGGCAGCACTGAGGAACCTCTGCTACACACTTAGATACTCTCACATCAAGGTTAGCATCCAGCTGATGGGTTCTTCACCATGGAACAGAATAGAATAGAATTGGCCAGGTTGGAAGAGATCTCCAAGCTCATCCAGTCCAACCTACAACCCAGCCCCATCCAATGGCACTCAGTGCCCATCCAGGCTTTGCTTGAACACCTCCAGGGATGGTGACTCCACCACCTCCCTGGGCAGCCCATTCCAATGCCAATCACTCTCTCTGTGCACAACTTCTTCCTAACATCCAGCCTGTACCTCCCTTGACACAACTTGAGGCTGTGTCCCCTCATTCTGTTGCTGGTTGCCTGGGAGAAGAGCCCAACCCCACCTGGCTACAGCCTCCCTTCAGGTAGTTGTAGACAGCAATGAGGTCTGCCCTGAGCCTCAAATTTTGATAAGAATAAATGCGGGCAGGTTGCCCAGGGAGGTGGTGGAACCCCCATCCCTGGAGGTGCTTAAGGCCAGGCTGGATGAGGATCTGAGCAATCTGCTCTAATGTGAAGTGTCTTTGCCCATGGCAGGGAGGTTGGAACTAGATGATCCTTGTAGTCCCTTCCAACCCTGACTGATTCTAGGATTTTAAGAGCAAATTAGTCTGGCTTATGGCCAAACTGAGCCTCATTTGACTGCCCCTGTCAATCTCC
Source organism: Psilopogon haemacephalus (assembly GCA_013396835.1). Classification (NCBI taxonomy): domain Eukaryota; kingdom Metazoa; phylum Chordata; class Aves; order Piciformes; family Megalaimidae; genus Psilopogon; species Psilopogon haemacephalus. Next base: position 6,161 of record VWZI01016226.1, read on the forward strand.
AGCAGACCATTACCTCCAAAAGGTTCATTTCCAGGAGAATGATCCTATTTTGGGTCTCTCTGGCCTCCTCACCAATGCTTGACTAGGGGTTTGGGGTTGTTTTTTTTTCTTTTTTTTTTTTCCTATTTTAGCTGTCTCTTAAGCTGGTTTAAGAACAGTTACGTAAGAGTCCTTCTGGGTTAAAATGGGAAGGAAGCACTTGCTGCTCTGACCCAAATTCTGGCATTATTAGCACATCTTCCAGAGTTCTCTCACAGAATGGTCTAGGCTGGAAGGGACCTCCAAAGGTCATCTAGTCCAACCCCACCCTGCCCCACAATGAGACAATCCCTTCCCTGGTCCTCCTAGGCTATTCCTGATCCATGCCAGGATGCTCTTGGACTTCTTGGTCATCTATTAGCACATCTTCCAGAGTTCTCTTGTGGAATGGTCAAGGCTGGAAGGGACCTCCAAAGGTCATCTAGTCCAACCCCACCCCCTCTGCAGTCAGCAGAGGCATTTTCAACTAGACAATCCCTTCCCTGGTCCTGCTGCCCTATTCTTTATCCATGCCAGGATGCTCTTGGTCCAGACAGCAACTGTGTGCTGGGCTGCAGCAAGAGCAGCTGTGGGCAGCAGGGCAAGGGAGGGGATTCTGCCCCTTTGCTCTGCTATCTTCACACACCACCTGCACTCCTGTGTACAGTTCTGGAGCCCCCAACACAAGCAGGAGATGGAAGTGTTGGAGGCAGTCCAGAGGAGGCCACCAAGATGCTGAGAGGGCTGCAGCAGCTCTGCTATGAGGACAGGCTGAGAGAGTTGGGACTGTGCAGCCTGGAGAAGAGAAGGCTTCCAGGAGACCTTGGAGTGGTCTTCCAGGATCTGAAAGGGGCATACAGGAGGGCTGGGGAGGGACTATTGACAAGGTCTTGTAATGAGAGGATGAGGGGGAATGGGTTTAAAGTGTCAGAGGGGAGATTGAAAGTGGATGTTAGCAGGAAGTTGTTTGCAGTGAGGGCGGTGAGACACTGGCACAGGTTGCCCAGGGAGGTTGTGGCTGCTCCCTCCCTGGAGGTGTTGAAGGCCAGGCTGGATGAGGTCTTGAGTGACCTGATCTAGTGGGAGGTGTCCCTGCCTAAGGCACAGGGGGGTTGGAACTGGCTGAGCTTTGAGGTCCCTTCCAACCTAAACCATTCTATGACTCTTGGCACATCTTCCAGAGTTCTCTCATAGAATGGTCCAGCCTGGAAGGGACCTCCAAAGGTTATCTAGTCCAACCCCACCCCCTCTGCAGTCAGCAGGGGCATTCTCAACTAGACAACCTCTTCTCTGGTCCTCCTAGGCTATTCCTGATCCATGCCAGGATGTTCTTGGCCTTCTTGGTCATCTATTAGCACATCTTCCAGAGTTCTCTCACAGAATGGTCCAGGCTGGAAGGGATCTCCAAAGATCATCCAGTCCAACCACACCCTGCCCCACAACTAGACAATCCCTTCCCTGGTCCTATTAGGCTATTCTTGATCCATGCCAGGATGCTCTTGGCCATCTTGGCACACATTGGAGGAAACAAAAAAAAAACCCAACTCATGGCTTTTTAGAGTGTTCCATCCCAAAGTCAATACCTATAAGGACCTTGCAGAGTGGGATTGTCTATCTTGATTGCTCCACATCAGGCCAGTTGCAATCACAGAACGGTCTGGGTTGGAAGGGAGCTCCAATGCTCACCCAGTCCAACCCCAACCCTGCACTCAGCAGGGGCATCCTCAGCTAGATCAGGTTGCCCACAGCCCTCACCTGGCATATCTCTAGGGATGGGGCCTCAACCACCTCCCTGGGCAACCCATTCCAGTTCTCAACACCTTCAATGTGTTCAGAAGTGACTTGGAAAGAGGATACAAAGAGAAGTTAGGATTTTCCCTTTTCCTCCCCTTTCTAAATGGATGTTTCCATTAAAGAAGCTAAGCACTGGGCCACAGTTTTAAAGAGCCTGAGCTTCACAGCCAACTTATAAACACTCCAAAAGAGCATGGCTGGACAGGGTAGAAGTATCTTACCCAGCTTAAATCCCTCAAGCTGCCAGAGTTGGCCAAACTCTTGTAAATCTTCATCTTCTCCCTCTTTTAATCCTGGCTTTTAGCTTCCTAAGCAATTTTAAGCATTCCAATGAGCTGAGGTTTTGGATCACACTGCTTTCCAAGCATGTCTGCTTCTCCTTCTAGCTGCACAGCAAATTCAAGCTATCAAGTAGACTGAGACTTCAGTTAGCAAAGTCTCCGTAGCTTGGCTTGAACCTTCATAGATTTCATGGAATTGTCAGGGCTGGAAGGGACCTCAAAGGTCATCCAATTCCAAACCCCCTGCCATGGGCAGAAACACCTCACACTACAGTAGGTTGCTCATAGCCACATCCAGCCTGGCCTTAAACACCTCCAGGGATGAGGCTTCCACCACCTCCCTGGGCAGCTTGTGCCAGGGTCTCACAACCCTCATGCGGAAGAACTTCTTCCTAGCATCCAGTCTGAATCTCCCCACTTCTAGCTTTGTTTCATTCCCCCCAGTCCTATCACTTCCTGACATAATGATGTCCTTTTTTGGGTGGGCTGTGGAGATCCACCTTTCTTCTGAAACCTACCACAGAACCTGGCAGACCTAAGGTGTGAATGGTAGGGGAGAAGTGACTTGTAACTGTAGTCAGGGTTGGAAGGAACCCCAAGGGTCATCCAGCTCCAAACCCCTTGCCATGGGCAGGGACACCTCACACTAGATCAGGCTGTCCAGAGCCTCATCCAGCCTGGACTTAAACACCTCCAGGGATGAGACTTCCACCACCGCCTGGGCAGCTTGTGCCAGAGTCTCAGCACCTTCCTGCTGAAGAGCTTCTTCCTAACATCCAATATGAATCCATCCACTTCCAGCTTTGCTTCACTCCCTCCAGTCCTCTCACTATCTGATACCTTAAAATGTTCCTCCCCAGCTTTCTTGTAGCCCCCTTCAAATACTGAAAGGCCCCTATAAGGTCTCCTGGGAGCCTTCTCCTCTCCAGACTGAACAACCCCAACTCTCTCAGCCTGTCCTCATAGCAGAGCAGCTCCAGCCCTCTGCTCATCCTCATGGCCCTTTTCTGGACACCTTCCAGCACCTCCACATCCTTCTTGCAATGGGGGCTCCAGAACTGGGTGCGGTACTCCAGGTGGGGTCTCACCAGAGATGCTCAGCATAAAACCTGTGGGAATCAGAGCATTCAGAAAATGGGAGGCATTTCTGCATGGACAGGATCCCCTCACTGCTGCTGCTCCTCATTTCACTCACATCCTCTCAGGGGTGCTCCACCACCCTCAAAGTCAAGTTTCTCTTCATGTGTAGATGGAGCTTCTTGTGTTCAGGTTTGTGCCTGCTCACAGGATGTTAGGAGTTGAAAATGATGGAGGAGTTGGACCCCTCCATAGGAGTCCAAACCCCCTACCAGAGCAGAATGAGAGAATCTAGCTCAGGTCACACAGGAACACATCCAAACAGGGCTGGAAAGTCTCCAGAGAAGGAAACTCCACAACCTGTTACCCCTTGTCCTATCATTGGGCACCACTGCAAAAAAAACAACAACCTGGTCCCATCCTCTTGACACCCACCCTTGAAGTATTATAAGCAATGATAAAATTCCCCTTCAGTTTTCTCCTCTCTCGGCTAAAAAGCCTCATGTCCCTCACCTTTTCCTCTCAAGGCAGATGTTCTTGTCCCCTGTGCTGTACCTTCCCAAGTAGTTTCCTCTTCTTCTGAAACTAGGGAGCTCAGAACTGGACTTTGGTAAGTCCAAAGTGGGCCTGACCAGAGCAGAGGAGAAGCTCCTCCAACCTGCTTGCCAAAATCATTCCCACACACCCCAAAGGACCAATGAATTTGTTTTGGACACAGTACTCCAGATGAGTCCTCACCAGAGCACAGAACCTCCTCCAACCTGCTTGCCACACTCATTGCCATGCACCCCAAGAGAACAATGAATTTGTTTTGGGCACAGTACTCCAGATGACTCCTCACCAGAGCACAGAACCTCCTCCAACCTGCTTGCCACATTCATTCCCATGCACCCCAAGGTACCACTGAATTTGTTTAGGACACAGTGCTCCAGATGAGTCCTCACCAGAGCACAGAACCTCCTCCAACCTGCTTGCCACACTCATTCCCATGCACCCCAAGGGACCACTGAATTTGTTTTGGGCACAGTGCTCCAGATGAGTCCTCACCAGAGAAGAGGAAAACTTCCTACAAGCTTCATGGCACATTTATTTCCACGCACCCCATGGTACCACTGAATTTCTTTTGGACACAGTACTCCTAGTTCCTGGAGGATTTTTAACCCTATAGTTCCCAACCTGGGACACCAGGCACCCAGAGCAGATTAAGAAAAGACAGCCTCAAGCTATGCAAGGGAGGTTGAGGCTGGATGCTAGGGAGAAGTTCTTCCAGCAAGAGTGATTGGCATTGGAATGGGCTGCCTGGGGGGGTGCTGGAGTCACCATCCTTGGAAGTGTTTAAAAGGAGGCTGGATGAGGCACTTAGTGCCATGGTTTAGTTCATTAGAAGGTGTTAGGTGATAGGTTGGACTTGATGACCTTTGAGGTCTTTTCCAACCTGTTTGGTTGCTCTCGTCAGACCCCACCTGGAGTACTGTGTGCAGTTCTGGAGCCCCCAGCACAAGAAGGACATGGAACTGCTGGAGAGAGTCCAGAGGAGGGCCACAAAGATGCTCTGAGGGCTGGAGCACCTATGCTATGAGGACAGGCTGAGGGAGTTGGGGCTTTTCAGCCTGGAGAAGAGAAGGCTTCCAGGAGACCTTATAGCAACCTTCCAGTATCTGAAAGGGACCTACAGGAAGGCTGGGGAGGGANAAATCATTCCCATGTACTCCAAGGGAACAATGAATTTGTTTTGGGCACAGTACTTCAGATAAGTCCTCACCAGAGCACAGAACCTCCTCCAACCTGCTTGCCACACTCA